>NW_024121577.1:686733-918947 GCF_016745375.1 Pimephales promelas | reverse complement strand
CCCGAAGGGTTGTGCATTGTCAACAGCAACTCAGAAATATATAAATTTGTGTAACAAGAGATCTAGTGTCTTGTTAACAGACAAACTAATTTGTTAGACAACCGCGCTTCTAATCAGGCTTTACATTATAAATTGGTCCCACGGAATTGCGACCTATAATTGGGCCTATAAATAAAGACAAATGTCTTAAACAATTGAGCGATTTTAAATAAACGTCTATTCAAAGTTTTAATTAAAAATGGATTTAAAAAATACAATTAAGCATGCTAAAAAGAATAATTAACATTTTAAGGGAACATAGGCTGTAGGTGAAAGGAAACAAACAAAAACAAAAAAACACCTGTATAGCAACGCTGTTAGGTGCATTTGAATAAAAATGAAAATCCATCGCCAGTTTTTTGCATTCACCAACTGTAATTTGAATATTGTCAATTAGTGGTTACTTTAGCCACTGCAAGCACATTAACGAAATATTACAACGTAACTTGCAAATGCGCGTTTTCTATACCCTATAATTACATAAACAACATATTTCAGTTGTCCAAGCTAAGGCAATTTAAATAAATGTAACATTCACGAAATATGTAAAGTGTTTATTCTGTTCTTTAAGCATCTTCTAGCCAACGTGTTAAGTTTTTAATTTATTTTATTTAATCAAATAGTAGGCTATGCTTTTTTTATTAATGTTTCTCGTTTCTTAGCGGGAAATAATTTAATGTATAGGCTATAATAAGCTATAGCCTATGTAGCCTAAGCAATAAATAATTCATTAATAAGCCGAGACATGGGGGTTGAAACTAGATGTGTTAAACAGCTGAACCCCCATTGTCATTGTGATTAATTGATAGTTTCCTAGAAATGTTTTATTTGTAACTTCACTCCATTAAGAACTTCGTTCAGAGAGCGATTCGATTCCAGCCAATGGGGAAGCTCCGTTTCACATCGAGCCAATCGGGATGTGCTGTCACACGCCGTCTCCTGGTTGGCTCTCTGCGAGCGGAGCTTTTCTATTGGATGTGCCAGATTTGCTGCGCGGATCTTAGAGTTGAAAGGCTGTGAGAATCTCACCGCACATTTCAGTGACAGATCAGGTAGTCTAAATGTTGCCCACTGAAAAATATTTGAAGGTGGCCTAATTTACTTTTCAAAAGCGCATTTTATCGCTGTAACATCTCTGGGAGAGGAGAAAACTCAAGTCCTAGTGCCATCAAGACTGTTGGATATACACGTATCTTTTATTGGTCTGCTTTGGCAAGGTAAGTGTCTGAAAGTCGGAATGCTACATAAATAAAAAACAAAAAATAAAAAATAAAATAAATGTAAGCTATTGTAAAAATAATAATTACAGCCTACTTTTAATTGTTGCTTTAAAAATGTACATTCAAGCTATGATAACGTTTTATTTTACCCACTTTGGGTTAACTCAAGTAAAAACTAGCCTACAATAATTAATTGACACGCTAATGAATGAGAAATTATGTATAATACTTACTTAAATAATTTACTATTCCTCATTTTTTCTAGACAGCATATTCTATTAACACGCGTCCTGAAAATGACGGATCTTTCGGAGTTTGAGATCGACGTGGAGGGCCTGGAAACGGAGAGCGATGATCAGGCGGTGTTCACCGGCACTGGCGAGGACGACGCGGCGACCAAAGAAGATGACAAGCCCAGCCGCTTAAACCTCGGCTCTGGAGACCAGCGCAAACTGAGCCGCACTCCGAAATGCGCCCGCTGCAGGAACCACGGCGTAGTGTCTTGTCTTAAGGGGCACAAGAGGTTCTGCCGATGGAGAGACTGCCAGTGCGCAAACTGCCTTCTGGTGGTGGAGAGACAGCGCGTAATGGCTGCTCAAGTGGCCCTGCGGAGACAGCAAGCGACAGAGGTGAGTGCGCGCTAATGCATCACTCCTCCATTTAGACCATGTATTGTCATCAATATCAAATCGAGAAAACAAAAAGTGAAACAGAACAGTGAACAGGCAGACTTTCTATATTGCTGCAGAAAAAAGCTACTTTTTTGAGCAAAATCTCATACAACTATGTATCATATAATTGTAGGACAAAAAGGGAATATCTGGGAAGCAAATACCAGTGGAAAGACGAAGTATCTATCAGAGACACATCCGCCCATCGACCATGCTGGCAAAAAGTATTTTAGAAGGTGGGTAAAAAATAAAAACAAACTCCATGCACGAATTGTGAACTCTTCCTTGCTGCTTATTTAAATCTCATAATCTGACTTTTCATCCTTTCCCCCCTTCTTTTTAAAACTAATTTTCTCCTCTTTCTCTCAGCCTTTCTTGGACTTCTGTCCATTTCAAATTAAATCACTTGGTTCCACTCGGGATATTTTCATGGCGTAAGCTCCTTTTAAATACAGCATGTTTAACTTACAATATTATTATTCTTCGTATTATATAATATAAAACAATTAAAAATAAAAACTGTGCATGATATTATGGATGACAAAATATATAATAAAAAAAAATCAGATTGAACAGAAATCACGTTATTGTTTAAAACAAATTTAGAAATTCTTCATAGTAAAATAAATGAACAGGAAAAAAAAGTGGTCTGTTGTTCTATACAAATTGACCTAAATGTATCGTTTTCATTCACAGGATATCGCCCTGTGCAAAACGACCCATATCTAGGAGCCGGTCCCTCTTTGCCCCCTCCTCTGAGCGACCGCATGAGGAAGAGACGAGCTTTTGCCGACAAGGAGCTGGAGACGATCATGCTGGAACGAGAGTACAAAGAACGGGAGCTTCTCGAGTCCAGCCAGCCCAGCTCTGCCTCACACTTCCTTCCCGGCAATATGGTCCACGCTGCCGAATATAACTCCTACAAGACGGCCTTCTCATCCTCCTCGGCCCCGTCCACGGTTGAACCTTCTCCCAAAGATCTCTGTGGCTTTCTGCCTGGCTGTCTGGATCTCTCCCTGCAGTACGCAGCCACAGGGGGGACGACGGCTAATGTGGAGCTCATCTCCTCCAACGTTAGCGTAGCGACCACCTATCGCCAGTACCCTCTCTCCCCTCGCTTCGTCATGTGGCCACGGGGCAGCAGCAGTATCGGCGATGCCCTGTTATACCAGCAGTGTCTCTTGAACGCCACCGCAGTCCAGAACTTAAAACCTGGAGCTGTTTGGGATCCAAAGATGATGTGCTCCTCCGAGAGCCACCCACCAGAGCACGAGGCAGCGGCGTCCAGGCTCGAGGGATCTCGGGTGGCTCCCGAGCCCTGTGACCTCCAGCCGGGGCCCAGAGAGGCTCAGACAGGACTCGGCCAGAACGGAAGTGGCCGTTCGGCCTTCTCGCCTCCTAAGAGGGCGTACGGACAAGCTTTCCCAAATGTAGGGAGCCACGAGCATGTGATCAACAACATGAGCAAAGACGCTGCCAAGCACACACTGTCCATGAAGCTCAACTCATTCCATTCCCTCATTCAGCAGACACTCAACGACAAGAATCCGGAGATGAACGGACCGTACTGTAAGGAACTGCTGGAGGAAGCGGCGAAAAAGTTCAGGGAGGGTACAGCCAAAGACACAGCGGGACTCAAAAGCTCAGAAAGAACGGGAAAGGACTTTGTAGCAAAGCCGTGGAGCACCAAGGTCACCGCAGGAGAGTCTCTGTCGTTCTCAGTGGAGGCCATATTGAAAAGACCTGCGCTTTCTTTAAATCGGACATCCCAGTAAGGCTTCCCGCTAAAATAATGATAATCATTTTTAAAGTACATGCTTGCTTTCTACTGATTGTATATTTATTCACACAGACACGTTTGGACAAACAGAAATATCAGAAAAAATGACACTAGCATTAATCTAAGCAGCAATGCTGTTTTTTCCCCACACATCTGTACACATAAAATTGTACATTCCATTTCAGACATGCATGTCGTACATTATAATATGTCATAATGTGTAGATTATTTAAATATAAATGTTAATTTTTTTTTTACTTTAAAAGTGTCAATAAAATGAAATTTTTTTTAAATGTATCATGTTCCAACCATACTTTGGCATAGTGATATTAATTTGACAGAAAAGTAATTGTTTATATTAATCAATTAAATCAAGGCAATAAAACAAGAAAAAAAGATTTTTAATTAAATTTAAAAAGATGAAAACCATGTAATAAATAAATAAATATAGAACGACTGATAATTTTAGCAAACAATTGCTGCTTGAGACGTTCACTGGAGTCAAGTTCATGGAGTCAATTTAAATACGTGCAAATACTGCAACTACACATGTGATTCTAAATCAGTTTAATTCTAGACAGATGAAAATGAGCTTTTTGTGTAGAGGCAATAATTTTGGCCATCAAGTTTATCGAGTAACTGTCTGTGTTTATGTAAAAAGATAAATGATTTTGTCAACTTATCCCACTTTATGTGCAAATATGGAGCACCTGCTCAAGACATTAATTGTCTACATGTATCACAGATGTCGCTGAAGGAAACACGAGAAGTCCATACAGTACAGTCTGAAATACCCTTTACAATTCAGTCCTTTTTTTTAACATTTAGCTTTAGCTGACGTCAGATTATGCTGGGCCGTGTGTAAATGCAGCAATTGTATTCTGAACATGATAGAGAATAAAATAAATAAATTGACAGTCAAAGCTAAAATGATACTTTACTACTGTACAATCTGCTCCCATCATGTGAAATAAACCCTGAGCTTTATTTTAGTCTGCCTATTAAATCGAAATGTCCAAACTACATATGAAGTTATTGCAAATAGACCTAATAAATGTAAACAATATAAGACGTTATTGCAAATAGACCTAATAAATGTAAACAAAATAAGACAGTTTAAATGCTCATTTAACAGTACATTGGTTCATTTCAGGCTTCAAATGGAGCAGACACTAGGAAAGCCCTCTGCACGATATCTCCTAAACCACTGAGAACAGCATGAAATTATAGATTGACTACATCTGTTCTGTTAGTCAAATCATGCTTTCTTAGAAAGAACAGATCCTGATAAGGAAATAAAGAAACAAATTTCACGAAACGATCACATTGTCGGTATCACTATAGGTTGTTCTGTGCTCATTTTACCTGTTATCTCTTCACTTATTTACTGTAAATACCCTTGCAATGTGGAAAATGGGTCAGTTATGCAACAGTAGGATACGCTTTTGAGTTCAAATAAACTGAAGTCAGTGAGGGTCGATTGTAAGAGGACAGTGGATCTGCTGATGAGCCCTGTTCCCATAGTGTCAGATTTAGCACATTAGCAGAGGACCATCACTATAGCATTGCCAGCATGTTTGTTCAGTTCCTTTTACTATACCCTTATGTCAGTCTGTTAACCCGTCTGTTTAAAAACTGTTGCTAACGCACAAGGAAAGCAGATCAGGACCCTGTTGTTCCACATTTATATTTCCTTAAGCAGAATTTGGGAGCAAGTATGATAATGCAATGATAATTTTTGCCTTTCAGTGTTTTAAAGGGATACTCCACTTTTTTTTTTTTTTTTTTTTTGGAAATAGGCTCACTTTACCACTCCCCCAGAGTTAAAACAATTGAGTTTTACCATTTTTGAATCCATTCAGCTGATTTTTTTTTTATATATATTTAGAAGAATATCAGTAACCAGACAGTTTCTGGTCTCAATCATTGACTTCCATAGTAGGAAAAAATATACTATGGAAGTCAATGAAACCAGAAACTGTCTGGTTACTGATATTCTTCTAAATATTAGAAAATTGTCTGAATGGATTCGAAAACTGTAAAACTCAACATTTTAAATCTGGGGGAGTTGTAAAATGAGCCTATTTCCAAAAAGTGGAGTATCCCTATCAATGAGAATCAGATAATAAAATCAGATTTTGACAACAGTCAAGACAAAGGATCTAAACGCAGAAAAACGCATCGCTCAATGAAAAAAAAAAAAGATCAAATTTTTAATCAGTATTTAAAAATAGCAGTTTTATAAAACTAAACTTTTTACTTCTTTTAAGCATACACCTCTCTAGTTAGATGTATGCTCAAAGCTAAACCAAAAACTATTTGTTAATGTAATGTACTCATTATATTTTGTTTCTCAAGTTAATATTGTTTTAAGAATCTCTAGATATTTTAAACGGATTGCAAAATGTTTTGTGCAGCGTCAGTAAAGCCATGAAAATACACTTGTGTTCATTTGCATTGCTGCACAGTTTACACCCAAAACATTTGTCTGGTCAGAGTAGATGAGGACAACTCAAACTAGCCTGCGTCATTGTCTCAACTTGCACCTTCTTTTTCACTCGTTCCTCCCCAGGTGCAGAACAAACCCATCTCTCAATCTGTTGACTTTGTCGCCTCAGTTGCTCTGGCCGAGGCCTCGCTGCTGCGACGCTGCGTTTAACACACATTAAGCCAAAGAGCATGCAAACCTTTACGCGGGGAAGTCACAAGGCCACAGGGTTATTTTGACATGCGAAAGAAATGGCGTGCTGTAAATTTTGCATTGGCTTTCACCAATGCATGAACGAAAGGGGCAGGATCCCAATTTATTATACCCTCATCTCACTACCAGCAGGTTTTGTGTGCGGAATTCCTGCAAGGCAACATGTAATATAATAAGAAATGTGTAGCGCTGAAGCTTTTTGTCAAATTTGCGGCTCTTAATTACCATGTTTGCTAAGCTGACAGCTGATGAAGTCAGTGCGGGCAGTTGAAGTTGTGTCTGCTCACACACTAGCACACAAACTACCATCATCCACTGTGTTTCCATGGCGGAACCTTGTCAGGCAGGTTTATATCATTAACACCTGTGGGATGTTTTTCTTTTCTCCTTCCTTTCACTTACCCCTCGCTGTCAGCGTTTCAACACATGCACAAACAGTGTTTCTTTTACAACATCGACTGTATTCTCCAATAAATAACAGCTGAGTATATCAAGAGGTTTCCCCTAAACAAGCAATGCTGGAAATGCCACCTCCTCCCTTTCATGGCAGGTTCATAAAGTAATCAGCCAAAGTGACAAGTCAGGGGAGCGTGTGAATTGAGAAACAAAGTACAAATGAATATCACTTTTTTTTTTTTTTTTAGATCAGGTCATATCCAAGCCAAGCCTTGTTGTGCTTTGTTCAAAGTGGATCCAAACAATAGTACAGTCCTGACCTCCCTCACTGTGCTCCTGCGTTTAAGCTCTCTTTTTTTTTTCTTCGTTGTAGTATGTTCGCAACATTTCCAAGACATTCAAGTAGATAGGCAAATCACCTCAAGTTCAATGCAAATGCTTGTGAATACAAATATTTGTAAAGCGCTGCCTGTAACAACATTTCGTCTCGATTCGTCCTGGTTGGCCTTGCCTTGCCACGTTTGCCCATCACATCTTTTTCCATCGCTTGTCCGACTGTTATTGTTGAGGGGCATTTTGTGTGATTTTAACCTGAGTGTTTTGTGTGTACGGGAGCAGCAAACTATCTTCTGTGTCCAGCAATGCATGGTCATGATTTGGGATTCTGAAAAGAACATGGAAATTGTATGGAAATCCTTGGAGTCAGACGTCAGATTTTACTGCAAAAGTCATTTTCGAAGATCTTTGCTTAGGCTCATTTACAGTGTCCTAGCTAGAGAGTCAAGGATGTCATGCGAAACATTGACTTGTTCTAATGTGCTTTTTGGCTATAAATGCTGATTTGTTGCATGTAATTGGTTGGCTTTAACCACCACAGACATTGAGAAAGACACAGCACTGTTCAAAGCTTTGGGGTCAGTAACATTGTTTTGAAAGAAATGAATACTTTTATTCAGCAAGGATGCATTAAATTAATCAAAAGTGACAGCAAGGAATTTTACATTGTTACAAAATGTTGTTCTTTTGAACTTTCTATTCAACAAAGTCGTCTCTTTCAAAAAATATTAAGCAGCACAACTGTTCTCAATATAACAATTATGTTACATAATAATGTTATAACATAATAATGTTTCTTGAGCAGCAAATCAGTATATTAGAATGATTTCTGAAGACTGAAAATTCAGCTTTGATATCACAGGAATAAAGTACAAATAAACATACCATATTACATAAAATATATTAAAACACAAACCAGTTCTTTTATATACATTTTTAATTTCATTTTGAACGTCCTTTTCTCAAACACACTGTCAACCACGAAGAAACATTAAAAAGCCATTAACAAGCTAGCGGGGGGCTCAGCTCCCAGGGGGCCGCAGTAGCTTCGCTAAAGAAGTTGTCACCCATTATTGGAGTCCAATGACAAAACACAGCTCTGTTTTCCCAGAGAGCGCTGTTGGCTTCCCATCGCTGTCCACAAACCCTCAGCTTGGGGTTAAGGGTCCGGCCCCTGAGGCTACTTGACATCTGGCCTGGCCGTGGCTCTCTGAGCATTCTTGGGGTAATGCCTGCTGGGAGAGAGGGCTCGCTTCCCTCGTGCAAGCAGGCCGAACAAAGTCTTGCTGAAAGATCAGGCGAAGGGGAAGAGATTACATGTCAGGTTAAGAGTGGGTGAGAAGCAAACACGAGAGCCCCTGATGAGAGCGTGAAGAGGCTCTGAGGGAGGAATGTACACAAGGGATTGTGTTTGGGTTTATTTTGGGGTGGTTATTGTTCAGTGTTGCTCAGTGTGAAAAAAAACAATAGAAAACTTTATTTTGTATTTCTTAGGTCATTAAATAAAACACCTCATACATTTTGTAAATCTGATCTGTGAAAAACAATAGAAAACTTTTTTTTTTTTTTTACAATAGAATAACCTTAGAAACGCAACAAATCATGCATATCCAACCCGATCTCACGACCAAGTCGTACGAATTCGACGAATGATTAAAAAGTGGCTAATTCGTAACAATTCATACGACCTCACTCGTACGAATTAATACGATTTTGCTAAATCATATTTTACGAATTGGCCAATTCGTATGAATTCGTACGAATGACCTACCCCTTACCCCGCCCCTAAACCTAACCATCACGTGGGTTTAGACAAATCGTACGAATTAGTACGAGTGAGGTCGTACGAATTAGTACGAATTAGCCACTTTTTAATCATGCGTCGAATTCGTACGAATTGGTCGTGAGATAGTGTTGGCATATCCACATCATAATCATCAAGGATCATCTGTGTGAAACAAACATTATCTTTAACAAATAAGCATGTTTTTATTTAATTTAATTTCATTATTTCATTTCATCATTTTATTTTGTTCTGGATCGCAAGGTTCATAATAAGTCTCTTTTCGGCAGTCTTCTAACATCACTCTCACTTTCTCTTCAAACAATAGGAGGCTGTTAAACTTGATAGGCTTTGCACATTTACACAGCAGCGTCAGTGTGGGATGCATGCTATAGCCTGGCAAGATGGTACTGTAGTTCTTGCCATAGCGGCAGGACATTCGTGCAGGACTGACCGAAGAACTTTTTACAAGAAACTCAGTGAATGACTCCTATTGTGTGACGCACTATTCAAAGGAGTCATGATTCAATTTCGAAAGTCATTAAAGTAGGTTCCTCATGCAAAGCTTGACAAAGAAACTTGTTTAAACACACACACACACACACACACACACCACAAACTTAACCTTGCTGGAGGGTAAAGACTGAGTCGTTGCTACTCTGACACTTAGACTCTATTTAGCCAACAATATGTGTACTAATCTCTGTGTTACCATGTAAACACAGATTGTTTCCTGCACAGTGTTGTGCAATAAAACCGGTTCAAACTTTTGATCCGCTCTGAACATTTGGGACATGATGTCCAAATACCAGCCAGCAGGGGATCTTGTGACGATCCAAACATCTGCAGGCTATTTGATTTGACACACCAGGCGCAGACTGACCACTAGACCACTTTTTTTCAGTTTTTGGCCACAATCAGCATGGGCTGACCACTACAATAGCCGATTTGACTGAATTTGAATAACTCATCAGCGCTAATGTGGTTTGGCCTTCTATTTTATATGAACACAAAACAGGGAATATCTGCACTGTTCAAGAGAGTTAAAGTCATTTTTAAACGATTAAATTCATTGACTTATTAAATTATGTTCTATGAACTAAAATAATCAGCTAGAACTACACTATACCATTCAAAAGTTTGGGGTGGGTTTAAGATTTTTTGAAAGAATCTCTACATTTATTAAATTCTAATATGCTGATTTGATGCTCAAGAAACATTCATTATTATTACTACTTATTATTACAGTTGTGCTGCTCAATATTTTGTGGAAATTGTGATACTTTTTTATTTGATTACTTTAGAAAGACTGCCTTGGTAACGCTTCCAATTTTTTCTTTTAAGTAATCTTTGATCATTTTATTTTTAATGCATCCTTGCTGAATAAAAGTATTAATTTATTAAAATTTAATTAAATCTTACTGACCCCAAACTTTTAAATAGTATTGTATGTATATGAAACTTACACTTATAAATTAGAAAATAAAAACGTATACATTATACAAACCTAGTATTATGTAGGCTATCATAATAATATTTTAAGTATCAACATAAAACAAAACAGGTATACAGTTAAAATAAATTAAATCAAAGGATAATAATGATAATATTGATATAATAAATCATGATAAAAGTAGTCAAACTTATGTGTTTACGTATGTGGCTTTCAAATATTAAAATAGATTTCATACTATTATACTCTTGCAACTCCTCTGCAAGATGAATAGAGCAAATACTGTTTTATAGCATCCTGCATCGTCCTGCAAAAATGCTCCAAGACCATCAAATGAAATTCCTTTGGGTCCACCTGTTTCTTTTAAGTAGCAACAGTAAATATCCTGATTTGTGTGCTGTGTCTAATTCTCTTACTGAAGGCCTCTGCATGACAGAGAACTTAGGTGTGATGTCCTGTCACATCACAGATACACAGATTTAGATTTAGGACTCAGACCTGCCCTACAGTGGACAGACTATACAGAGGAGCCTGTTACTAAACCGATCCATACCATATCTGACATTGAGGAAGAGCTGTGAACATCTCATGTTTCCCCAACTGTCCAGGTGGCATTTCCTCCAGGGTGATCCTCTGCCAGCCTCCATCATCTGCCAATGGACAAGACTGGACGTTACTGAGGTTACTTGGGCTTCTCGAAACCTTTAATAATACATTTAAACATTTCAGTGCCAATGGACAAGATCTCCGAAGTTGTAGGTATTCATTTCTGGAGTACCCAACAATAAAAACACACACTTGACTCCACCTTTAAATTTCACAAGATGTGTTGTCTTTTACACAGACACATGAAAGCCTTGAGCGGGAACCTGAGAGAGTGAGGGGTGAAGCTCCTCATGTCAGTTTGGACATTGAAGTCATCAGATATATCTCCCGAAACCTGGCTCTTGAAACAAAGCTACATACCTTTACTTTGATGTGTAGGACTGGGATAAAAGCTGTCCTCTCGATGTCCTCACTGGAAGTATTATAACCTGCGAAATACAACACGTCGTGCACATGCACATCATAATCATATTTTTATTTTGAAGCTGTTCTGTGTGAAAAAAACAAACAAACATATTTTTGTAAATATATATATATATATATATATATATATATATATATATATATATATATATATATATATAAATATTTTTTTTTTTCAGACAAGGAAATTAAGGGACAAAGGGTTACCAGAGCCTGATACAAAATATGATCAATCACATAGGGACGTCTACATTTCTTGGTGCTGTCACTTTAAAGTTTGTTTGAATGTGTGGTGATTTGATTTATGACTTATAGAGCTCATTATAGAAAATCAACGAGTCTTAAAATACGTTCACCTGCAAAACAGCTCTTGGAGCAGGGCTATCATTTGATCAAAGGCCTTCTGCTGAAATCTATGAGAAAACCCCTCATGTTTTCTTAGAGGGAAAAAATTATATCACCCCTGTAAAAATGATCTGCGTGCAGTGCTCCTACTGAACAACTGAAAGATCATTCTGTAAGACATTACCATTACAGACTGTGCAAATTTGCCCTTAGTCTTCAGTTCAAAGACGATAATATGATAATTAAGAATTTAAGTATATTGTAAAGTATTTTTCTCCTCCGAAATCCATTTGAGGCCCTTTGAAAGGCAAGGGGGGCGACGTGCAGCTGCTAGCGGCAGCCAAATGCAAGACTTCCTGCACATATTACAGTAACAGAGTGAAAGATTTATATCCGCTGCACCAAATGTGACCCTATGAGGCAACGTTCAAAACCATCATTATTAGTCCCACACCCACAGGTTATATGCTTGAACAGCACATACATGTTTGTCATTATAATTACTGTACTTTACAATAACTTAATCTTAGGAAATTGTATGTATCAACCCATATACAATACAGCCCTACTGTTTGCTCTGTTGCAATTTACCGTCACTTGAGTCATGGCAGTGATTAGGAAAATAAAAGGGTGTGTTCAAGCTTTACATCCACACAAACTAATTGGATTCAAATGAGTTTCTCTCTGCCAATGGCAGTAAAACAATCTGTCATATCGAGTAGCCTACTGCTTATAATAGAAACATCCAGCAAAATAATTCACAGCTTTAAGTGCAGTTTGTTCTTGAAGGAAATGGGGTGGATCACTGTTTGATGAGATCATGGAGGTGAATAAAAGACAGCATTGGCCGAATGCCAGCTTCACGCGGTTACTCATTGTGTGGAAAAAGGTACTTCACTACATGCATGTTTCTCCTTTGAATAATGCTCTTCATAAATAAACACCAAGTTTTTTCTGTAAAACCATGGAAGATGTATTGTCTTAAAGGAACAGAGCAAAACAAAAACAAAACAAAACATATCATATATGTCACACTAAACTTTTGTAAAATGTGATACACAAAAGGAGATATTTAGAGATATGTGTTTTAGCATTTTTCTCTAGTTTCCCCCCCCCATCCACTTTCATAGTAACGTTGAAAGGAAATGCAGTTCGGACATTCTGCTAATTATTTCTTTTTTTTCACACTATAAAGTCGTACAGGTTTGACAGATGTGTAAATGATGACAGACATCCTATTTTTGAATACAATACAATAATAAAATTAACATTTAAAAACAATAATTCAAAAGGATCGCTGTCAGACTATCATTGAAGAAAATAGTCTGACACAGCCCATTCTCACCCCCAAGGCGTCACCTAACTGGGAAGCATTTGACATGCTTCAATATCTGACGCTTTAGGCGCCCTTTAGCGTCAGTTAGATGACGCCCTAGGATCGCGTGTACCCTACCCCCACCCCAGACCTAAACCTAACCGCATCCTCTAACTGACGCTTTCCTTTAGCGTGTAGGATAGCGTCATGAAAGTGACGCTAAAGGGCGCCTAAAACGTCAAATATTGAAGCATGGTCAAAGATGACGCCTTGGGGTGAGAATGTGTTGTCTGACAATGATCATTTAAAGAAAACCTATTATGCCCATTTTTTACGAGGTAAGTCTCTGATGTCCCCATGGTGTAAAGTTTTAGCTCATAATACCCCACTGATCATTTTTTAGCATGTTAAAATTGCTTTTGGGGGGTGAGCAAAAACACATGAATAAGCTTTCAAGAAGAGGGCGGAGCTTCAAGACCTCATCCGGCATAGCGGCAACAACAGAAGTCAATTGCACACACTGAAAATGTCAGAAACTGTCAGTAGCGGTGTTCAGCCTTATATCTTCGAACCGGAGTCGGACAATGATGGAAACACTCAAGAAGAAGTGACTACATGTAGAATGCAACAGGACATTTCTGAATGGTTAAATGAGGAATTTATGTGATTGGCGTGTAGCCCACATAAACTGTACAGGACTGAGATAGTTGCTGTGATTCTCCATTCCCCTAGATGGCGCTGCTTCACGTTTTATTGTCTGAGTCACTCTGTTGCACAGCTAAAGAAGAATTTATTTTTTTTCCTACCCTCTCGTAGTGCATCGAGAGATGAAGACGGAGTGAGATAAATATAGTAAAGCAGATCGCTTAACACACAGAATAAATAATTTTCAATGTTGTAAAAGCTTAAAGAAGTTTTAGTTATTGTAAACTGCCGATTGCACTTTTGTTTTCCTTGCTTGTTTTAAGAATCTTCGGTGAGTACATCAGAAGTGAGATTTTCTGCTAGCATTTCATTTTAAGTTGATTTAAAAATATGAAACTATAATATATTATGTGCACTTTGTTACTTTGTTATTCCTGTTATGTCTTTTGACAATGAAACAAAGCCAGTCGGAGATAATTGATATGTTTATCTTCACTTCGACTGTTGTTATTTGAAACGCCATTTTGTATGCGTTATTGTGAGATGGCGTAACGTGAATTCATGTATGTTTATTTAGCTACGAGGTTTTGAGCCAGCATAAGGGATGTTTGTAACACATTTTTGCCTTCCTATTCGTAGCTATATGATAATGAGAAAAAAACTTTCTGTAAAATAAGCATTTTGCACTATTCACAAATATTCTTACTGACTGTTCTAAGTCATATTTGAGGTGACATGTTACAAAGTGCATTGTGTTCATGTTTAAACTGAGTGATTTAGAATTTGAGTTGTATTGATTTTGAATGATTAGTGATGAAGCCATATACAGCTACTAATTCGATATTTTGCATTTGCTGTATGCAGACTGGTTTTTTGTGTGTGTGCATATTTTGCCACTGTTGAGAGAGAGAGAGAGATTCTACGGCGAGCCAGCGATCCTGTGATTCAGCGATTCAGTGATTCCGGAGTGTGACCGTAACCAGTGGCCATCAACTCACCAAGTGGATGGACCGCACATTTTCGGATACGTCATACAGATAAGATTTAAAGAGATCTCCAACGTTATCACACACTGCCGGTAGTGATTTGAAACAAGGCCTTTTGACAAACCACATTGGAACTGAATTGATTGGAACTGAAACTCAACTGAGTTGAACATTGAACTATTTGACTGGACTGATTTTTTTTCTTTTCTTTTAACTGACTGACTATTTTGGGGAAATTTGTTATTATTGTTTCTTTTGTGTGTTTCACAATCCATCTGGAATGTTAAAATAAATGTTTTGATACTGCGTTTGCTATTCAAACAGAGGTCGTAGCCAATTCATTTCAAGAGCCGAACCTAATTCTGGTTTCTAATAACTTAAATATCACTAAAATAGGTCACTGTGGTATACTAATTGATGTTTTAAGTAACTCTTGTTACAGGCGCAAACCAAGACACTTTTTTCCCTCTAAGAAAACATGAGGGGTTTTGTCATAGATTTCAGCAGAAGGCCTTTGATCAAATGATAGGCTTGCTCCAAGAGCTGATTTGCATGTGAACGTATTTTAAGATTCGTCAATTTTTTATAATGACTCTTAAGTGCATTGGTACATCCCAAAATTACAACATTTGTAATACCTCTTTGGTGCAGACATTGTACAGGTCCAGCTGCTACAGTGAGGATACAGAAATGGTGGCTGTGTCTATGCTAATAGGGGAGATCGTCTGTGGGTGGGGTGTCTCCCTACTAAGACGTCATTGCGGGATCTGGGGTGCGTTTCCCAAAAGCATCGTTAGCTAACTATGATCGCAAGTTCCATCGCTATCAGCATAGTTCAACGAGTCGGTGTTTCCCAAAACCATCGTTCCAACGAACATTCGCAAACAGCATCGCAAAGTTGGGTGGTTTGAACGACAGCTCTGGACATGTGTTTAGAAGCATCGTTTCTATATTGCATGACATTTGGACGGAATAAATCCTTATCTTGAGCAAAATAAGTAAGCTGACATTCAGTACAACTGGTGCCTTTTTTTCAGAATACATACAAATGTAATTTACGTCTTTTAGTTTTTCAAAAGATTGGAAGTAACGTGTTTGAAGAGTGTGCATGTGCGAATGTGCTCTACTAACGAGCCAAATATTGAGTCTGGTAATAAAGCAAAATAACTGAGAACAATTAGAAATAGTCCTCAGATGACATGTCTGTAATTTATATAAAACAAATCTTGCGTTAATTGGATCTCAAACTGTTTCATTAAAAGTAGTTATTACTCCACCTCCTGCAAAACCAACGTGGTTGAAGGATACTTTGCGACAGTGGGTTTCGGGAAACAGTCGTGACTAGCTAGTTCATTTCTCCAACGGTGCATCGTACTATGGTAGTGAAGCAGCGAACTACGTCATTGTACAGGAAACGCACCCCTGATCAGGGGTGCAATTCCCAAAAGCATCGTTAGCCAACAATGGTCGCAAGTTCCGTCGTTATCAGCATAGTTCAACGAGTCGGTGTTTCCCGAAACCATCGTTCCAACGGACATTCGCAAACAGCATCGCAAAGTTGTGTGGTTTGAATGACCTGTGATTAGAGGCATCGTTTCTATATTGCATGACATTTGGAGGTAATAAATCCTTATCTTGAACAAAATAAGCAAGCTGACATTCAGTACAACTGGTGCCTTTTATTTAAAATACATACAAATGTAATTTACGTCTTTTAGTTTTTCAAAAGATTGGAAGTAACGTGTTTGAAGAGTGCGCATGTGCGAACGTGCTCTACTATGTAAGAACGAGCCAAATATTGAGTCTGGTAATAAAGCAAAACAACTGAGAACAATTAGAAATATTCCTCAGATGACATGTCTGTAATTTATATAAAACAAATCTAGCGTTAATTGGATCTCAAACAGTTTCATTAAAAGTATTATTACTCCACCACGTGCGAAACCAACGTGGTTGAACGATACTTTGCCACAGTGGGTTTCGGGAAATAGTCATGACTAGCTAGTTGATTTTTCCAACGATGCATCGTACTTTGGTAGTGAATCAGCAAACTACGCCGTTGTACGGGAAACGCACCCCAGATCGTTTGAAGAGACTGCTTTTGATTTATGGTATAATTTTTTACCATTTTAGGCTGATGTTCTCACACACTGTTAAACATTGATGTTTAAATTATATGTATTCAATTATGAATTTTGCACAATAGGTCCCCCTTATAATAGATTTTCTTTCATATTGCTTGGAGAGCACATCAAGATCTTTGCCAAAGAGAGTTATTTTCAGCATTATCTGCCATTTATAATTGTAGCTGTTCTTGAATCCAGTCCAACACTGCCATGTTCATATTAAATGCAGTAGCTTGGCAGGGTCTCAGCAGAACTGGAGGATGGATGGCTGTGGTAGTAATGAATGACAACAGAGATGATTGTATTTAAGCAGCCTGCATTCAGTGGACTCCCTGTCAGCCATGCTTGAGGTGATGGGACCATTTTCAGAGGTGATGGAAAAGCCAGACCACTAGTGCAGTCTTTTACTGTTTCTTCCTCTGTGGAAAATCCTCGTTTCCACCGAACACGTTGGTGTCTCAGGCATTGAGTGACCAGGGGAAGTGTATATAGGGCTATACAATGACATATGTAAGAGGATATTGGTGCATTTGAAATTTTAAAACCTTCTGCCTAAAAGATTTAGTAGGAAGAGAGAAAGGGGGAATTGTATATGACACCTTTGCGAGAGCACTCTTATAACTTGGAATCAATTTTTCAAAGGAAATAATAAAATCTGTTAACCCCTCCCACCCAGTGCCATGCTGATAGACTCCTTTCAGGCTTGACAATAGACTTTTTTTACAATTACAGCAAAGTGTTCGGTGCTCTTACAGACTAAGCTAACTGTTTAATGGTCCAATTCAACCATTTTTATATCTCTGCAGAAAATATGGGCTATTATTTTGGAGGAAACTCAGAATCTATATAGGACCGCAGAGGAAGACAAAGCATCGATTTGGTTTTAAATTGACGAACTGATGGGAAAAGCAAAGTGCATATAGCCTGTGTGACTTCAAAAAGGCACCACATGTTGAAAAAGGAAAAAAGAATTCTGTTCTGGTGTGTCATGCTTGACTGCGCTGGCTTGTAACAAACCTGACCCAGTTGAGCTATTGGTGACGCAAGACCGACGCAGTGACTTGTTCACAACGGCTCATCTGAAAGTTCCCTGCTTTCATCAGGACTCAAACAAGCTTGCCAAAGCTATTGGATTTACTTATATCACTTTCAGTAAAATAAGTCTATTTCAGCGTATTAACTTCAGTGACTTCAACTAAAGGTTTAAGGTCAGGCGTAGTGTTGTCACGGTACCAAAATTTCAGTATTCGGTACCAATACCAGTTAAAATTCACGGTTCTCGGTACCAATTTCGGTACCAAAGCTTAGTTTAAATTTACATATATTTAAGTGTTTATCACGGTTACAAGTATGGAAACTGTACATTTGTATTATAAACACTTTAGAAAAAGATTAGATAAAATGACCTAAAATAAACAATAGTATACACTAACACATTTTTAAAGTTGTTTGTAAAGTTTTAATCCATTATTTATTTAATGCACAATGAATTAAGTGAACAAACATGAACAATCAGGTGTTTGTAATAAATAACATTTTCAAACATTAATTAATGTTGTAAAAATATATTGTTCACTCAATGTGTTGATAACTAAGTAATGTTGATGAATGGTATCTTTGTAGCATTACCATAAAACATGTTTTATTTGACTTGACTGTCCTTTTATTTAATCTAAAACTGCATTCATATTTAATTTTAAAAAGGCTTTTTAAACCTGCTGAGTTAAAGGCAAGAATACGCCTGGCACTGACATTAAATGACAATACTAATACCAGTAGCCTACTCTGGTGTCGGGTGGATACTACTGTGCTCATGTACTCGTAAAACTACCCCGAAAGCATTTTAGAGGCCGTTCACATGTCGCGCGTGTTTTTTAATTATATTTTTGCGCGTGCTTATTCTTTCCAAAGCGCTTGCTCTCACGCGGCGTCTGTCGTTGCTATGCAACGCCAACGAGTTTTTATTATGAGCGCGCTTGAATCGCGCCTATATTTGAAATTGCGAATTTGCATGTAATCGGCCTCCCAGGCAACGTGACATTAGCCTAATCCAAAATATTTCCATATGTGGCTCTTTCCTCCTTTCGTTTCAACAAGTGGATTCAGAGAGAGAGAGACATATCAGCGTTATAAAGAGGACGCAACTGTGCACGTTTCAGACATCGCGTCTAGAACAGAACTGGATTAACCTGGTACTCGGTACCTAGAAAAGCTGGTACCGTAACATTTTTTTTTTTTTAGTACCGACTTGGTACCGAAGTACCGAGTTTTTTGACAACACTAGGTCAGGGTGAATATTTTGGATGGGCTGCCTGACAATACTGATCAGATCAGATTCTCTTCTGATTAGCATTTCCATTTGAAAAAGTTTATCAGCACCTGGAGAAGATTTGAAGAAGAAAAATAACAGTAATACAAGATACAAAATAAATAAAAAGACTAAATAATAAATGGTATACCATTTAGAGGTTTGTGGTCTGAATGTTTATTAAAGTCTCGTAACCAGGCTGCATTTATTTGATACAAAATACAGATTATTAATGTTTTATGGCAAAACTACATTTTATATATATATATATACTGTATATATTGTGGAAATGCTGATTTATATCCCATGTAACATTTCTTATTATAATAAATACTAATTAATTAATTAATTATTTATGCATCCTATATTGTTTTTAAGGGCTTATTTGAAAGTGGACACTTAATAAAAACAGAAGCTCAAGCAGCTTAACTGAATATAAATGCATATCATAACCAGATATGATATGATAAGACATGTTATCTTGTCTTTCCTCCGTGCCTCTGTCGATTCACTCCATTTGACAAAATTCTGTAACTTTCTCACAAATTACAGATACTTTGATTTTCTTATTCTTACTCTCTTACACATAACTAGCCCTATTATATTTATACAATTCAATTTTGAATCAATTATCTTTAAGTTCTCTTAAATCTAACCAACTGGGAGGCTTGTAAGCAAGCCAATGAAAGTCCATCTTCAGAGACTGTAGTATTATTGCCACAATACAGATCTGTCAAGTTTCAGTGCCTCTCACATCTGTTACCTCAATGTAAGAGACCCAAACCTGTTGGCCCTAAGGACCCAACATGCATAACCTTCGATTTCCAAGCTTGACCGTTACAAATCCCATCCAGAGGTTATGTTGTAACACAGCAGAAAGAGTTATTCCTTCATGCAGATGAGACCTGCAGTTCAGATGCTAAGCTGATCCCTGTTCTCCACAGCAGCTGAACTCCATTACCCTGGATGTGTACAAACACGGCTAACAAATACATCAGATGGACAGCACAAGGATCCTTTCCCCCTGTGATCGGAGAGGTTGTTAAACCCAGTGCTGCTTTATCAAATGAAATTTTCTGCATCTGTAATAAGTATCAAAACTCAGCCGCTCTTCCTCAGCTTCTTCCCAATGGAGAGACGTTATTTACGAGTGGCTTGTCCTCCTCGTTCTTCTGGGGGAACTTGAACGCAAACAGTTGGCAAGTTCTAGAGCAGCATGGCAGTCGAGAGGTGCCTAGAAGAGATGGCAAGCTGCTCCTCAGCTCCAACCTACACCTCCAGACACCATTCTGGTGGACATGTCTTTAAGAAGGTCTCAGTAGGGGCTCTGACAGTCAAAATTGCATCATCTTTGAAAGGACATAATTGCAACCAGACATTTCTGTCTATCTACATACAGTATCTTTCAATCTCTGTCAGCTGTATTTGTCTTCCTCAAGACTTGAATGATGGGCTATTGTTGGGATGAGGCCCTTATTTTCACTTATTCATATTGTTTAAACAGATATTTTGCTGTAAGGTCTCTTGGTCCATTACAGAGCTCCATAAAAGCCATTTCTTATGCAACCAAAAGGCTTGACATGGCTCTCACTGGATATCATTTGGCCCTCGAAGCCTTAGTTCACTCAAAGCCTGACATCTTAAAGCCTTCCAAACACTTTGTTGGATAGTCTTACCGCTTCTTAAGAACACTTAATCCAACTAGGCCCTGGAAGGTAATCCATGGGAGACTGGCAGGAGAGGTCCTGGAACATGGGTCCTTTTTTGGTACAGAGGCCATACAGGTCTCCACAAGTCCTCTTGTTTAATCTCACTGCGCTTTGCTCTTGTGCTCTCCATGACTGCACTGTTGTCCTTTTCAGAGTTCAGATCTCACACACTCATGTTAACCATGCCACAGCACCAAAAGCACCTGATTACAACACTTGTACAATGTGAGAGGAAGCATTGTGCTTTTCTTAGGCAGAGGCATCACATAAGAAGTAGGGGTGGGAATGTGGTTTGGGTCTGTTTGTAAGCAGCTATGTGGCTGCAGCTCTGCATTACGACTTACTCATGTTGACTGTTCAGTATTACAGAAAAAAGAATAGAACAGCGGCTTAACCCTAATTCAATAAATGTTAAGAGAAAAACGAAGAACACCCCTCAAAATAATTAAAAGAAACTAATAAAAAAAAAAAAATTCCCCTTTATTTTAAGGGGATGTAGTTGCATCATATTTACTCAAATAAGTATTGAGTAATATCAATTAACTACATGTACCTAACTACTATTATTATTAACCATTGAGTTACTATTACACTTTTGTTACAATTGTACAATGTACTATTACAATTAACTACTATTGTAGCTACTATAGAGCTACAGTTAGGGTTAGTTACTTGTAATTATGTACAATTTACTGTTACTACTATAGTAAGTACATGCAGTAACTTGCAGTAACTACATCACCTTAAAATAAAGTGTTACCAAAAATGTGGTCACTCTTTTGTATATAGGTCCAATTCTCACTATTAATAACTATTAAGTATGGATTTTTCCTCAGTAAACTCCTAATTACAGCAGATTAATAGTCAGTAAGGTGTTTTTAAGTTTAGGTATTAAGCAGGGTTAAGGGATGTGGAATAGGGTCATGCGGAATAAGGCCTTAAAAGAACGAATAAAAGGCCAATTTCCTATGCATGCAAATAGGCAAGTTAATACTGAGATTTTGGCCCTAAACTAAAGTGTTACCAAAATTTCTTATGTAATTCTCATTCTTAATTCAATTGATCTTGTTGAAGTTTACTGGAAAACAATTTGTAAATGTACGGTGGAAAATTTCCGGAAAAGAATGCCAAGGAAATGTTCTGACACGTCCCTAAATATGTCAAACAGTTTCTCATAATGGTGCCCTATCAAAAAGAATAAATATGATCTTCCTGGTTCTAGCGTCCATCTGAAAGTATGATTTCATGCAGCACTCATCCACATGAGATCAGTTACTGAGTCCATACTTTTCTGGGCACCTGGAAGAGTAAACTACAGCACAAGAGACACACGCACTTACTTATATGCAATGGAAACCATCTAACATGTTTGAACTTCTAAACTTTTTTGTTGACTCAAGTTGTCTATTTATCTTTCCACTTAGTATGTCAAGTGCATTTGTACCATGTTTCCCCTGGATTTATTTGTCCTTTTGGTGTGCTTTCCCCTTGTGGAGGCTGGTCGTTTAACTGCAGAGGACTCAGCAGGACACAGCAAATGTCCACTTCCTCTCACACTGTCAGTGCTTTACCCGGGAATGTGATATATTGTGGTTTTGATGGTACAGCTCTTTAATTTGGTCTCTGAGATATTTAGTGATGACTAAACAGGCTCTGCACATAATTCATATTGAATTAGGAGTACATTTGTTTACAGAATGTATATAAGTGCACGCACAAACACACACACACACAGTCACAGAATGGGGTCAAAGAAAGGAAAGTAAAGAAAACAAAACCAAACAAAACAAGGCTTAAGCACTCTGAAACAAGACTGACAACCATATTCTGCTACTGTGAGCTTTTCTGTGAACACAAAACACTCATCCACACTGTAAAACCCTGCCCGAGGACAGGAGAAGTGTAAGGCGGTGGAGCTGACCCTGCATAAACACTTTCAATAAAAGTTAACACAAAAGATTTGAAGAACCACGGCCCTTGAGGTTTGTGTGAAGATGAACTGGTCAGATCTGTTCTGCTTGAGCAAGAGCGGATCCAAACGGACCGCCTGCAGTTACTGTAACGCCCTGCCGAACAGGGTGATGCAGCTATTTCCGTGAGTGTACAATACCAAAGGAATGCACAGAAAGCCATAAAAGAGAAGCTGGATTCTAGATCGGAATATATAGAGGAGAACATTAATCTCTGCTAGAGGTTTTCCTTTTGTTTCTGGAAGACTCTTTCCAGGCTGGACAATTCTGTCCTTCATGTGTCCACCTGTTTTTCAGGAGATTTTTTTTCCACCTCTCAGTCTTTTAACAAAGATTTGGGAGGGAAGCAAATGTGTAACGGATGTGCAGTGATGTGATCTACTGAACTGATCTTTTCTTAGATACACCAACCTTTACGGATTAGAATAAATCAGAAGTGAAGTCTCAGTCTTCAACCCCCAGCCTTCTTCTTTTATTTCCTCTCTCCTCTCTCTCTTTTTGTGCAATTCCACATGTGCTCAATATATCACTTAAAGTATATCACCTAATCCCTTTGTTTATCATCTCCTAGGATAACCGTGTGGAATCCTCATGCTCAAGCGTTCCATGTCTATAGTATTTCCAAACGTATTTTACAAGAGATCAGTTACTGAGCTTAATGCTTTGCAGCAGCAGCGCTGGTAGCGCACATGATATCTTAAATGTAACAATCAAAGAAGCATGCAAGATTTCGGTATTTCCGCTGGCCTACACATGTGCCAATGATTCTGTCACCCCATCTTCCAAAAGCTGTAATGTCAGTTTTGAAAAAAAAAAAAAACTTCAAACACACTAACATCTTATCACCATGTGTCAATTTGAAGTTGAGTACAAAGCAGATTTACTGTGGCTCTTCAAGCTATTTCTACTAATTCTGCTGGTGTGTGCACTATTTCGACAGTATATCACTAATCATTCAGTATAAGCAATTTGAAAGACATCTTCATCATGTTCCTCAAACCATTCCTGAACAATGTGTTCAGTTTGGGAGGGTGCATTATCCACTTCCACCAGGAAACATAACTGTCATGAAGGGGTACTTGGTCTGCAACAATCTTTAGGTAGGTGGAATGTGTAAATGTACGTCCACATGAATGGCCCGATCCAGGGTTTCTCAGCCAAACATTGCCCAGAGCAATCACACTCCCTCCACCGGCTTGACGTTGTCCCACAGAACATCCTGATGCCATCACTTCCCCAGGTAAACGGTGCACACGTGCGTGGCCGTCCATGTGTTGTAAAAGAAAATGTGACTCTTTAGACCAGGCGACCTTCTTTCATTGTTCCAAGGTCTGTTCTGACCCTCACATGCCCAATGTAGGTGCTTTCAATGGTGGACAGGGGTCATCACAGGAATGATTGGTCTGCATATACACAAAGCGTGATGCACTGTGTTGTGACACATTCCTCCCATAACTATCATTACAATAGGGGATTATCACGCTGATACCCAGGACTTCCGGATTCAGTGATCTTTGTGCACTGCCGCTTCCGACGAATCGCCGATCTCGCTGGCGAACTGATGACAGACTACACTAAGTTTATTTATACGGCATCCCTGGTAAATTAGTCTGATTCACTAAAGTGCCGGCTGCAAACAAACGTGCTACCTTGTTTTATTTTAAAGTTTTAATCCACTTCTTCCTTATACTCAATTCAGTCGGGAATCCATGAAAACTTACGTAGGGTTGGCGTTGTTGGTTAGATTTACAAAGTGGAACAGAGCAGTGACATAAATAGCCTTCGTCTCAGCCATTGTTGAACTGTGTTGGAAGTGGACATGCACAAAGTTGACAAATCCCGCCCATGAAACCCGGAAGCGTGATCATCCCATATTTTGTGTGACTTGTGCCACAGAAGACCTTCTGTTGGCTCAAACCAGACGGTATATCCTTTGTTGCTCTGGTGTCGTCGTTATTTTGGTTTGTCCCTCTTCAGTCCACTGTTGGTAAATTTTTTACCACTGCTGACCTGCCCGTCATCCTGCTTGCCTGTTTGTACCTGTGATTTATTTTAGTAAAACTGTCTGATTTGGAGACTTTTGACTTTGAGTCTTCTTCTGCCCGCTACACACAGAACAACCAACCGCCCTAAATGGACGACGGGGTGAAAATTATCGTTCTGGCCCAGGAGAGCCAAAATCTCCTAATATTTTCTCTAGGCTTTTGCGTCTTGCGGCCCACAGTGATCTTAACGATGAGAGAGTGTGTACTTTGTTCCGGATCAGGGCCACTTTCAGCCATTGTATAGACCTCCCAGACACCACCGGACTGGGATGCGTTTCCCGAAAGCATCGTTAGACAACTATGGTCGCAAATTCCGTCGTTATCTGCATAGTTTAACGAGTTGGTGTTTCCCGAATCCATCGTTCCAACGGACATTCGCAAACAGCATCGCAAAGTTGGGTGGTTTGAACGACAGCTCTTGACCTGTGGTTAGAGGCATCGTTTCTATATTGCATGACATTTGGAGATAATAAATCCTTATCTTGAACAAATAAGCAAGCTGACATTCAGTACAACTGGTGCCTTTTATTTAAAATACATACAAATGTAATTTACGTCTTTTAGTTTGTCAAAAGATTTAAAGTAACTGTTTGAAGAGTACGCATGTGCGAGCGTGCTCTACTATGTAAGAACGAGCCAAATATCGAGTCTGGTAATAAAGCAAAACAACTGAGAACATTTAGAAATAGTCCTCAGATGACATGTCTGTAATTTATATAAAACAAATCTAGCGTTAATTGGATCTCAAACAGTTTCATTAAAAGTAGTTATTACTCCACCACGTGCGAAACCAACGTGGTTGAACGATACTTTGCGACAGTGAGTTTCGGGAAACAGTCGTGACTAGCTAGTTGATTTTCCCAACGATGCATTGTACTATGGTAGTGAAACAGTGAACTACGTCATTGTACGGGAAACGCACCCCTGGACTGAAGAGCGACCGGCATCCGGTGTCTGAAGAGTGTCGGGCCCTGGTCCGGGACACAGCCAGCCATAACAGATCGTCACATGCCTGATCACCACGCCATGCCGGATCTTCTTGGCAGTCTTGACCTTAATCTCCACATCTTGCCTGAGCCCTTGTCACCAACCAAGATCAGCACAGAGCACTCACCGCTGGTCCCGTCCAGGGGTGCGTTTCCCGTACAATGACGTAGTTCGCTGCTTCACTACCAAAGTACGATGCATCATTGGAGAAATCAAGCTAGTCACAACAGTTTCCCGAAACCCATTGTCGCAAAGTATCGTTCAACCACGTTGGTTTCGCACGTCGTGGTGGAGTAATAACTACTTTTAATGAAACTGTTTGAGATCCAATTAATGGTAGATTTTTTTATATAATTTACAAACATGTCATCTGAGGACTATTTCTAATTGTTCTCAGTTGTTTTGCTGTATTACCAGACTCAATATTTGTCTCGTACGCTCGCACATGCGCACTCTTCAAACACGGTACTTCAAATCTTTTGAAAAACTAAAAGATGTAAATTACATTTGTATGTATTTTAAATAAAAGGCACCAGTTGTACTGAATGTCAGCTTACTTATTTTGTTCAAGATAAGGATTTATTGCGTCCAAATGTCATGCAATATAGAAACGATGCTTCTAACCACAGGTCGAGAGCTGTTATTCAAACCACACAACTTTACGATGCTGTTTGCGAATGTTCGTTGGAACGATGGTTTCGGAAAACACCAACTCGTTAAACTATGCTGATAGCGACGGAACTTGCGACCATAGTTGGCTAACGATGCTTTCGGGAAACGCACCTCAAGACAGAGCCCTCACCGCTGGTCCCGTCCAGCCCTGCTGAGCCTTCACCACTGTGTGTGTGTAATGTCACAGTCTGTCACGTCTCTGCCTCTTCACTACACTTCCCAGCATCCAGCATGTTTTCGCACCTGCCTGTCATCATCGTTGTCACCTAACATCTTCATTTGTGTCACCTGGTTTCTGTTCAATAGTGTCTGTATTTAGTTCCTTCCTGTTCAGTCTGTCCTTGTCGGTTGTTAGTTATATTCAACGTGCGTCTTATCCTGCCTGCCTGTTTGTACCTGTGATTTATATTAGTTAAACTGTCAGATTTGACTTTGTGTCTTCTTCTGCCCGCTACACACCCTTTCCAACCATCTGATTAATATATTGCAATATCACTTTGATTAACAAAAGCCAGATCCTTAAGGATGCCATTCTTCAGGAAGTTACACTATTTTTGGTGGGAACCCAACTTAAAAAAAAAAAAAAAAAAAAAAAAAAAAAAATCATACATAATATCAGAATGGCAAAATATATCTTCTTTTTATCTCTTACTGAGCAATGGCTTTAGCTCTTTATTTCCTGCTAGGTGCCCTTCTAAATTGCTTGCCATTGTTTCAATATTTAAGCTATAATTAATCAAGTTCAAGTGCATGAGTGTGACCAGGGCATTTTTTTTCCAATATATTTAAAGAGCACATAACAGAAATGACAGAGAAAAAAAAACAGAATAGTGTTTAAAAAATGTCACTAGTGATCTCAGTATTAGTCCACACACATGTATCATTTTTTTTTTCACATCTTTTCATTCATCTTTTTTAGAAGATAATGTGCGTGTAATTATTCAGCTGAGCTCATACCATGTAAATCCTCTACGGAAATGATTAATTTCTTAGGATTATTAATTACCTGCCATCTTCTAAAATAGCATATTTTGACATTTGAATGAAAGGCTTCCAGTGACTCACAGACTGTATGTGCACGAACAGAGCCAAAGAAAATGAAGGAATAAAAAAAAGGAGTGACACTGGAGATAAATGAGCTTCCTTTCTTCAGGCTGAGAAATGAATGTGGAGCCAAAGAAGAGTAGGACGTTCCATCACACACGTAAGCCAATCAATGCCTTCACATAGAGATCGGCTCTGTCTGCTTCTGTACGGCTGGCTGAAGGGACAAATGAGCTTTTGAATGATGACTAACAAGTGAAAGACACGTCCGCATTCAGTCGGCTCATCGCCAAACCTTAGCAATAGCTGCCCAGAGACTGTCTAGTGACTATTGGACAGTCATGAAATTGTTAGCAAATGTAAAGCAGTTATATTCACTTGGCCAGTACCTGGATTTTTATTTGGCTGACAAAGAACATTCCAACAGCACAGGCCTTACAAATAGCCAAAGACAGGCTCTTATAATGTTATAGACTTTTTAATATTAGAAACTATATTTTTTTTAAAAAAGAAGAAATATTCTAAGAATATTCTTCGGCCAATGCTGTTAAAATCATATAATTTTTCAGTAACAGTACTTATGTATAAACAGAAGCGCAAAAGGTTCATATTTCAATATGTTTTTAAGAACAGAATAAGGATATTGTTTTACAGTGCTTGTCCCAGATTTGTCTTACACTTACACACATCTCAGACATGTCTGTTCATTTCTCTTGTAAAAAAAAAAAAGAAAAAAAGTATTGTATCGAATAGACCACAAGGTCAAGAGGGGGCAGCCAGATATGGTGTGTTAATGTGACCAGGAAAAGTGGAATTAGTTTTAATGTTTCACATGCTAATATTTTTACAGTCTCCCACAGTTTTGTATTACATGACACTGTAGAGGAGGAGAAGGGGGTGGTCACCTTTCAGATATTGAAACCTTATGAACACTGCTGTCAGTGTTCCAGCTCCATGTCTGCTTGAATGGAGATGCACATGCAGCTTTCTCTCACTCTTTCTCTTTCAGTGGTTATTTTATGTCCACATGCACCTGGGTGAAAATGTTAATATGTTTTCGAGTAAGGGATGAGGGTGCAAATGTGTTTTTGGAAACAGAGTCTTGTTTGCAGAAAACAAAGAGGGTGTTTAAGTGCTGATAAGAACATGTGGCAGTATTAACAGAGAATAAGTTTTCATATAGGAAATTTCCATGAACTGAAGAATGGGCTGGTCTGAGATGGAAAATGTTAGCTTTGTGTAGATGATAAACAGCAAGTGTGCCACATCAGATGAGCTCTCATTATTGTTATATTGCTAAATATAATTAATATATTATCACAAAAACTCAGTGGCCAAAATTAACTTCATTTGCCAAAAGCAGATAAATTGAGATAATTTACAATCCAAAATATTTATATTCTATTCGGCCAAAAAAAAACTGAAACTCTTGGATATATATATACAGTATATATATATATATATATATATATATATATATATATATATATATACAGTATATATATATATATATATATATATATATATATATACAGGGGTTGGACAATGAAACTGAAACACTGGCCAATATTGGAGGTTTCACATCTATATGCCTGGCGGCCAATCTTCAGAGTAAAGCACGGGTGGATCAGTGATGGTTTGAGCTCCAATATCATGACAATCCTGATTGTATTTGATGGACACGACACTGCCGAGGACTACCAAACCCTTCTGGAGGATCATGAGCACCTGATGCTCAAACCGTTCAAACCGCATGATCATGCACCAACACACACAGCAAGACTTGTGACAGAAGGGTTTGATGAAGATGAAAGTGATGTTGAACATCTCCCATGGTCTGACAGTCACCAGATCTGAATATTATTGAGGTGTTTTGGAGGAGCAAGTCCACCAGCATCATATAGTGACCTGGACACTGTTCTGGAAGAGGAACGGCTCATAATCCCTCTGGTCACTGTGAAGGACTTCTATCTGTCAATTGGTGCTGTATTTGGATGCAAAATGAGGCCCTCACCATTCTAACAAATTATTGTGTTTTAAGACCAGGTGTTTCAGTTTCATTGTCCAACCCCTGTATATATATATATATATATATATATATATATATATATATAGACACACACACACACACACACACACACACACACACACACACACTATCAAGAGGTTAACAAAGGCAAAGGTGAGACAAAGGTGATTAATTACTATAGTGATTAACACGGGTAACTAAGGAAACCAAAGCCACTTGAAGGCAAACCAGCAACCTTAGCCGGAAAAAGCGTAACACCTGCTAACACTGGGGTACGCGGGTTAGACAAGAAGCCTTTTTTAAATAGATGTAAATGGAGGAGAGGCTTTTTCTGAGGAAATAATTTATCATTTAAGGGAATACTCCACCCCAAAATGAAAATTCTGTCATCATTTACTCACCCTCAAATTGTTGCAAACCTGAATGAGTTTCTTTCTTGTGCTGAACAGAATGTAAGATATTTTGAAGCACGAGTCAATCGTTCCAATCGTTCTTCAAAATATTTGCCTTTGTGTTCGACAGAAGAAAGAAACTCATTCAGGTTTGCAACAACTTGAGGGTGAGTAAATGATGACAGAATTTTCATTTTTGGGTGGAGTCTCCCTTTAATAAATCTACAGCCCATTGGCTAACCTTCAATGTTTGCTGTTAAACATTCATTTTAGATTGATCTATTTCTAGTGTACACCGAATAAAATGCTGTTTTATAAGAGAAGTCATAGACAAATGCGTGACAGGTAGGGTTCAGTTTATGGCACTTCTCATTAATTAATGTTATCTGCAAAAAGGGATTGACTGTGCACAACTTTTAACAAATTGAATGGCGTCAAGGCTGTAATGTGATTGGTTGTCAGAGTACATGTGATCCAAGTCGTTATACTCTTTCCAATGGTAGACCTGAGGACCCTCGTATCTGACAACAATAAGACCATCTCTGTAGGTAACAAAGACAGGAACTAAACACACGAAGTGAAAACATGTAAACAATAGAAACAACAAAGCACAATGGGACAAAAATATATATATATATATATATATATATATATTTAATGATTCCATAATGTAGTAAAATGTAGTCAAACATAACTATAAAAAAATGAATAGGTTTCTCACATCTGGAGAAATAATATATATATAAAATATAAATGTAAAATACACAAAAGAGCTTGTGAGACAATGAGAAAAGGAAGAAAGAGCCAGAAAGCGAGAGAAAGAGATAAGTCATCTACCATCCCATCCCTGTTAACGCTCCTGCAGCTCAAGAAAGCAGTCGATCATAAACAGATAGCTCTGCGTCAGTGAGAATTAATCTTCATGCATACCTTTCTCTGAGATAACACAGCAAAGCACAAGAAAAGTCCTGTCTGTTAAGTATGATTTGTTTAGAGAAATACATGCAGTGTTTCCAGATTGGAAAAAAAAAGTACCGTACCAGAAGCTCAAAATTATCGTATTTGGAAGAAATTGATCATAAACGAGTCGAACGTACAGAATACATCTATTTATCAATTCTAGACCAACAACTTTTTGACATGACATACAAATAATTTGAGTTAACTTATGTTAACTTAAAAAGGAACATTAACTTATGCTCTTGAAAGAGAGTCATTCTACGCGATGATTGGCCTAGAAGACGTAACGTAAGATGAGATGTAAGACATGCGTACACATGTTCTCCTCACAATCAGAACGGTAGACGTAGAATCCACAGCTAGATCAATGAGTATAGAAGCCCTATGATGACAATGGCCATCATTTGAAGTGTCACAAAATTAAGAAGTTTTCGTACATTATGGGAATTTTTTCATTATTGATCTTACATCGTACAGAGGTCAAATTTATTGTACAAATACAATAGTATCTGGCAACACTGAATACATACAATACAATCGAGGATATTAATACTTAAGACTCTGGGGCTGTACAATCCTTGTATTCTCCAGCACAAAAAAGAATTTAACTTGCTTCATTATCAACCGCCATGACTGCTTATGAAAGCTTGTGTCCGCACTTAATTTTTGTTTTACAGTCAAGGTCCCTAATTCAGAAAAGTTGATCCATGTTTGAAAGCTACAAAGCAGCTCCAGTTCACAAAACGCCGGCCATCTGATTAGACACATGTTGAAGTCATTGCTGTTGACTTCCACTCCATCCAAGAGTTGCATCAAAGAGACGCTGACAGTCCTCATATAACATAATCCTTGGCAGGTGGAAATAAAACAACAGATCTGGCTCAACTATGGGTCAGTGGTGAGAGAGAGAGAGAGAGAGAGAGAGAGAGAGAAAGAAAGAAAGAAAGAAAGAAAGAAAGAAAGAAAGAAAGAAAGAAAGAAAGAAAGAAAGAAAGAAAGAAAGAAAGAAAGAAAGAAAGAAAGAAAGAAAGAAAGAGCTGAGAGAAAAAGTGAGAATGAAACTTTTAACTCCCACAATGGAGGCGTTTATTGTACTTCATAAAGCTAAAAAGTCATTTAAACAGTCTCATTTTTGAAGAATGATTGATAGATTTAAAACTTTATTAATCCTGATATGTAAACTGGTTTGCCTGGTTTACCATACAACCATCAAACACAATAGACAATTGCAGATAAATAAATAATTCTGACAAAAACTTCAATTTCCTACACTCTAAAAAATGTTGGGTTGTTTTAACTCGATTTTGGGTCAAATATGGACAAACCCAAACGTTGGATTAAAACTGCAATTTAAAAATGTAACCCAACGGCTGGGTTTGTCCATATTTGACCCAAAATTGGGTTAAACCAACCCAGCATTTTTTAGAGTGTAAGAGAATGCTAATTCTAATTAGTCTATTATCACACAACAATGTTCATGAATATGCATGGTCCCTATCAAATAAACTAATATATAAAAATCATCAAGACGAAATGTTTGACTGATTGGTGTGAGGACATTGGTGGATAATCAGATAATCAAGTGACGTTTGTGCACATTCGTCCACAAGCATCAAATAACAAATGCACAGTCACAAATTTGTGAGATACTCCTTTTTGTCAGTCACGTAATAAAGAAGTGGGAAAACTAATCATGACCAAAGGAGTGAAAGGTTATGCTGAAGCAATTAGACCTTGGTGGTGGTCCATGAGTCGGCCCATAAAACAAAAGATCTAAACCAGACACAGAAAGCAGCCACTGTGTTACAAAAGGAGGAAAGTTGAGTCAAATAATCTGTCACTGTTGAAAAGCATCGAGCTGAAGAGGTCTAAATCAATTTTCACAGCCTCCAAAAAGGGCATTATTATAGGAATTTTGTAAACATTGACAATCCTATTTGAGGAATTCTGGCATGCTCCTTACTGAGATTTTATTAGACACAGTGATAAAACAGAATATTATTGGCCTAAAACATGTCATGTGCACATGTGTTAGGTGCTGTTAGGGTTACAGTCTCTATGTTTTTGCCAGTAGCTTGTAATTGGAAAACCATGTTTCTGAAGGAAGTGAATGATATCAAAGCAAACTGAACAAAACTACAATATCAAGACCAAAATTGCGTCATGGCCTTATAAAATGTAGCCATTCGGCAAATAGCAAAAATGTTTTATGACAAAATTCTATACAGTGTTTTAACAGGGTTGAAGAGCCGTGAAAGGTTTAAATCATTAATTTGTTTTTTCCTTTTTTGCTGTTTCTCTCAAAGACTTGATTTCACATATGATTTATAGCAAAAATTTTGCTCTCGGATATACAGTATGACATTGATCAGATGTCACTCTAAACAATCAAAATAATTAATTTGCAAACATAAATTAAACATAGTTCAATCAAATTAACTTTATTATTGAGTATTTAGAACTCTCCTTTGAGTTCACTAAATTGACACATTTTAAGTAATCTAAATAATCATTGTTTCATTGTTATATGAATATCTTTTAATTTAGATGGACTTAAATTTAACTGAAACTGGGCTGGGTTTTCTATTTATGCTTTGCCATGACACTCAAAAGGGAGTAAATGCTAAAATGAAGTGTTATATAATGTGTTTTTTTTTTGTGCAAGATTAATGTTAAGTGGGAGATTTAGAAGTGTTTAATGTTTTGCTATGCTAATTTAGAAGAGTTTGTAATGATGTTTATTTGGAGGATTTCCATCAGGTAAGGTTTGAGAACTGGTATGTTAAATGTTCTACACTGTCATACTCATTCAGCAATTGCTAACTAATGATGCTATCAAAGCATTGCATGTTATATTAGCAAGTTCGAGATTACATGATAATTTTAAGTTAAATGTATGAATTAGCTTATTCGAATGTAGCAAGTTAGGAGTATTTAAACTGTAAGAGTACAAAATACAAATCTGCAAGTTCTGCTTTTCATCAAAATGAACGAATCTTTTTCCAAGTCATTTGGTTCATTCAACGAACGAAACGAACGAATTGACTCGGAAAAAGATTCATTCATTTTGATGAATGAGTTTGAACAGGAGAGTCACGAATGTGGATCGCAGAGCAAGGTGAGCTTTTGAGCTTATAAAACTTAAACTTTGTTATTGTTTTTTTTAAATGAGCAATCGTTTCGCTTGATAAGACCCATCATCTGGTGTCGTTTAAAGCCCTTTGAACACTGCAAAAATACTACCGTTGATATATATCAGCCCATTCTCACCCCCAAGGCGTCACTTAACTGACGCCTTGGGAAGCATTTGGACATGCTTCAATATCTGACGCTTTAGGCGCCCTTTAGCGTCAGTTAGATGACGCCTTAGAATCGCGTGTACCCTACCCCCACCCCACACCTAAACCTAACCGCGTCCTCTAACTGACGCTTTCCTTTAGCGTCAGTCAGGTGACGCCGTAGGATCGCGTCATGTAAGTGACGCTAAAGGGCGCCTAAAACGTCAAATATTGAAGCATGGTCAAAGGTGACGCCTTGGGGTGAGAATGCGTTGTATATATATATATATATATTATATCATTTAAAAATGTAACCCAATGGCTGGGTTTGTCCAAAAAAACAACCCAGCATTTTTTGAGTGTATAAAGAAATTTATACTTTTATTTGGCCATATTATGTCAGAAGATTTCATATAAATACTGTTCTTTTAGACTTTCTATTCATCAAATAATCCTTGAAAAAATATACCATGGTTTCAACAAAAAATATTAAGCAGTACAAATTTTTTTTTATAACATTGATAATGATAATAAATGATTATTAAGCAGCAATTCAGCATTCAGTTCAATGAATAAAATACTTTTAAAATTTGAAAACACAATATTATTTAGTAATAATATTTCATAGTTTTACTATTTTTAATCGAATAAATGCAGCCTTGGTGAGCATAAGAAACTTCTTTCAAAAATATCTTACCAACACTAAATAAAATGATTACAAACTAGAATAGTTTCCCCTTTTTTTGATTGGAAACAAATCAGTAGTTTATTCTGGGTGAGTTTTCACACAATCCCTGTCAGTTTTAAGGAACACAGTGACAGAAAAAAAAAGCAAAGACTCGGATGTAGAAGGTCAGTGACATGATCTCAAGGGGAAACATTCCCCACCTCGGTCCATTATAACCTTAATTTGGGTGTAAAACTGACAAAGGCACTTTGGAGATTTATGTGCTTCTTTGTACTGTCAACTCCCATGTGTGCAGCCTGTTAAGATAGTGACTGGACAGGCTAGCTAATACTTTTTAACACAGTCCACAGACACGTTTAATCTGCCTCACACTCACTTGTTTAGATTAGATCTGGCCTCCACACATGGAGAAAACATAGAGGGCAATTAAAAACACACTCTATCCCTGCCGGTGGCCTTTTGCACTGGCAATGGCTTCCACACTTTTGAGCAGGGGCGCGTCTGCTAAACAGATAAAGCGTCGTTTAGCTTCTGTTACACTTTGCCCGCCATCAAGCAGAAGTTACACATCCGTCCACTTGAAGCGCCCTCTGTTTATTTGCTTATACAGCTTGGTAGGAGGCCATACGTTTGGTCGTTAAGACTTTGATTGCCACCTGCACCTGTCTCGGACTTCGCTGTTTGTTACAAAGTCTGCTACTTCATTCGGAGCTGCAGGGGAACATCTGATGGGCGGGGAAGCGATGACTCTCTCTTACCGGTCTGTTTGAATCAGCCTTTGTACAAAAGATGGAGTGAGTGGCCGTAGGGTAATTCTATACCGCATTTACCTCTAAATGAAGCAGCAGGATGAAGTGAGTCATTTGTTTCAGATAAACAAATTTGTGCAAACCTCAGCTCTGCACAGCTCTGGCCTCAAATGTGTCTTACAATGCAGCGCAAGTACTTCAACATGATATGACCGATAGTAAACTACTGCTAATGCCGGTTGTATTTATTTTAAGAGAGTGATTTACACAGTGAAAGCTGTCATGTAGCTACATTTTTTTTTTTTTTGCGGGTAGTCCTTAGTCCAGAGTCTTAATCGTAGTATCTTAGTTGGTCCTATTGACATATGATTACCTCATAACCAATAAATATTACAAAGATCTGGTCTTGAAACACATGGTCAATTGCAATTCTAATTGATTTTTCCCTTTTTTACATGCCTTCATATTTGTGGACTCTATTTCTTGAAATTGCAACTTCATTTTTAACAGTGTAGCTTTCTTTACTCAGTTACATGTTTTAAATTATGTCTGACAGACAATAAGCAGAGAAGCATTTTGGATGAACCAAAATATTTATTGCAGCTGCAAAAAGTGGTTATTTTTCTGGCAACATTTTGTGATGTGTAAGTGGAACGCAAGTAAGAACAGGTCTGTTTTGTTTCCTTCATGGTAAGCCACGCCATGCTATGCCTGAGCTCACAAATCATTCTTGTCTTCCACAAGAGCCCAGCTATCTAGTGTAGGAAGATGCTGTAATGACATCTAAATCAGTGATTCTCAATGACTGCTGTTGTTTTAGCATTTGACTTGCTTCTGTTTTACTGCCAGACCGCTTTGGCTCCGGATTTTCCTCTTCAGAGGCCAACAACATGCACCAAATGTTTCACATTATCGGTGTGAAAATCCCCCAATTCTTTCGCTTTTTTTCCTTACAAGTCCATACATCCGTGGAAACTTGATATTTCATATTTCATTCTGGTTTGTGGATGTCATCACGAGAGATGCTGGTTCACATGCAACTGGCCGCCCGAGTCCTTTGATCAGCCTGACCACGACTAATTACGAATGGAGAACAACTGAAAGAAATATCGAGAGATTTCATGGGAATTGGCGCAATGGCTGAGCTCCCTAATTCCAAACGGTCACTGAATGTCCATTGAAGAGTGTGTCTTTTCAAACAATGTTATGATTTCAAATATGAAAGAAACAACAACTCAGATGAACTGCATTACATTTGTCAATGTCAAATAAACATCACTTCACCCCACAATTAGATTCTGTTCTAAAACACGTTTTTAAAATCCAAATTGAAAGTGATCGCAGAAGGGTGATCTGTCGAATTATATCTAAAACATGTCGAAACTTTGACCAGGAAAGGCAAACATATGTGATTCAGAGAATTCGAAATAAAAACCTGCAGCTCTGGAAAACAATATCCCTGAGCTGAGATATCAAGGGAAAGATGTAAAAGGAAATTTAAAGCAGCATAAATGTTCTGAGTGTTTAAGAGTGGTGCAAAGGTCCCAGGGGTCTCATCTGGCAAAGGCCTTTGTTCACAGGGCAGGATGTATCCAGCGAGATAGTTTCCTTTCCATAACATTCCTCGTCTCAGATGTGCTCCATTGTATGCTTGAGTTCCTTATCAATTTACTAAAAAAAAACTACAGTTATCTACACCTTAACCCAATTGGGATTCCTTAGAACGTACAAAAACGAAACTGGAAAAGCTAAACACGAGCAGCTGAAATGGCATGTTGGTCCACATTGTTTCTGTGAGGTATTTCTAAAAGGCTACCGATTTTTTTTTTCTTTTTTTTTTTTCCAGAAGACATGCCAGGTCAGGCCTGGTCAGAGCAGCAGGTGACTCAAGTGAGGTCATTATGTGGTCGTTAGGGTGATTTGAAACCAGCAAGCAACTGCTGGGTTCGGAGGTGAGAGCTGTCACACATCCCACAGGAGTGTTTTTGTTTTCATTCTGCTTTCTTTTTTTCCAGGGATGCTGTCTCACACCAGGTTTTTACATGCACGTTATCTTCAAAAAGAAAGAAATTAGCTAAACTTGGCACTTTAGACATGCGTTTGGCCCCTTATGGACAAAAGTGATTCATGCCGTTTTAAAAATCCCAAGTTTGGAAGAAAGATTTTTCATAGACGTTTTAATCGACACAGCTACACTGCTGGTTTTGTCATCAGTGTTTCCATAATAATTCAGAAAATTGCAAATGTGTGTCGTACTTTTGTTTCAATTGTTCACACGGACAAATGTAGAGCTTTTATGGATCCGTGAAACCCATTCTCCCATGTTTTGGCTGACTTTCCCAGGCCATACTGTGATCAGCCTGGATTCATCTTAAATGTATTTTCCCCCTCTGTTTGCAACAGGTTCACTGCCATAGAAAGTGAACTGTTCCACATTAAATCCTCCCAACTACCTGTCTGATAGTATGCCAGCTGAATCCCTCAAAGTCTGCCAGGTCTTCCCTGCAGGGCTGGAGAGCATAGAGAGAGCCTTGGCCTTCATTCAGTTTTCTAACGACTACACCACGGGTGTTGTTTAGAAAGGCATTTTAGAAAATATGGGGCAATCTGTCTATCTATCGATCTGTCTGTCTGTCTAACTATCGTCATGCACAAATGTTCATAAATGTTAAGAGGGATAGTTAACTCAGAAATCAACATGACATCGTGACGTTTGCGTAAACAAACACTTTTCAAGTCAAGTGGCATTTTGAGCTATCCGCATGTATGCATGTCTACACCGTTAAAGGACAACTCCGGCGCAAAATGAACCTTTGGTCTAATTACACATTGTTACCTAGTCAACCGTTATCTGAGATTTTTTTTCATGATTGCCGAATGTAAATAGTTTTATCTATAAAAACAGTTTAGCCTATAATGCTAGTATAACGCTAGTCTATAGGGCATAGAGTAATGACAAATAAAAATCGCTTTTTATTACCACTAACAAGGCTCAAAATAACCCCACAGTAACACGGTAGCACAATAAGGATCCATACATTCAAACCGAAGCATTGAGAACTTTGTCAGTGTCCATACAGTTTAATAAGAAGATATTTTATACACACAGTCAACTTTGCGAATACAGGAAGAAGCCATCTTTGAAAAATAGTCTCTACCAGTCGATCTACGAACGCCGATCCAAGCGCGCTGGTGAGATGTGAATAAAGTGATAATGTGAGCGCGAACAGTAGGCAACATGTACATATTAAAGAGAAGAAAATGGTTCGTGTTTGTGTTTCTTCCGGAAACAATGGACCATATAAGATTCTGCACAGTTCAGCGCACTTGGATCAGCGTTCGTAGGTAGAGACTATATTTTAAAGATGGCTTCTTCCTGTATTCGTGAAGTTGACTGTGTGTATAAAATATCTTCTTATTAAACTGTATGGACACTGACAAAGTTCTCAATGCTTCGTTTTGCATGTAGGGATCCTTGTTGTGCTACCGTGTTACTGTGGGGCTATTTTGAGCCTTGTTAGTGGTAATAAAAAGCGATTTTTATTTGTCATTACTCTATGCCCTATAGACTAGCGTTATACTAGCATTATAGGCTAAACTGTTTTAATAGATAAAACTATTTAGATTCGGCAATCATGAAAAAAAATCTCAGATAACGGTTGACTAGGTAACAATGTGCAATTAGACCAAAGGTTCATTTTGCGCCGGAGTTGTCCTTTAAATGTCCAAGTGATTCCCTGTGTATGTACACACCGTTAAATGTCCGAGCAAAACAAAGTAAAATGTAGATCTACATCTGGGGAGCGATATTTTTTCCTGGTAGGGGAAGACTCATAAATGCCATTAACCCCAGTGACGGGTAGGTTTAGGGGCGGCCGGGCGGGGTTGGGGTAGGTCATATATTTATATTTACAGTACTGTAACGTTAAATCAACGGCATTCATAAACACGTAGAAAAGCGAATATGCGTCTTGATAGCACGCCAAAAATGGAAATACGAATTAGTGTGTCATACGACACCTAATACAATCTCCGAGTGGAGCCGGTGTCTTCCAGTGTGTTGTGTACATTCTGTACAATAGTTAATATGTGGGAAGGATGTCTCAGTGTCTTGCTTGCTGTGCCATTCCCCTCTAAGGACGGGATAAAAGTGCTTATTCTGCCTCTCAGGTGAGTTCCCCGACTGGTGAACCCTGGCGGAGTTCCTCCAGCAACCTTGGCAGTCATCTGACACCAGGTCAAGTACTTGTGTAAATGCCTGGTTGGTCAGCTCCTGTATTAGACTAGATGCCCATATGTTGCACTTCCCCTTATTAGGAGATCCCATATGTGTATTTCCATACAGCTTTCCTGTTAGCAAACCCGTGTCTTTCCCTCTCAGGTGAGATCCCAATTCGTCAGTCTTTTGACGTCATGTCTCCGTTCCCTCCTTCAAGGAACTGGGGTTAGATTAGTAACCTAGACGTTATTGTATCTGGGGGTTAGTATACTATCCAAAGTATGTATAACCTTTCTGGTTGTCAAATGTTAGTAGAACATGTTCATAGTTAATGTGATGACTTACTCTGCTTGTAAATTTACAACTGACTTCATTTATCCTCTAAAAATCACCTTGACACTGGTTAAATGTAACTACAAACATGAAAAATTAAGTTTGTTTTGAGAAAAGTTGAAGCATGATTTGCATGCAAAACTTGGGTGTGTAGATCTTCTTAATTTTATTTCCTAAGCATCAGCTACAGCTTCTTCTGTTTCCTGGACTTCTGAGAAAGCCTCTTCTTCAACAAGTGCAGCCATCACATGTCACACAAGTATCTAACAACTGTAACCAAGTCAGAACACATGGGTCGATGAGAGCACACAGGATCTGACAGTTGCAGAGTTATGAAGATTTGTCATGCTGGAAGATTATCAGTTGGGGAGCGAAAACACATGTGCGCTTTAATAGCAAAGAAGAAATAGAAATGTTGATCGATTTATAACACTGCATGTGATTTATTAAAAGGTAAATAACCCACAATGCCAAAACCATCTCTTGCTATATATCAATTCCTACACTAAGTAAAGTCTGTTACAGCACCCTTTTTTAAAATAAAGTTGTTGGGATGAAACTATATGCTATATAGGAGCAGAAAACATGGCAAGTTCTTCAGCCAGGCGAGTGAAAAATGTGCATCTGTTGACAGTTCGGATTTAAAGTAGCTATGGTTTGAGGTAAGAAATGACCTGTTTTGAAATGGCCTCAAGCATTCCAGTGTAAAGACATGCCAACCGATTTGGTTCTACACAGTATGGCCATATAATATCGAGCCACCTGGTCTTGGCGCTTTAAATGTGGGAAATTTCAAACTAATTCTACAGTACTTCAGAGCATCAGCTGGGGTTCCCAAGAGAATGCACCTGATACTTAAAAGAAGTTCACAGGACTACGGAAAGACACATCGCTCCCATGAGGATGATCCTCACTCTCAATCTACAATCCACGGGCACCTCTTAGACTCAGACAAGGTACGTTGACACTCACAGGCATGAAAACTGGTCAGGGGTAAAAAAAAAAAGGTGAGAAGGATACATCAGCTTAAATCCAATCCAATTAACTTTATTTATATAGCAGCACATTTTAAAAAAAATAAGGTTACCTAAGTGCTGCACAAAGAATAAATAGAAAATATACTAATAACAAATAAAACATACAATTGCTTACATTTCTGTTCTCGGGCATGCACACAACAGTATATGGAGTGCATTTCTGCTCGGTGTGCTTCGACAACGCATTCTCACCCCAAGGCGTCACCTTTGACCATGCTTCAATATTTGACGTTTTAGGCGCCCTTTAGCGTCACTTACATGACGCGATCCTACGGCGTCATCTAACTGACGCTAAAGGAAAGCGTCAGTTGGAGGACGCGGTTAGGTTTAGGTGTGGGTAGGGTACACGCGATCCTAGGGCGTCATTTACTGACGCTAAAGGGCGCCTAAAGCGTCAGATATTGAAGCATGTCCAAATGCTTCCCAATGCGTCAGTTAGGTGACGCCTTGGGAGTGAGAATGGGCTGGCTTCGAATGTGATGAGTGCCATTTCAGACATATTATGAGGGGAGTCTTATATTTGGACCAATACGGTACAATACAATTATTAAATTAAAATCTGCATCTTTCTGGTCATGACCATTTCAAACGTATAATGTGCATCATTTATTAGCATTGTATGTAAAATGGGTAACACTTTAGAATACGGTTCCTTCGTTAATGAATAACTACACAAGAACCAATGAGTAACACAATATTAACAATCTAGTAACTATTATTAACTAACAAGAAACTCTGATTAACGAACTAGTAAGTAATAGCGCACAGATGAAAGTGGTAGTTCACTATTAAGTAATCAATAACTACTATTTTTTTAATATTTCCCAGAGAACTACTGAAAAAGTTTATTAACAATCTAGTAACTACTATTAACTAAAAGAAACTCTTATTAATGAATTAGTAAGTAATAGCTCACAGATGAAAGTGTCACAGAAGAGTGTGACTCAAGTGTTACTATAGAGACATTTTCTAAAAGTATACTAAAGTTCACCAAAAATCTCAAACGTTTGCACAAATCATGACTAGATCATGTAGTAACACTTGAGTCATTACTAGTTAGTTCCAATGATCTTCTTCACTTTATATTATGAATCCAAATAATTAATAATTCGCACAGAAGTATCTAGTAACACTTTCATCTGTGAGCTATTACTTACTAATTCGTTAATAAGAGTTTCTTTTAGTTAATAGTAGTTACTAGATTATTAATAAACTTTTTCAGAAGTTCTCTTGGAAGTATTAAAAAATAGAAGTTATTGATTAGTTAATAGTGAACTACCACTTTCATCTGTGCGCTATTACTTACTAGTTCGTTAATAAGAGTTTCTTATTAGTTAATAATAGTTACTAGATTGTTAATATTGTGTTACTCATTGGTTCTTGTGTAGTTATTCATAAACGAAGGAACCGTATTCTAACCTGTTACCAACTTTTTTTCTTCTGCTAAACACACAAAAAAAGATCTTCTCAAGAATATGGGTAAACAAACACTTGATGGACCCCACTGATTTCCATAGGATGGAAGAAAAAGTCAATGGGGTCCATCAAGTGTTTGATTTCTGACATTCTTCAAAATATCTTATTTTGTGTTCAGCTAAAGAAAAAAAATATATACATTTTTGAAACAACTTGAGGGTGAGTAAATGATGACAGAATTTCCATTTTTGGGTGAACTATCCCTTTAAATATACATATAAAAATGTAATTATAAAAATTTTTGACATTTTTACCTTAAATGAATCATTCCTCTTGCACGCATGTCATTTTACCAAACTCACATAGTATATTCCAACCAAAAACGGCTCATGAATAGCTCAAAATATACCCCAGCACAGCTTGACATCATTTGGTCGTTTATAGACCATTTCAAGGCCAAATATGAACTATAGGAAGTCTTAATAATTCCCCAGAGGTTTCTCTCCTATTGAGGAAAGAGAGTTTGTTCTATCATTCCCAAAGTGCTTTAGCATATGTATCCCATTTATGGCTGATGTTCTGTTACCATTTTTAATACCATTAGTCCAAGACTTTTCTCATTGTGCTACACAAATCATACATTGGTCAGTATTACTTTAAAAAAACTGCATGGTCATTGTTGATTCAGTCAATTAGTGAAATTGCCACAAAGCGCTGAGATTGTGGTTTCGTGAAATGTGTTTTTCTGTCAGTTATGTGTCTTATCCAGCTGACTGAGCACTACAGAACACCGCCTGTATTTATCTCTATATGTTGTGTTTTCTGCTTTGATCCTGAATTATTTTGAACCCGTACCAGTACCGCTATCAGGGCAATCGCAAAAGTAGACAGAATCGCAGGACATGAGGACAGCTATAATATCCAGAAACAAAATTGCATCACGCCACCACACACGGCCTCCACCACTGACCCACTGTATGCATGTGTGTAAAGATCTTCAAAGCCTGTCAAATGTCTGGAGGCATTAATCAGAGTGGCAGTTCAGCAGGTATCTTTACAAGAGTTCACATTCACTGCTCAAAGCACGAGGAAGAGGAGAGTTCATGACTCGGCCATGGACTTGACAGATGGAACCGGTCTCCGTGCGCTTCCTTATGTCTGATTGGTCATTTCTTTCTTGAGAAAGTCCCTGCATTCTTTCAGTGGTGGTGTATCTATCACAGCGACGAAGCATGGCAAAATACTTTCGGATGCAGGTGTTGTTTGCTGCATTTTGGCACATCAGAGAGGTTACCTGAGAAACTGTGAGAGTCTGACCATAAGGGAATTTTTTCCAGAGACTGTGATTAAATTCACGCCTCTATTAACAAGATGGAGGCATTTTGATCTTAAACATTGCTTAGATAAGCATTTTAGTGGTGTGAGTGGAAGCATCAGCATTGCTGTCACCCACGATGCATCGGATTAATGAAAGTGGCCATCTAACATTACATTATCTCTGTTTTGTATCATTTCTCCGCTATATTATCATCTCTTATCTCCACTGTTGTACAATGTGGGTTAATGCCGGTATATTTAGACGTTGTAGTGGTCATCTGTGGAAATTTAGCACAATCTTTCCCAACAATCTAGCAGTTTATATCATTCTCAGACGCAACTGCAACTGACTCACTTAAGATGTTATCTCAATAACGCTGACTGCTTTAAATCATCACACCATCATCACAAAGAGCACATGTAACAAGATGGGACACATAGGCCTACTCCTACACATTTACAGCTTAAACAAAGAGTTTATGTGTGTGACGTGGTGAACTGTACCAGTCTAAACTGTCCCTCGAGCTGGTAAAAACATAACTGCTTTGTGAAAAAAATATACAGTCCAGGTAGACACAATAAATGCCGCTGTGGGCCTTTGAAATCTTGCTCTTTGAGGTGCAGTGTGGGTAAGATGTCACACATTTTGAGAACACATGTTCCGTATGGTTGTGTGATTTGGTTTAGAGGACGCGCACATGAGCCTCGACTGCCTGCTGTGTGACGGATGGTCTGGTATTTCTACATGTGAAAGATGTGCATTTTATTGATGGCTTGATGGGTCCTCAATCTCTTCCTCGGTAATGCGTCATGAGAATGCATACTTGCACCTTTCCCCTAAGCCCACCCATATTGTCAGAAATAAGAGTAACAAAAAGAAAAATCTCTCTCCCTTAAAAGATTATTCTGGCAAATTCTAAGACACGAGAATCAGTGATGAGTAAACTTTGAAACTGTTTGCTAAACTATATACAAGCGACTCATATTTTGAAATAACTAACCACATAAATGCTATTTAAAGGAATAGTTCACCTAAAAATGAAAAATATGTAATCAGTTACTCACCCTCATGTTGTTCCAGTGTGCATTTCTTTCAGAACGCAAAAGAGATATTGTGAAGAATGTTGGAAACCATGCAACATTGGAGCATACTGACTTCCATTGTATTGAAAAAACGGAGATGTTTCTCAAAATACATTCTATGCTCCATAGAAGACTATAAAAATGAGTGAGAATCAAAACAGTAAATTGTATTTTTGAATCAAAGAGAGTCGAATCGGTGAATAATTTTGAATCACTTAAAGGGATACTTCAGGATTTAGCATTAAGCTTTAAATTAGTAAAAAAAAACCTGTAGTATTTTCAAATTACCGTGCTTTCCACTCTCATATCCCCCTGAAATGAGAGATTTATGATTTTTTTTATCTGAAAACATTTTGGGTCATCAGAGGATTTTTTGGCCAGAGGCTAATGACAAGTAAGGGCTGTTCCGCATGTTCTCAACCTGACCAGATTGTTGGAACTCACTCACAGAATGTCCAGTACATGTCAGCCATCTTTTTTTGGAAGCTAAGCTAGCAGGCTCTTGTTTTGTGTAGAAAGCTGAGTAGGGATTATCATTCATCCTCTTTTTCCCGGACATGTCCGGCCGTCGATGTCCGGGATTCAGCTTTTGCTTTCTGCAGTCGCCATTCATTGTTTACATGCACAGGTTTTGTTTCAATCTAACTGAATTCATTCTGATTGGTGAATCTGAATGTAGGGTTTACATGAACGCTAAACAAGTGATCGGTTGATGTGCGTTTCTCGCACATCATTCTCGCTCCTCCATGTGAGACACGAGACTGGTGCGTCTCAAAGGTGTCGCTCATCGCCAATCATGCCACTGGCCTCACGCTGTACTCCCGCGGCCCTTTAAACATAATCAATGACGACTGTAGATAGCAAAAGCCAAATCCCAGACATTTTGGGCGATCTCAAAATCCCAGGCAGACTCGTCACGGAGACTCACTAGTAGCCTAGACTAGTTGTTTAACTGCTGCGCTCTGTTACTGGTAGGCGTGGCCTCCTAGGGCAGCGAAGCAAGTGCATTCTGGGAGTTGTTGTTTCATCCACATAAGCCAAAAAAAAAAAATGTCCTGACTTTTCTCAGTCTAGAAAGCTCCAAATTCAAAAACAATTTCACATTTCTTCTACATAAATGACCCATTTTAAATACACATTCATCTTTGGTGAAGTGTCCCTTTAACTTACACACAATTCTCCGAATAAACTGATTGAATGGGGAATGGGAAACCTTTTTTTTTTTGCCTTTAGAGCAGGTGCTCTGCATTTCCACTAACCAGGTTAATAAAAGAGTGTTATGTTACTGCAGGAATGAGAAAGACCTGCTGAAATAATAGCATTGACTTTTGAGTTGGTTGCCACCTTTTTATAGAAAGGTGTATGGATCTTGTAATCTTTATGACTCTTTTGTGTCAAATCTTTGTAAAACTGAGCAGTAATAAATAAAGGCCTGTGGAGGTATTCAGGCTGTTTGGTTTCATAGGTGTTAAGGGTTGCAGAAATGAGCAGGGTGTCTCCGGCACATGAGAGATGATATTTTGATGGAGTTCACATTTGAGGTTGAAGGACCCAAGTGGTGGCTGCAACCTACAGGTTCACTCTGAAAGAGTCAAGTACCCTGTGGCCTCGATCCAACGTGTCTCCAGCGGCCTCCTCAAGTTACATGGTCTGTGGGGAACACAACAGCCATTTCTCCATTACTAACCACATTCAAAACAGTGCTGTGTTGGGACATACTGTAGAAAACACCATGATAGGTGAATTAGGGAATCTTCCTCATCTTCAGGTGTTCAACACCTCAGAAGAGACACAGTGTATCTATCAGATTGATGGCCTAATCATCAGACTAAAAAGCCTTGATGCAAACACCTGAATAGATCTGGATGAGCTTGAATGGAATGAAACTTTGACCTGCAATAATCCGATAAACGGGAAACAATTAACAATTTAAATGATGGAATCCGATTTTCTCAATCCGATTCAAAAATACCTTGCTGTAAAGGAGAAATATGTTTGCACAGATGAAAGTGGTAGTTCACTATTAAGTAATCAATAACTACTATTTTTAATACTTCCCAGAGAACTACTGAAAAAGTTTATTAACAATCTAGTAACTATTATTAACTAAAAATAAACTCTGATTATGAATTAGTAAGTAATAGTGCACAGATGAAAGTGTTACTAGATAATGCTGTGGGAATTACTAATTATTTGGATTTGTATTATAAAGTGAAGATCATTGGAACTAACTAGTAATGACTCAAGATCTAGTCATGATTTGTGCAACCAAACACTAAAGTCATTTCAACCATTTGAGATTTTTGCTGAACTTTTGTATACTTTTAGAAAATTTCTCTAGTAACACTTGAGTCATTACTAGTTAGTTCCCATGGTCTTCACTTCATAATACGGACCCAAATAATTAGAAATTCCCACATAAGTATGTACAGTAGAAACACTTTCATCTGCGCACCATTACTTACTAGGTTGTTAATCAGAGTTTTTTTAGTTGATGGTAGTTACTAGATTGTTAATAAAATTTTTCAGTAGTTCTCTGGGAAGCATTAAAAAATAGTAGTTATTAATTAGTTAATAGAGAACTACCACTTTCATCTGTGCGCTATTACTTACTAGTTTGTTAATCAGAGTTTATTTTTAGTTAATGGTATTTATAGATTGTTAATATTGCGTTACTTATTGGTTCTAGTGTAGTTATTCATTGATGAATGAACCGTATTCTAAAGTGTTACCAAAAAGTCATACAAGTTTGATACAATTTGAAGGTGAGTAAATGATGACAATTTTCACTTCTGCCTGAACTATCACTTTAAATTAATCACATTATAAAATAAATGCTTTTCTCCAAAACATGTTGGCCACAATTATTGACAACGCATTCTCACCCCAAGGCGTCACCTTTGACCATGCTTCAATATTTGACGTTTTAGGCGCCCTTTAGCGTCACTTACATGACGCGATCCTACGGCGTCATCTAACTGACGCTAAAGGAAAGCGTCAGTTAGAGGACGCGGTTAGGTTTAGGTGTGGGGTGGGGGTAGGGTACACGCGATCCTAGGGCGTCATTTAACTGACGCTAAAGGGCGCCTAAAGCGTCAGATATTGAAGCATGTCCAAATGCTTCCCAAGGCGTCAGTTAGGTGACGCCTTGGGAGTGAGAATGGGCTGTTATTGATACCCCTAGATTTTTTTATGAGTAAAATATTTCTGAAGTATATTCCCATTAATGTTTACCTTTTTTTTTTTTAGCACACCAGGGTGACTTCTTGTTTCACAGGAGTTTAAATATGAGGAAACACACAGGCCAAATTCCCTTAATCTTCCATCACAATGAGCAGAATCTTGAAAAAAGTTCTGATGTACATCAAAAGATTGTTGAGCTTCACAAAATAGAAAGTGGCTGTAAGAAAATAGCGAAAGAATTGAAAATCCCCATTTTGACCATCAGGGCAATGATTAAGAAGTTCAAATCAACTAAAGATGTAACGAAACTGCCAGGAACAGAATGTGTGTCTATATTGCCTTAATGGATGGTGAGGATGAACGTTTTACTGTTCAAAGTCTCAAGAATCTCTGATGGAGAATTGCAGAGATTAGTTGAGTCTTGGGGTCAATTTTTTTTTTTTTTTTTTTAAATCAAACAACCCCTACCTCACCACATTGTTTGGGAGGGTTTCAAGAAAAATCCCCCTCGCTCATCCATAAACAAACTCCACACTCCAGCAAATTCAGTTGTCAGACAGGACTGGATCTTCAAACGGCAAAGGGTTCTGTGGTCAGATGAAATTAAAATATTTTTTTTTTTTTTTGGCAGGAAACACGCTATGGGTTTGGTGCAACCATGGATAAAAAGTACCCCATGTGTAAAATATAATAAACCGTTGGATCTTTAATGTTGTATATTTTATTTTTTTTGCTGGAGGTCCTGGACTTCTTGTTTAGATACATGGTATTGTGGATTCTATCAAATATCAACAGATAAAAAAATAATCTGAAAGAAATCGTATAATGGGCCGTGTTTGGATCTTCCATCAGGACAACGATCCAAAACAAACATCAAAATCAACACAAAAAATGTGTTATAGAGCACAAAATAAAGCTTCTTCCATGACCGTCCCAGTTCCCTGACCTGAACCATATATAAAATGACTGAGCTGAACTGAAGAGAAGCACCACCAGCATGGATCTGGGAAGCTGAAGGATCTGGAGAGATTCTTTATGGAGGAATGGTCTCTGATCTCTTGTCAGGTGTTCTCCAAACTCATCAGGCATTATAGGAGAAGACTCAGGGCTATTACCTTGTCAAAAGAAGATAGTAAAAAGTATTTAATAAAAAGGTGCCAATAATTGTGGCCAATGTGTTTTGGAGAACCCATTTATTTCCTAATGTGATTTCCCCCTCACTTTCAATTCTTTTACTTCAATGAAAGGTTAGATTTTTAGTAATTTTTTAAATGAAAGATCAAAAGGATAAACGATGCAGATTTATTTTTTACAAGCAGTTTTGATCATATTTACCAAAGGTGCCATTAATTCTGAGCATGACGATATATATATACTGTATATATATATATATATATATATAATTTATTTTTTGAGATAATAGATATAGAATAGAAGATAAAGTGTTTGTTATATGGATCAAGTGTTGCCATATATATATATATATATATATATATATAATATAAACTTTCACAAATGAGAGCAGTGCAGCACTGGAATAATCTTACATGTTGTGTGTTGTTTAGTCATCGGTTACAGTTTATCTTTGAAACAAGATTATAAAGTTTGTCTATACAAATACAGGCAGCCCTTGTTTATGTAACAGACCATTTTAAGAGATGCATTCTCTTTATCAGAAATCCGTATTTACCAACAAACACTGCTTAGCTGTTCAGATCATTGTTCATCCATTGAGCTATCTTTCATGGATGTGTAAATACAAGGTCAAGATGTCTAACACTTTCTGAGAAATATAATTGTACTTAACTGGTAGTTGCAACTAAAAACAAAACAAAACAAAACTTTAAATATTTAGCATAAAAATTAACCTGCTTTACCAGATAGTCCTATAGTCCATGACATTCTTAGAATATTATGAATTGAGCAAAATAAAACATTTATTTATAAATATTAACCACACAACACATAGTAAATGACCTAGTCTGCTTTAAATTCGAATTGAATCCGTTCTGTTGTGTTTCCATGTTTTATGAAGACTTTCCATAGACATAATGAAGACAATAGATAATTCTGTACAAACTGTATTTTCTATTTCCTTACACTAACACTATCACATCACACAAACTTTCTGCATTTTTACATTTTCAAAAAAAACATAATTTAGTATTATTTATGGAGAATTTTGGATATTGCCATCCTTGTGGGGAGAGAAACAAACACACAAAGATAGACAAATTAAGTAAATGAACAATACTGTAAATAATGAATTAAAAATAAATAAATTATAATAGAATAAATATGCTAAATAAATTATACAAAAATTATGATAATTAATTGGACTACAGTGGTTGCAAATATGTTTTTTTTTTTACTTCCAGAAGCAGGTGTCAGTAATGTGACAGTGATCAAATATGTTTTACTAATAGTATAGATTTAGTTCTGTGGTAAGTACCATCTTTGTGTCCTTGAGGGAAAGGCTTGGGGTGAGACTGTGTTACCACGTAATAAGTGTGCTTCAAGTCACTTTGGATGACCAAAACAGTACACGTCATGTCAGTTATTCTAGGAAAATTTTTTTTTTTTTTTTTCACAGAATATAGTGTAAGGTTGTTGGTCAGTCGACTTTCCATAGACTTACAAACTAGCTCTGTATCAGTTAAGAAATAGCTATAAATGTATTTATTTAATACATTTAAATTGGAATCTACACGATCTGGTATTTTGCGTGAGCAGAATTTTACCAAATGTAACTATACAGTGAATGTAAGAATTGTGTGCATTGTGATTTTTCATAAAATTCTATTGTTATTTTATTTATCATCTTTTTTGTTTTTGTTCATTTGTTGCCACTTTCTTTGTTCCTTTTTTTTTGTTTCTGTTTGCCAACTCATTCCTCAAACACAAAATAAAATACAGATTTTACTCAACATCCGCTTCAGTTATAGTTAGCCTAGGTTCAAGGACACTGAAAAAAAGAGACCTCTTTATGCCTTTTATACAAGCCAACACATCTAGCATATCTCAGAGATACATTGTACAGAATTGCCGTTGACATGACAACTTATCTCTTTGGCAATGAGCTGAAGAGGCTTGTTACATGCTTCTGTGACACTTCCAATCAGCACTAGCACTAAAGTGATAGTGAAAGACAAGGAGGCAGAGGCCCAGCCCAGTCACTTTGCCTGGGCGCATTCATCACAGAAACCGCATCATGCTTTATTCCAATAAAGCCTCGTGAAACAAGAGCTGATTTCTTGCTAAATTCCAACATTAGTCACAGGTCCATATTTCAGGATTAGCAAAGTCTATGGGGAGTAATTGTTACCCTAGGAACGAATGAGGCCTGCCCGGGTAACAGAACCACTCAATTTAAAGAACTTTGTTTAGACATTGCTTTTTTTTAAAAAAAAGAAAGAAAAAGTACTGTTATGCTCCTGGATCAACGGCCACAAATTCCAGTCTTTGTAGCTGTCAGTGAAACCTTGTGACTGATGCCTGAGGGGCAAAAAAAGAAAATGAAAAGGAGAAAAAAAAGAAAATGAAAAGGAGATTTTCACTAGGTAAAGAGGTTTCAGCATATGTTAGAGTTGTCTAATGGTTACCTTGCAAAGGCTAAACAGTTACCAAAGTACTTGAAAGATCCAATTGCACAAGTTTATATGAGGAGGATCAAGACAGGAGAGCTTTCATCATAAAAGCACTTGAGGTTCGTGCTGATATTCGATAGAACTTAATCACTGTTTAGAAAAAAATGGCGCCTGTCTAAGCACTCTTGGATTGAATTCCTTCATTTCAATGAGTGGATTGTGATTTCTTAGGGGACTTGCATTGACTCGTATATGATCCCCAAACATTCCAGATCACTCGTTCATTCATCCGTTTTCAGCACTGTGCTAATGCTCAATGTGTCTCTTGAGACTGTCTTTATTAGCAAATCTGCATTAGCACGTTAGGCATCCACACTGACATGCTAACATTTCATACTCTATAGCTTCAATCATATTCAATTTATCCATAATATTTAGTCAACCCATCTTCTGTGGTTTAAAGGGGTAGTTTACTTTGAAATTAATTTTTGATACGTTTTAGCTTACATCAAGGGCATCCAAGATGTAGGTGTCTTTGTTTCCACAGTATTTTCAATTTTATTATTTTTAGGTCAAACCATTCTCGTCTGTCAGTCATATAATGGAGGTTTATGGGGTCTTCTGTGCATGAGCATGCACAGAGAAGTCCAAAATAAACATGATTTAATGACGCGTAAATGTAATTACACATTGATGGCCTAAGACACGAAACGAGCGGTTTGTGTGAGAAAACGAACAGTATTTATATCATTTTACCTCTTGTAACCACAGCCATATCCAAGTGATCTGAAGGCACGGGCGCTTTGGTCTGCGCAAGCGCCGGAAAGTGCCGGAAGTGATCTCTTGCACGGTTGATATATCGAAATCGTCTTCCATTGCAATTTCCTGTATATCTAAATTTAGATCTTCACAGTGAAGGATAACACTTCTGAAATCTCTGTGTAAACAAAGAGTGACTTACACACGCAAGTGATCACTTCCGGGGCTTTCCAGCACTTTCCGGCGCGCTTGCGCAGACAGAAGCGTTCTCGCCCTCAGAGTACTTGGACGTGACTGTGATTACAAGAGGTAAAAACGATATAAATACTGTTCATTTTCTCACACAAACCACTCGTTTTGTGTCTTAGGTCATCAGTATGTACTTACATTTACGAGTCATTAAATCATGTTCAATTTGGACTTCTCTGTGCATGCTCTTTGAGGTGGACCCCATAAACCAATATGTGACTGACCAACCCGATCTCACGACCAAGTCGTACGAATTCGACGAATGATTAAAAAGTGGCTAATTCGTAACAATTCATACGACCTCACTCGTACGAATTAATACGATTTTGCTAAATCGTACATATTTTACGAATTGGCCAATTCGTATGAATTCGTACGAATGACCTACCCCTTACCCCGCCCCTAAACTTAACCATCACGTGGGTTTAGACAAATCGTACGAATTAGTACGAGTGAGGTCGTACGAATTAGTACGAATTAGCCACTTTTTAATCATGCGTCGAATTCGTACGAATTGGTCGTGAGATAGTGTTGGACTGACAGACAAGAACGGTTTGACCTAAAAATATCAAAATTGAAAATACTGTGGAAACAAAAACACCTACATCTTGGATGCCCTTGAGCTAAAACATATCAAAAATTCATTTCAAAGTGAACTATCCCTTTAGCTGAAAGTCAACTCCCATGACCCCTGTACGGTTGGAATTTTGAAAAATTTTTGAATTAAAGATCAAAAGTATAAATAATGCAGATTTATTTTACAGATTTTTTTGATCAAATTTACTAGGGGTGCCAATAATTCTGACCACAACTGTAGATGTAATTACAGAGATCAATTACTGGAGTTTTTTTTTTTTCAAAAACAATGTAAAAACGTGTATTGAACACAATAATTGCATTCTATCAAATCATTAATTTAAATGTTAGCACATAGTAGTTAAGTTAAAGTATATAAAGTGGGACCAAATAAATTGTAACCAAAACAATTACTTATTTTGAGTCATTGATCATTGACTGGGAAACAACAAGTCAGCGCACACCTAAATTTGATGTCTGTGATAACTTGTGACTCAGATGGGAAATAAAAGTAATGTGTGTGACAGGGCCGATATGATTAATGATAAAATCTTGACAGCGTAAACTTTGAATCAGAGAGCAGATCTGTGGTTATCAGACAATCAGGGGAAGTTTCTCTTTGTGTTTTGTGCACACTTACCAGGTGAAGTTGAGACTTGTAGAGCGCCACGGCCATTGAAAGGCAGGAGAAAACCTCACAAGGACTGTTTGGAGTTTGGACACTTGAGATCTTGCTGTGAGGGGATGTTGCTGCTTGGTAAAAGGAGAAGAAAAGATAACCAGCTTGAGCAAGATGGGGGAGCACAATTTTCAGTTTGTGACTTCATGGATTTGACCTTGACCAGCATGTTAGGTGACCGTTTAAAAGAATCTTATGCAAAGAAAAAGGTTGCTTTTTATCTTGATGTCCTCAATCACAGTTTACAATTTCAACAGATCATTAAAATACTAATGATACTATAAAAAACTAAATTATATCTGATAATAACACTGATAATATTCTTTACTTATGCTTACTTTCATTACTGATCTTTCTTACTCTAGAAAATCGAAAGGCAAAGTGTTTTTAACACTGTACATGTAGTGTAAATTTACAGTATTTTGCTGTTTTTTTACATTGCTTGTTTTTTTTACAGTAATTATTACTGTGGCAGTTCAAGCATTTATTCCAATTATTAATTATAATATTGTGACATATGTATTTAAAAAAAATGGTAACATCAAAATTTTATAGTCAAAAATTTAATTATTCAGTGATACATTTGATCAGACATACAACACTAACCATTTACACTATTATGCAACAATGCAAAACATTGCGAATACAGTTTTTAAGACATTACTGTAAAATATCACTTTCAGTGTGTTTCAAATATAAGGAAGTACATTTCAATCAAATAGTAACAGAGGCTCAAAGTATTTAAAATCTACAAACATTCAAAATACCCCATTATTATATTCTTTATGTAAGCAACCAACCGCAAAGAAACATAGTTAAGATCCAGTAGATGAAACACTAATGATAAACTACACAGGTGTACCCACAGCTTGTATTTAGGTCAACAAATGAAGCACAGAATTTGAACTCTATTCAAGTCTGTCAATCAGCAGAATGCGGTAGAGAAAGTATTAACTTTGCAACACCTTCCATTGAGAAACACAAATCACTCATATCAGTCATATGCCGAATTTGTTTCAAGAGGGTGTTGTTGTTTCAACAGTACTCTCTCCTGTGAAGAGTGGACAGGTTGGCACTAGCCAGCACATAATTCTCTTTTTATTTTTTGTACAAAAAAAAAAATAAAAAAAATCACAATGAACTGAAAAGCCTACCCAGCACTTAACGCTATATATAGCCAGCATAGAAACAACTTGTTGATCCAGTGCGGGTTGTTACAAATAATATGCTTGGGCCAACTTGAAAATGTGCTCAGCCGTGATCTTTAAATATGTCTACAAATGAAAACAGTGTGGTGCATTATTTTCATTTATTGAAATTAATTGAATTATGTGTCACATATGAGTGGGTCATCTTTTTTTTTTTCTTCATTGCCAATGCATTGGCCTTTAGTAAACCAATGGCCTTTTCTTACTGAGATAGCACACCATGCCTGAACTCAGAAACTCTAATGCATTTATGATGAAGAGTATATGATTACTTGTTGTGCCAGAATGATTTTATTATTTTGCACAAGTTGGGGAACGGACTACTTGTTTATTTGAAACCAGGTGTCACCTTTTACAACCAGTTTCCATCAAGGGGCAGCTGCCCTGGAAATACTGTACATCTTACAGATTTACAGTAAAACATACTGTACATGGGTTTATTTTATACAAAAAAACAGACTGACATTGAGATGTATAATAATAATAATAATAATTGTGAACAACTTACAAAAAAACTCTGACCCCATTGCATGAATACTAATGCTAAGCATTTTTATTTATAAAGAAGAGATTAATTAAAGGTAAGAGCACTTATGAATATAAATGATTTGCACTGCAGAATATTTCCAAACAGGGAATGTTACACGTTTTAACTGTTATTCATGATTACATTTCAACTAACCCTAAACCAAACCCAAATCAGTTTAGTCTAGTTAGTATAGTTTCATTGATTTAGCACATTTAGTCGACCAAAGTGCTGCACAAAAGTAAAACTAATTGCAAAATAAACAAATCCAAAATTTACCCAACAATAAAAATTCACACATAATAAAGTATTACACTCTAAACAATGCTGTTTTTAACCCAAAATTGGGTAAATGGACAAAACCAAATGTTGGATTAAAAATGTAATTTAAAAATTTAACCCAACTTCAACTTTCACTTTCAATGGTAATTTTTTTAATTACATTTTTAACACAACATTTGGGTTTGTCCATATTGGACCCAACTTTGGGTTGAAATAACCCAGCCTTTTGTAGAGTGTATACAGCAATTACTCAAGTAACTACACAGCCCATACGCTATTTTAAAAAAAACAAGCCTTAAAGCTAGGGTATACGATTTCAAAGATTGTTCATTATTAATATCCTCGTTTATATGCTGGTTACAGTTATATAGTACAATCCTAACAATATAAATAGAAAAAAGAACGAAAAAAATCCATTCACTCTATTGGCTGTAGGCTACAGCCGCATAAAAGTTGACCAATGAAACTTTACATTGGTCAGCTGCTCTCATCCAATCACCAGCTACACTTGAAACTCCGCCTGGCGCTCGCGTATCCACCCCACCGCACCCGACCACGCCCGACCACGCCCGACCCCTTCTGCGTCATGAGAATCGCGCGCGTTAGCAGCTGACCGCATATGGTAGCTAGCTAAGTAGCATAACAGCGATGGATAAAAACGAAAGAGACAACAGCAAGCGTCCCCTGATTGCCCCTACAAGAAAATGTGAAGAATGCCGAAATTTGAGGAGAATAAATATAGGGTCCACCATTGACCGATGGAGAAAGCTTCAGCGAGATCTGGGACTGAATACCGATGCTGACACTGCTTACATTTGGTTGAGCAGGTAACGTTTAACATTTATTTATACTCGTAAATGGCGTGAGTCGCGTGAAGTGTTACATATATAGCTTTTTATTAGTCTGACAACTTGCTAGTTCTGCCGGTCGGCATTGGAATGTTAGCTGTTTAGCATCGCCTATCATGGGTCAAAGTAAATGTATTTCTTAAAGTGCTTGATTATATTTCAGTATGCCTAGCGGGTTTCTGTTTGAGCCGATCGGAATTTAAACAAGATGCGCTGTATGCTGCTATAACAATTACTCAAAATCTTCGCAATACTACTAATATCATAGTTATGGTGGTGGGTAGTGTAGAACATTTCATGTGTTGCTAATCTTGCGTTGGCGTGATCTCAAACGTGTCATTGAATTGTTGATGAAGCAACTAAGTTCAAGTGTCTAAAGGCAATTTTACATGATGTGATTGAAGCGACTAAGCAATGTTGTGAAAGTATGATGATCACAACTTGACTGAGTGACGTTGTTCAATTCGTTTCCCGGGAGGGATCACGTAGCACACCCCTCCGGTGTGTGTGTGTGGAGAGGCGGGATGAGTTTTTTTAAAACGTCCCTCCCGTTTCAGGCTTTCTCGACTGATTTTCAACATCGTATACTACAGCTTTAAGCAACAATTTAAAACCTGAAGAGAAGAGGAAGATTATTTAAACATCATAAATATGTAGCAAGTGTTAGTTATTATTACTCAGTACCTAAATGTAAATTACACTGTAATAACTTAAGGACCCCTTAAATAAAGTAAGCCATAGTCTAGATGTTAGCACAAGGTTTTCATTTATACATTGTTCATAGAACATTTTTCAGAGAACATTCAAAAGAAGGGTTGACACACATTGATGATTAAAATGGACACAAATGTGCAACATGTTGTGTTGTAACTTAAGATAAAGAGATATCAAATACCATACTGAACTTTATCCTGAATAAGTCTGATGAAAAAAAATGATATCATATACGGTAGGATGGGGGAAGATGCCTCCTTAAGAACAAGGATTTATTTTTTTAAATTGTAACATCTTTAGATACAAGTTTAGCATGTTTAGGATAAATTTGATGCATCAGCCAATGTGTTGCTGTAGGAAATAAATTGAAACATTTGCTAATTAAAATTAAAAGAAATGGTAAGAAATGCTAATTAAAAGAATGGTAAGATCCCCCGCCCCGGATAAACTTTTACAGAAATTATACTAGAAGTTTGAATGAAATCAAAGATGTATGTCTAATTCATTAATTAAAGCAAGTAAAGTATTTAAAAATAATAGAAGACAAAAAAACAAACAAAAAAACTGCATAATATAATATCATAAATTTCCAGAGAAAAAAAGGAGATCAGTTAAAGTTTCGGCTGAAAATTTTTAAACAAAATTAAAAACAAATAGCAAAACCATTTAGCAAAAGTGCTGCACTCTAAAAAATGCTGGGTTGTTTTAACCCAATTTTGGGTCAAATATGGACAAACCCGAAATGTTGGGTTAAAAATGTAATGTAAAAATTTAACCCAATGGCTGGGTTAGTCCATATTTGAACTCAAAGTTGGGTTAAAACAACCCAGCATTTTTTAGAGTGTGAGATTAGATGATTTTGTCCAATCTAGGGGCGGTGGTGGTGGGGGTGATCTTACCCCAACCTACCCAACTAGTTGTTGCAGGTGAGTGTTTGCTAAGGCCTTATGTCAAATGCCATTCACCTGAGGACTTCTCTTCTTGCAACAAGTCATCACGAGCATAAAATAAGGTGAAAAAGTTACATACACACCCGTCCTGTACAACAACAAAAAAACCTCATTGTGTTTCCAGTGGTGAAAAATGAAAACAAAGATTTTCTTTCTGAATGCTAACGTGAGAGGGCATGGACGTACCAAATGGTGTGTATGTACATAGGAATCAGAAATTAATTACAGATGGGGCAGCTGTCATTCTGCCACTGGCAGCTCAACAAAGCTGAGCGGAATGCCTGAACCGTGAGTTGAGAGGGGTAAACACTTAACTTATTCACTGCGCCTTCATGTGGCATCTGAGCTTCTGTCAGAAAAAGACAAGCGCTGTTATGTCTACAGTCAATTGAGAGGCAATTACGTGAGACTAATCTGTCATTACCCCTAAAACGAACTAAGCCCAGGGACATTGTATCAAATCACATGTGTCTGTCAGATAAACCCATTGCATACCAATGAGCACAGAGCTTGTGTGCTCGGGCATAGCATGAAAGAGGGAAAAGGTCAATGTTTACTGTATGTGGCATGCAAAAGGCAGACTAGCTCAAGTTGTCTGTGATACGACAGATCTGCACTCTGTCATCCTCCTTTCAGAGAGGTTTTGGTTTACTTGTCACCAGGGCGCAATCGTTTATTAATTGTCCTTTTCTGGCATCCATTTGGTGCCTTGATGATTCAATAGACTCCTTTATGGCCGCTGGAGTCAGCGTTTGGCCCCTGAGAATATGAGATTGACAAATTAAGATAGAAAGTCAGGCTAAAACAGTTTCTCACATACCACAAGCTTCATGTCATCCTAAAGTGTTTTGAAAACCTGAGATCTCCACTGATATGACTAGCTAATGCACGAAACTCCTCCTCTAACGGCCTATATTCATTACATGCTTCGGAACGGCCAAAGACACTGACCAGTCCTGTGCCGTCTTGCTCTCTGAAAACAATATCTTAATCCAGCAGATGTCCTCAGAGGCTGGACAGGAGGTGTAATTGCTTTTGTGCATATGTGTCTGTGAGTTTGACGCAGCAGATGTTCATAAAGATATTACAGAGATCTTTATGTTTTAATTTCTATAGCGTGTGTGCTGAGTCTGCTGGCATTTTAACGTTTACTGCCCCCCAGTTCACACACACACACACACTTGACACTGAGGGTGCGAGAATAAAGTAATCCCAGATGCTGTTTGGTCGTTGGTGGTAGTCAGGTATTTTGCTGACATCATCCCTCAAGAGTTGAAAGTATTCAGTGTGACAAGTTAAAAACACATTGTGAGGTTAAATTGCCAGGCTCATCTTCATTTAAAGCCAGAGAAGCCAACACACTCTTTTTAGGACTCCAGACTAAAGAAGAGTAACATCTACCAAAAAAAATAAACATTTAGGAGTGAATCATTTTTTAGTAGATAAATTACAGGATCACTCAATAAAAGCAGATGTTCAAAAGCAATTTAGTTCTTATTTGATGCTTGCATTGAAGGGATCCTACATCATTCTGTTTTGCAAGAATATGTTTTAAAAATATGGTGGTTCCACAATATTGCCATGCCATGCCAATCAAAGTTTAAAACGATTCAACATAACTACTTATCCATGTTTCAAAAACATTTCTATTTTTTCCCCTCTGACATAAGCAAGGTCAGTATGAATCTTTTTGCTAAACTTATTAAAAACATGCACAAGAGTTATTTGTTTGTGAAATGGACATCACAGCTCATGCTATATCCACGACTTTATCGATTAAAAATTATTGTTAATAATTCATTATTGTTAAAATTATTTTGTGACCACTTTGCCACAGTATTGAGCAGTGCTTTTAAAAGTGTAAATGATAGTCCACCCCAAATTCTGTCATCATTTACTCACCCTCATGTCATTACAATTCTGCACTGTAAAAAATATTGTTGGTTTAACTTAAAAAAGTAAGTAACCTGGTTGCCTTAAAATTTTAAGTTGATTGAACTGGAAAAAGTGAGTTAATACAATGAAGGAGATTAATTTAATCATTATAAACTCAAAATAATAAGTTATCTCAACTATAATAATTTATTTAAGTTGATTTGACAAAAAAAAAATGTTGTCATAACAAATCTTGAAAAAAATATTTATTTTTTTACAGTGACTTTCTTCGATAAACGGTGACCATTGACTTCCACAGTACAAAATAATAAAAACAGACATGTTTTTAAAATATCTTCTTTTATGTTCAACTCAATAATAAAAAAAAAAAAATCATTCAGTTTTTAATATGACAGGGTGAGAAAATGATGACGGAAATTAAATTTTCGGTTGAACCGTCCCTCTAATTATTAGGTTTCTACAACTCTGAATTTATTCACTTTTGCTCGTCGGATCAGTCTTCACTCTCGCAGATGTTTGACTTTCAGAAAATAGCTTTAAACCTGAGTGTAGGCCAAACCTATCTGATTCTCAGTCCTATTAAACCCAGCCAACATGTTAAGTGCTAAGTTTTAGTGCAGTCTCAATCCCGATAGTAATGTGTCTTAGTTTAGCAGATGTCACGCAGGTAAAGATGATGAATAGACAGCAGAGGATAATAGTGAGTGGCAGAACACCTGCAACAAAGGCAACTACAAAGAGTTCTCACTGACAGCGCTTCCTTCCCCCCAGCCTCCATCGTGACCCCTCTGGAATCTGGCACCATCTTGGAAAAAGATTTCCAGCACTGCTCTTTATCAGATGCTGGTCCCAAGAGCCTGTTAAAAAGTCCGGGCTTCGCAAATCCGTGCAGTGCTGCGGCGAAATTAAAGGGTCAAGTGATGGAAGGTGTCCCACACCTGCTGCTAAATCTGGTTGAGTTCCATTTTTGTACGGGATGACAGAGGAGCAAATAAACATTGGCCAGAATGTACGGGATAAAAAGAGAAAGATGTAGCCAACTGGCCAAGAGGGATCTTTAAGACACCGTTTATTATGGACAAAAAAATAAATAATAATAATAACTGCATTAGGTCGGCACAGCTTATACCCGGAAAACAATAGAGCCTAGAACCAGCGAGTGTTGTTCACTGAAACATGACACGAGTATATTCAAACCTTTAAGTATCCTCCATAACTGATATTTGTTTTAGGCATAATGGGTGTCAATAACACAAGATTCGTAAGTGTAATGGCTGGCGACAAACCCCGGCCGTGTGGCTTCATTTAAATACGAAAGGCTTAATAAGGAAAGTTATCCACCTGGGACGCTGAGAATACCAGCAGCACCACGTACAAAACAAACAAGCACTCGCAACAGATGTCACATGTAAAACTAAATATAACGTGCCTTTGGTTGGGTCACACCTGGAAAACACAGGCAATTAGCCAAAGTAGCCCATGAAAGCCATCCAGTCTATGAAATCTAAACTAAATATATATATATATATAGCTGTGGCCACTGTGCAAATACAGAGCGTGAATGCCGATACTGCCGTGGCGACTGTGATAACCGATGTGTTCATACGACGCCCACAAGAGCTAAAATTGTCTCTTTGTGAATACATTACGTTGTTAAAACACTTGGGCTTTTTGTGATGTAGGCTACATGGGATTGTTATTATAAGCCACATTTCCATATAGAAAAGCCTATTGTTGTGCTCATTTGAACTAGTTCAAAGGCATGTTTGAGATCTAATCCCTTGGCAATAAGCTGCTAAGTGTTATTTAACCTATTTGACTAATTCAAATCTGAATAGTGAGAGATCACCTGACTGTACTATAGGATAAGTACATGTTAGGCTACTGCGCACGCCACAATTTGAACAGTGGGCAAATTTCATGGTGGGCAGCCAGAGGAGGTCATGGTTTTAAGGCAAATTGATTTCGAAACCACTGTCCACTGTCATTTTCCATGTCAAATGAATGCTGGTCTGGCCTTTCCTGGCCAGTGAACCTAAAGTGGTGGCACTAACCATTCAGGTTATTTGGAGGCTTTATTTGGATGAATTTACATCCAGGAACCTCGCACACATCCTTTTTTGAAAATGGCAAGAAAATAAAGGATTACTGAGGAAAGGAAGCAGAGACAGAGCCAAAACCATATGCTTTGTTTACCTGTCCAAAGGCTATTCAAATACAACCTTTAGTTTGTGCCTTGCAGTCCAACAAGATTGGATTCATTTGACTGATTCTGACTTTTGTTGATCAGAATTGATAGTTCGTAGTATCCGCATTGGGCTAAAATGCTTTGTCGAGCATCACCGTACATAACAATGTTATTCCCCTAAAATCACATTATGGTACATTATATTGTATATTCTTTGTGATTGGTTATTTATGTGTTAGCTGATAACCACAAGAATTACACATACAGTCAAAAAGCAACCTGCATCTGCAGCGTGTTTTAAAACATTTGAAAAAATATAAATTATGCTTAACTTGTTTACATTTTTTTTCCTCTTTGTTTTTTCTCTCTCTAAATTTAGTGGGTCTGGGTCATCAAAAACCCTGAATCATATTCGGTGCTTTCTAGGTGTGAGCAGTGGACATAAAATCTACACCTGTGTGACAAAAAGTCATTTATTTTACCATGCGGTTAGTATTGACTTGATAAGAGAAACAACCACAAGAATACAATCTGTCATTCCAACACTGAGGTCACATTCAACAACATGCCTATCTCACCTGATAGCATCAGCCAGGTGTCAGAGAACGCTGACGGGCGATAAGGTTACACTGCAACCCAAATTTCGTTTTGTCTGTTGTTACAATTTGTAAATACATGATTATACTAGCCAAAAGACAAATGTATCATTTTAGTACATTTGAGATATTTTAATTAATTTAAGAAGCAGTAATTTAAATTAAAAACAAAGAATCTAGCCTAATTACAAAAACAATAAATAAATAAAATAAAATAATAAAATGTGTAAGTTTAAGTTTGACTTGTTATAATAGTGAAGAATTCCAGAGTACAATGTTTATTTAATCATATAACTTATACCTGTTTATAATAATAATAATAATAATAATAATAATAATTTGTTACATTTATATGGTGCTTTTCTGGGTACTCATTTTAAAAATGCTCCACTGCAAACACTTGCAGATACGGTCATAATTTTCAGTTTATAAACAATACAACCTTCTTCATTCATTGCCATTTACTATATAAATCAACTTTCAAAAACAACAACAAACAAACCTACAAAATCCCTCCATTAAAGATACAAACTATTTCCATTCAGAACAATAGAATGCAAACTGATTTGCATAAATCCCTCAGGTACAACTGAGGAGCCAAATTGACATTTTCTTTTTGTTATAGCAAATTGTGTATCTTGGCTTATCTTTGCTTATTGTTTTTTTTAATGGAACAGTATTGTTTTATTTCAAAATGTATTTACCCGTTATAAAACAGCAACAACAACGTGATTATTTTTGCTACCATTTTCTCTCAAGGCTGGAACATGTTCCTAATCAGAACATTGGCTCTGAAAAAATGAAGACAAAAAATGTATGAAAAGCTTCAGAAAAGTGTAACATTTACTAAACAGCAGTGTAATACTGCACTAATACTGTTGTTTTTAGAGCATTGTGGTTTAACCTTCATCTCTCAAGCACTCAACACCACTTGTATCTGTACATGTACTGTATTCTTAATGTCATTTGAGGTTTACAACTTTCCTGTCTGCACAATACATCCAATTACTTTTCTTTAAGATGCTATAAACATTTGCCATGAATGTAAATCTAGATTAATCTTAAGACTACATTTTAGTTAAGATGAAACCAACAGTTTAGCACTGTTGCTTTATCTAATGACTTTACATCAATTCTGAAAACGTATTAAAAAATAGGTCGTTTAATTTGCATATTTGTGTGCATTGTACAGTAATTATGAAGGATGGAATTTAGTAAATTGGTTAGCAAATTAATTCACTAATTAACTGATTTTATAAATGAGTTTCAATGTAATCATCTCAACATTACCCTCTTAACACTATGAACGGACTGTTGAGGCTTGACTAGCTGTATTTGCATGTGTTGCGCATTGAAATCTTGAGCACTGACTCCCTCGTGTGGTGATATTATAAAACTATAGCTTTATCACACTTTTTAAGCCTGTGAATATTTCTTAAGGGTAAGTCATTTGTCAATTTCCCTATAGACACACAGTCTAGGCCTGCCTCTATAAAATAATAATAATAAATCAATAAATATAATAATTATATATACTTGATTAAGTGACAGCTTGTCCCCAGCTGACATTCTTGAATCGACCAATGTCCCGAGAACTTAAAATGTCAGTATTAATAGACTATACACTGATAAATAATCAAATATTTGTTTTGATGGTGTCAGCGTATTGATCAAAAAAATAAATAAATAAAAAAATATATGATCAATAACAACATTTTTTTTAAGTCCATTTAATGTCATTTAAGATGAAATTACTTAAACATTTAGGTTGATTATACTTACAAATTTGAGCCAGCAATTTTTTTTACAGTGCGCAGCTTCCTGAGTTATTAATTATTTAATTATTATTAATTATTTCTGAGCTACCAATTTCGGACCAAAAATAGTTAATTATTGTTACCGCTAATTTATGTATGATAGTCTACTATATACATTATCATTTATCACACTTGTTTTAAATAAATTGCATTATTCAGAAAACAACAACATGCTTACTCAACCAATGCATGCAGTCTATGGAACCTGAGCTGCAAAATTCATCCGTAGTGTACTATTACTAGAAAAAAAAAAAAAAAACACTTAAATCTTCTCTCAGATACTTGTGGACGGACAACAACAGGCGTGAATACAATGTGCGATAGCGTGATTTGAAACGTGTCCCCAAACGCCCTGGAGGACATGCGAAAGTTCCAGTACGTTCGGCCCTGTGAAGTGAAAGTGTAGATGAAAGGCCCCGCCCCCAAATAGATCACGAAATGATCGATGTCTTCCTTAGCCAATCGCATGACAGAGACGACTGTATTTCCTGGGCTCTCAACGAATCAGAAATGGCAAAACACTAAAAAACACGAACTTCAACTTGTCAGCAAACAGAAGGGGGAGGGGACCAACATATGGCAGTCATATTTCTGAAGCTGAAATAATGTGTTAGACGTTTTATTGTGTTGTTTACCTCGCAGAAGGTAATTGGGTTTAAATACTCTTTGCTTGGACATTTATACGAATTCATATACGTCAGTGAGGAGCGTTTTTGCCATTTTTTTTTGCTGAAATGTAGCGGGCTAGCATGCTAATATAACTGTACTGTACAGACGGTTAGCGAGCTGCTGCTCGATTATATTAGTCAGGGGGGCTTTTTACTGCGTACTTGCTTTATAACTTTGACAATATAAAAGCAGGTGAATAAACTACTCTAATAATGCAACACATATTTGTAATGCCAGGAAACTGAAAATATTATATAAATGTGCATCGTTACCGAGCGCTGTGATGTAAGCTCCCAGAAAGTTTGAGATTTCAGGAAACTGCAATGGCGTGAGGGGGAGACAGTCATGACAGCAGGTCGAGGAAGCCATGATCAGTCCAGAGCAACTCTCTCCAAATAACACCCATGCACCGGTCTATATGCTATATAATGATTCATTAATAAAATAAGCGCTTTGCTTATAATTTTGCGGCCGGGTGACATTGACCAACTTACTAATTAATAGCTGCTTTGTTTTCTTATTTATAAGTTTTCGCCTTGGACATTAAAGATAGGCCTGCATTAGCGTATTTGTGCACTCAACAACAGGTTAATTGTTTATTCCTAGATCTTCCGTTTGGGAAATTCTGTTTGGGAAACGAGCTCTAACCGTTCATAGATACGCGAATATCTAATTTAATTTTAATTAGAATGTGTAATTACACGTTAACGTGCCTTTACATGATACAAGCGTACCATTATTTCACCGTGTGCATCCCCTTACCCGCTTAGTTATTGGTGTCAATATTGGCGTCTTGCATCCTGCTCATTTTCCGAACTGAAGCCCTGCTTGTGAGGGGGCGTGTCAAAAGCCAGCGCGGGATGCTTTTTAGCATTGTTATGCAAATGATGCTGGAATAACTCTTTAATATTCTCTATATGTTTCATTTATGGGATTGTTATTATTATTATTAATAATAACCGTTGTTATAATAATAATTAATAATAATTGTAATTAATAATAATAAACTGTTATTATTATTAATAACGATAATAATAATGATAAAGCAAGATTTGCAAAAAATGAATTAACTTATTTAATAATGTATGTTTCCTTTATTTGAGCAGGCGAGTTAATAATAATAGTTTTTATAAATCAATATTAGAATATAAATGTAACGGTTTGGTCTGTTTAATTGGATACTAACTCATATAGCAAGTATCAGTGTTCCCACTGTCAAGGAAAACCTGTAAAAATCAGGAATTTTCAAAATGCTTTTTTCCAGGGCATGCAAATAAATAACAAAAAAAAAAAAACAAAACAATGAAATTTCATTAGTCAGAAAGTGTGGACACTGAAATATCAAAATACTGCTGCATACATTTCCTCAGTATTATGATTATAGGCTATTTAATGATGCAATGAACCACAACAAACTGTAATGTGCAGCCTCTCTGGGCTTATTATTTTTTTCTTAATGATACAAGACAACACATGTTATGCATAGTTCCATATCTTAATTTGAATAAACTGTTCTTCCATTTGCTTTTATTACATTTGATAATTAAATTAATTAGCCTAACTGTAGCTTTGAACCCCTTCCCCCCTCCCCCAGATTCCCAGCTGACAGATGTCCACCCCCAATGAGCCACCAGTTGGGATGTCCCATGCTGGCCCCTCACCAGGTGCTGGCATGTCTCCGGGGCCCATCCTAGGGCCCAGCCCTGGACCCGGCCCCTCTCCTGGCTCTGTACACAGCATGATGGGCCCCAGCCCTGGGCCCCCAAGCGTCCCGCATGGTATACAGGGCCAAGGGGCTGGAGAGTACTCACAGGACATGCAACCAATGCACAAGGTAGAGGACATTGACATGAATTATATTAGAATAGATCAATAATTGTCTAGTAAATGCAAAACCAGAAAAAAAAAATGACATAAGTACGTGTAAATGTAAAAGAACATGTTGCAGGTTCAAACAGTCTTTTTGCATGTATGTATGACTAATCTCCTGCCTCTGTTCAGCCAATGGAGGGAATGCTTGAGAAGGGGATGGGAGACAATGTGCACTATGGCCAGATGAAGGGGGTGGGCATGAGATCCCTGCACAGTGGCATGGGTCCTCCACAGAGCCCTATGGATCAACACAGTCAAGGTGCAATTACTTATAAGCCATAATTTAGGAACAAAGCAGAAAGCACTCAGCAGTTATAATTTTAACCTTAATTATAGTTCATTATAGAGGCTCTTATTATTTTGCCATTGAAGGATTTTAGTCTTCAATGGCCTCAGAGGTCATTAAGACAGTTATACAATATAGTGTTTATTTATTTATTTTTGTGCACTTATCTTTGGTGCTGCCTTTATGTTACACTAAGTATCCTCATACATACGATCCCTTTTTCTTTACTCTTCATCATCAAGGGAACTTTTTCTTTTATCTGTACCTTTTACAGTTCCAAATTAATCTTTAAATGTTCATAATTAAATATTCTGAAATTAACAGTCATGGGTATAGTTTAAAAGTTGTTGATAGTAACCTCAAGATGCGGTCACGTTACCGAAATTTCATTCAAATCTGATGGGCAAAAATGTCGGTTTATGATGCATGAAGCACAGCTCACACAGAAGTCACTTTGAAGCCAAGTTGCTTTCTGTTGTTCAACATGGTGAATTTGTGTTAGCAACTTAACCTGTGTTGGGAACTTTTTTGCAGTCATGTAAAACTCCAGAGTCCACAGATTTTGCTCACGAAATTTCACAGAGACAATGGTCAATGTGACCGCACCATAAATATTATTTAAAATTGTAAAATTTGTATGCATAAAACAAATAATCAGAACTTTTGAGATATACTCTCAAAATTCATACGAGTCTTCTAGAAAAATATTATTAATAAGAGAAAAAGTAGAAGGAGCAAATGACATAAACAAACAACTGACCAATTTAACCGCTGTCATTTTCATAACTACAGGATACACATTTTTTTGTTTTGCTTATTAGGTTACATGTCCCCTCATCCCTCGCCATTAGGCCAGGTGCCGGAGCATGTGCCTAGCCCTATGTCAGGAGGAGGGCCGAACCCACCTCAAGTGTCTCAGGGTCAGTCGCCCATGATGCCCATGGATCCGCAGGGGTTGGGACAGCAGGCGAGGGGTCAGTCTGCCTTCAGCCCAGTCCAGCTACAACAACTCAGGGCTCAGATCCTGGCTTACAAGATCCTGGGCCGTGGTCAGCCTCTGCCTGAAAATCTGCAGTTAGCTGTGCAGGGCAAGAGGAGCCTCCCCACCATGCAGCAGCAGCCCGTCAATACCGGCCCGTACAACAGACCTCCAGGTGAAAATGTTTTTGCCCATTTTTGTATTACCCAGTAGCCCTTTTAATGCAACTGTGCAGTTTTCTCTTGAACAAATTTTTGAGTGTGTTGCATGCGAAATTGGCAATCATATTAGTTTTTTTTGTTTGTTTTTTGCAGTTCTTTTCCTTATAATATTCAATCTTGTGTTGTTTTCCTAGGTATGCCAATGCCTCATGGGGGGTCTGCGACTGGCCCGTGTCCTCCAGCCATGCATAATTTTACCGAGGCCTCTGGGCTAAAACCGTGGCCTGAAGGTGAGTGTGGGATGCATTTTTTATTTACTTTTTATTATACGTACAGTATTTTTATTCTAAAAACAGATAACAGTGCAGTGGGGGAAAAAAAACATTGTCTGCACTTTATTCCTTTTTAACATTCTTTGCCCTACATTTAAAGGAGTAGTTCACTTTTGAAAAAACTTTTGCTGATAATTTACTCAGCCCCACGTCATCCAAGATGTCCATGTCATTCTTTCTTCAGTCGAAAAGAAATTAAAGTTTTTGATGAAAACAATCCAGGATTTTTCTCCATATAATGCACTTCAGTGGGAACCAAACGGTTCAAGGTCCAAAAAACACTTTCAGTACAAACTGCAAACTGTTCAAAGGGCTTTAAACGATTCAAGACGATGACTAAGGGTCTTATCAAGCGAAACGATCATTTAATAAATAAATAAATAACAAAGTTTAAGTTTTATAAGCTCAAATGGTCGCCTTGCTATGTTCCGTGATGCACGTTTGTGACTCTCCTGTTCGAACTTCTTCATCAAAATGAACAAATCTTTTTCCGAGTCATTTGGTTCATTTAATAAACGAAACTAACAAATTGACTCGGATAAAGATTCGTTCGAACTGGAGAGTCATGAACGTGCATCGCAGTACAGAGCAAGGCGAGCATGTCATATTACTCAATTTGTACAGACTCATTAGAGGGTGAAAACACTGCATCATGAGCATGCTGAACATGTTACATCTCTGGTTTTGTATGCAAAAAGAATGATTGAGCAAGCCATTTGGTTTCAGTTTCTATAGGCTCTTAAACAGACAGACGCAAACCGGAGCACCGGCGCTCATGTCGGTCTTAGAGGGCTAAAAGCTAATGGACGGATCCAATATACTGATACACATGCGTTTTCTTTCTCATCTGTTTACATTCAGTAAAAGACATAACCGACAGTATTTACGTGAATGCTCGCAAAGAAGGGCATTTTGAAATCCATATTCTGGTGATGCTTGAGGAAGACATTCTCATAATAGAATATTTCTCTATACTGTACATGGTAATCAGCATATTTACTCTTACTCTGTTCACTCTTGCCATATATTTATGGAGCATTTAGTAATTAAATCAAAGCAGTCCCATCTATGCCCATAAAAATGGCAGACAAAATTAAATATGAAAATAAGCCAGTAACCTTTCTAAAAACAAAGACATTTGCAAAATCTATATCTCGATGTTATCGATATCTCTATATGTTCATTTCTTTTTATTATTGGATGTAATGTAATCGCTATAGCTTAAATATGAACAAATTCAGATTTATATGTAATGTTCCTGTGCTCATAAACATGGTCAAAATGCTCTATATGAGTGAAACTTTGAAAAAGATTAAATTTTTTTAAAATGAAAATGCTAAGGGGCAACCTTAGAAAGGTTAACTCCCCTCTCTAATATGCTTTCAAATGACAGTGTATTAATTCATGGAGTGCTATCGTCATAGGAAAGTCACTGAAGTTCACACAAATTAAAGATCATTGTTCTTTCTTTATCAAGTGGTGAGTTAGTCTGGTTTAATTTCAATGCTTTGCTAATTGGCTATAGTTTTGTAAGATGTAGTTGACGTATGGTCAATTGACATTTTCACTGCATTTTATGAAATGCCCTCATGGCGGGTTAAGAAACTGATTGATTGACCTCAGCCAGAGATAAAGATTTAGAGATGTTTTAGAAAGATTTTTTTTTTTTCTGAACACACTCTTGTATCATCCTCTTGTGTGCATGCTCTCATTTAGGGATTGCATGCCCTTCATGCTGCTTCTTTAAAGACATTGAACTTGACTTGAAAGAGGTCATACGAGTTTGTGTAAAGATTTTTCATTTCAGAAGTGGGACGTCAGTTTACACTGTGCTTTGAACTGTCTTAAAACCTGCCAACAACAGCTTTCATGTCCTTTTTGAGTGTGATCAAACATCCTAAGGCAATGGACTACTGAATTATATGACATTACTTATGCTGTTTCATTACGACTCGCTCACATATCTGACAACAGCGTTTTGGATCACTAGAAGCTTAATGCATTGTTGCATTCAGTAGCATTTATTTGACAGACATGACATTTTGATAAATCTCACAAGACGTTCACAAAGCACATCTCCTGTCTTTTCAGGTCAAGGTGCAGAGACCCCCAGCACTCCACAGAAGCTGGCGGCCCCAGTGCCCAGCGGCAGACCCTCTCCAGCTCCCCCGCTGGCCCCCACCGGTTCACAACCTGTGCCCAGCACCTCTCTCACCTCCCAACCCCAACCTCAGCCACCATCTGGACCAGGCCAGCCCTCTCTCATCATCCAGCTCCAGCAGAAACAGAATCGCATCACCCCGATTCAGAAGCCTCAGGGTCTGGACCCTGTTGAACTCTTGCAAGAGAGGGAATACCGGTATGTAACAAGTAATTAATTTAAACTTAATTTACAGTGTTGTTAATTGCATTTTTTTTTTTCATTTTAGGATATGTTTTCTGAGGTGCACTTATAATGTTAGGACAATTTTTACATCAAAAATGGTTCTTAACTTAAAACAATTTTTGCCCTGTGATTTAAACACTGCATTTACAGGGATGTGCCTCAGTGTAAAAGCCTACTGCTATGATTGGGTAGCATTTTGCATATGAAATATTGCATATGGAACTACTCTTTTGGGAGTTACACAGTACATGTTGCTACACTACTGTCGGGTCTATATATTTCAGAAATAGTCTGGAAAGCCTGTTTCAAATTGCCAGTAGTTTACCAAAAAATCAATAGTGAATGAACCAAAATCAATAGTGAATGCTCTATGGAGACAATCGAATGGTTTAAAATAAACAGCCACTTTCCTATCATTTGGATGCTATGGAAGGTAATGTTATTTTAGTCTATTGATCCTGTTGAGATATCTCACTCTTCTATCGTTCTGTCATCTGAATAACGTGTGTGTGTGTGTGTGTGGGCTGGGGGGTGATGATGAAGAAGTACTGTAGGTGTTGTTCTGTGTCTGTGTAGGCAGTGTGGCGCTGATATATTCATCTCTATTACGTCATAAGAACAGGGAAGTACAAAATTAGTCATTAGTTGTTTTGGACTAATGAGGAAATTTTGAGCTTTGAAATCGTATGTTTTTTATAATACAATGAGGTCTTTAATTTCAGAAGATCAGGAAAGTTTTGAATTTTTTTAATTCATTACTACTTTAATTTACAGTTAAAGGCATCACATTTTTACCACACATTACCTCAGCTAGACAATCATGTTTGACTACAGATTCAAGCCTGTAAACCTTTCATCCATTGCTCTCCTCTCTCTAAAATGTGAGCTGTAATGAATGTTAGAGGTTTCCAAAAAGTTCCCCAGAACTTGGTTGCTTACAATGGCTTGCACTATCTGAAAGAACAGAAAGGTGTTAATTGTTTGATGTACCTTGAGGTCACCAACACACTTTTTCTAACACTGTGAAAGTTTCAGAGTGAAAGTTTCAGATCTTGCTGGTGATTTATAATTTGGAGAACTCTAAGGTTACTACAAATTATTGATGTCTAGAAAGTGCACCTTCAAAGACATCTCTGTTCATCAATAAGTCTTGTGATATGTGCTTGTTTGACAGTTTCTGCTTTCATTTTTTTCACTTAATGACCACTAGAAATCTCTATTTTTCTTGAAAAATAAAAAGAAGATAGTGCTTGTATTCAATACATATGTCCTTCTCTTTTATGTTCAAAGGCTTCAGGCCAGAATTGCTCACAGAATCCAGGAGCTAGAAAATCTCCCGGGGTCGCTGCCACCTGATCTGAGGACAAAAGCAACCGTGGAGCTGAAGGCCTTAAGACTGCTTAACTTCCAGCGACAGGTTTGTCAATGACATGACACTCATTTTGTCTCATCTATTAATTTACTTAAAAAGGCAGTTCATAGAACAATGCCAGTACCTCTTATGTTTTTAAATTTCTGTATTAAAATGTAAATGTTATTCTTCTGTATATAAAAAAAAAAATGTGTTATTTTTTTTCCGGGGCATACATGTGATGCAACTGTCTGATATCACAACGAAGAGAAAATTAATAAAACAAAAACAAAAATCTTGAAAAGCTTTTTTAAACCTTTATTAAATAGTTTAGCATAATCTTTTAACTTCTCAACTGCTTTTTATTATTAATGTCATGCTAACATGACATTAATCGTTATACATGTAGGATGTAGGATATGTAGGATATTTCGCCACCAGGGGTCGCTAACCTTTTACATTAACAAAGGTGTATATCGATGACGCAAAGCATTAAGTGGAATTATGGATCTTGTTTATGTTCTTCCCTCATCGGTTTTGATGAGGGAAAAAAAAACCTATACGAGTGCGGATTAGAACCCAGAGTCTCCGACATGCTTGGCAAGAATTCTTCCACTGGACCATTACAGTATATTTGTAACACAGGGGGATCTATATATTTATTCACATACTATTCACGTATTCAATCTACTAACAACGTAATTAGATCTTACTGTACGACCAATTAAACCCAAAGTACCATCACATTTTTGGTTGGACATCATGACATCTTTGAAAATCTTTGAAAATGTCCATCCGAATGCAACTCTGTCCCCAGCACATTTCAAACCAAACTGATGCCCATGGGTAGATATATAGAAAATCTCATCTTCCAGGCATTTGACCGACCAGGTTGACACTTCAGTGTGAGAAATTGGATTCGGGGGTGTGGTGTGTGAGCGCGTGAAACCAATCAAATGCGGGTGTCTCACGGCCAATGCGTCAGAGTTGGCAGCTATGACTTTTATCAGCTTTTATCAGCCTAAAAAGCTATGGAAAGTTCTTAGTGATATGGGCGTTAAAGGAAAATCTAAATCCAAGTCTAGTAATATTGGATTAGTGATTGAGGATAAAACGATTTCCGATAAACAGCAGCTTGCTTGTGTTTTTAACACTTTTTTTACAACAGTTGCTGCTAATCTGGTGGATAAGTTGCCGAGTGTGACTGGTAGTTTTGGCCCATCATTTGTAAATTCTTATTATAAAAATAAACATGTTACTTCAGATGCCTTCGAGATTAGCCCTGTCTCTGAGGAGAAGGTGAGATTGTGTTTATCATCTTTGTCAACTAACAAAGCAACTGGATTGGACCTTATTCCATCCAGATTTTTGAGAGATAGTGCCAATGTAATTTCCGGGGTAATCACCCATATAATAAATTTGTCTCTAAAACAGGGTATCTTCCCTAGTGATTTGAAAAGAGCTAGGGTAGTACCCCTTTATAAGAAGAATTGCAGAACAGATGTTAGTAATTACAGGCCTGTATCAATTTTGACAGCTATCTCGAAGATGTTTGAGCGTCTGGTGTATGAGCAGGTGGAAGAGTACCTTGTTAAACATAATCTACTGTATGAATTTCAGTCAGGATTTAGAGCAGAATACTCTACTGAAACCTGTCTTATCCATCTTTGTGATTATATTCGCCAAAACTTCGACGAAGGAAATTATGTGGGTATGATTCTCCTCGATTTGCAAAAAGCCTTTGATACTGTAAATCACGCAATACTCTTATCAAAGCTACAAAGTATTGGCTTTAAAAACTCTGCTGTGAAATGGTTCACATCTTATCTCACTGGAAGAACTCAGGTATGTGATGTCAATGGGATCTTTTCAGATCCTCAGGATATCTCTTGTGGGGTGCCCCAAGGTTCAATCCTTGGTCCCCTTTTATTTCTAGTGTACATCAATGATATGCCCTCTGCTGTGAATTGTAAGCTGCTTCTATATGCTGATGACTCTGCACTGTTGGTCCCTGGGAATGATGTTAGCCTGATCGAGAAGACGCTAGGTAACGAATTAAACTGTGTTAGCAGGTGGCTTGTAGACAACAGACTTTCAATACATCTGGGTAAAACTGAGTCCATTTTATTTGGAACTAAAAGGAAGTTGTCTAGAACAAATGTACTCAGGGTCACATGCAATGGCACCGAAATAGTATCACAGAAAAGTGTTACTTATTTGGGGTTAACTATGGAGCAATCCTTAACTGGTAAATCTATTGCTGACAAAATATTATCTAAGTGTGCTGGTAGATTAAAATTCCTGTATCGCAAAACAAGGCATTTAGACTTTTACATCAAGAAATTGCTGGTTGTATCATTGATTCAATGTCATCTTGATTACGCTTGTTCTGCTTGGTACTGTGGACTATCAGTAAAACTTAAAAACAGTCTGCAAGTGTTACAAAATAATGCTATCCGTTACCTGTTAAATGCACCTCCCCGGACTCATATTGGTAAAGATGCTTTTAAAAGGGTAGGTCTGCTACCAGTATACATCAGAGTGGAGCAGTTAAAGCTGAATCTCATGTATAAAGTCATCAATGGTTCTGCGCCTAAATATTTAAACTCCCATGTAATAATGGTAAATTCCCAGCATAATCATAACACTAGGGCCAGTGTACGGTCTTGTAAAGTGCCCAGTGTTAATTCTGCAGCCAAAAGTTCTTTTTTTTTACACAGGAATAAAATTGTGGAATGATTTACCGCTTTCACTCAAAACTGTAAATACTAGAGGGGCTTTTAGATATCAAGTTAAGGCTTATTTATGGATCAGAGTAGCCAATTTTCTTAATTAGAGTTGACTGATTATTCTTGTGTCTTATGTTTTAGAATGTTTTTACTTTGGATGATTTGTGCTCAATGTTTTATTTTTGTCTTATAATAGTTACATGTTTGTATGTCTTTTTTTTAACACCAAGGACCATGTTGGAAATAAGTGTTTACACTTTATCATGTTATCCTTTGGATTATGGTTGTCTGTCCAATCCATAATAAATCAAATCAAAATGACGTGGATATGACGCCATTGACTGGTGACTCCTCACCCTTGCTCACACGTGCCGTTTCCTTGGTTAAAATCACAATTTTCTCGATTTACAAATAGTTGGAAACATTGGGATTATTGTAAGTAATCAACTAAACTATGTAACATTGGCCTAGTGTTTTTTTGGATATTTTACTGCAAAAATCCTACATATTGTACCTTTAAGCTTTTTCTTTAAAAATGGTCTAAAAGTGTTGTAGAACCATTAACATACTTATATATCTTTTACCCAGAAATAAATGTCAGTTATAATTAAAATAATAAGCGCTCTAATGATTTTCTCTTTCACCGGTGCATATAATTGATAGAATTTAGATAAAAGCATATTTCCAGTAATTTAATATATAATTGGGAGACACTTCTAATGAAAATCTCTCATGTTTGCCTTCGCTTTGTCATGAAGTCATGAAATAATTTAGAATACAACAATTTAAAATTGCTCATGCATGTTTTTGATTTGCTGGTTCCACTGAGCTTTGTCCTATTCACATTTTGTGGATGGTTATAGTGTCCAAAGTTGTGCTATGAATGTTTAATTTACCCTGTGCAATGAAATACACCAATAGAGGGCACCCTTGTTGTATTTCATTGCACTCATTCTCCTCACAATTCACAGCCTTGTTCTGCTATAATTAACTATCATGAACAAAATATGTGTGAAATGCATTAGAATATGATTATCATTTGATGAAGCTCATTAGCTTAATGCATTTTGCCACAGATGACAATGATTGATTTTTTTTTTTTTTCTTTCTCTCAGCTGAGGCTAGATGTTGTTGCCTGTATGCGCCGAGACACGACTCTGGAGACTGCCCTGAATTCCAAAGCCTACAAGCGCAGCAAGAGACAGACCCTGAGAGAAGCTCGCATGACTGAGAAACTAGAGAAGCAGCAGAAAATCGAGCAGGAGAGGAAGCGCCGACAGAAACACCAGGTGATCAATGAATGATCAGTGTACTAAGTGTGATCAAATAAATGGACTGAACATACTCAATATACTTATAAAACAGTAGACAAGCTCCCACAGCAAAATGCTCATATACACAATTCACATGCTTACATATTGAATACTTATAAAGGCCAGGGGTTCAGACTGTGACCAATTGGTCACATTTTGCAACCTTTTACCCTGCCGGTTTGACAACATTTTGTTAGAGGTTACACTGATGCTACAGCACATTGCTCAACTGACATTTCTGTCACATTTGAGAAACATCAAATGACAAATGAAATGCAACTGCACTACTCGTTTGAGACTCAGAACAGGTTTACAAAGCTGGGATTAATAACACCGCAGCGAGATCTTGTGGGAAGCATTCAAATTCGGTCCAGAAACCAGGAGAAACATCGTGCCATGAAGTTATAGAAAGCGTTTCTGTCCACAAATCACCAACATTCACCATGGATTTAATGTAGTGACGCTAACCATAACCATGTATTGTAGCCGAAGTGGTCGAATGTTTTTCTATTTTTTATTATTATTTTTTTTACATTAGGTTGTTTATAACATGGTTCGCTCAACCCTGTGAGAGTGAAATTCAGACACTTTTCAAGGCCTTTCAAATGCTTCAAACTTTTTCCAGCACTTCAAACCTTTGAATATTATCTAATTATAATGTTATTTTTAATGTGATGATTTATAAAACTAAAAGTTTAAAGATGTAGGAAAACTAACACTTTGTCCTTTTATTTATTTAAAAAAGACATGAAATTACCACTATAACCAGTAGATGGTGGCAGAAGAGCAGTTATTTGCCATTTCCATTCCCTAATATCTGGAAAAAAGTAAAAAGTCACAGTCTCATGAAAAACACTTTTCTTCAGATTGTGACTAAATTACACAGAAAACAAGTAAAGAGAGCTCCTTTTATAATCACTAGCTGCGTTTCCATTACCCTTCAATATGAAAATGCACTCAATGGAAACACGTCAATTTCGCAAAAACTCCCGTTTATTGCAAAAAAGTTTTTACGCTAGCAAGAGGAGGTTTTTCAAAAGGATTTTTTTTCGCAAAACTGCAATGGAAACGGATTTTGCGCATTTACAGTCACCTGATTTAGAAGACGGAGTGTGTTTTAGGTCCGTGTCCGCAAATAATAATAATAATTATCATCATTAGCCTATTATAACATTTATTAAGCTACATATGTAGAAAACGATTTTATCCAAAAAAGGAACAAAGCAATTCGTCACATCTCATTCATAGTACAGGTTGGACAATAATAATAATAGGGCTAAGATTATCACAAATAAACACTCGATTTTGACCAATATTCATTAGTGTGTGTGCGGAGGTTGGAGCACCCACTGGATGGCAGACAGGTGCGGGCGCGCCGTGAACACTTTCATTTTCCCATCAACAGTGGAATCAACTTAAAATACTCTAGCATTTCTGGTTATACAGAAAACAATAATACATTATTATTCGCAACTTCTTTTAATTGCGTAATGTCACAATAACAAGAAAACGTTGTGCTTTTGTAAAATAACATAAAACAATCAGGTGCGCTTTATGATCTTCGTGAACTGGAGCGCGAGAACTGAACCAATAGCCTTTATAGACTAAAGCTTGAAATGTCCACTTTAAAAAGAACAAATTCGTGAACTAATAACAAAATCGTGAACAAAATCGTAAACCTTCTGATTATGTAATCCATATGAAAGGTGCAGTTCTCTCTAAAGGTGCATCCGGAGATTATGTTTTTAGCTCGTTATTTTTTCAGACGCATTTATAATAACTCACCTATAGCTAACAGCACTGCGGGAAAAATATCATAAATATCCATGTTCTAATTTGGCCTTAGAAAACTAAAATCTAAATTTTTTTCCCCCATATTAATTTGTGAATATTTTAAATGTTTTAAAGAGGGCAAAAAGTCATAAACAAATATCTGAAATTTAGTTGAGATGTATATAGCGCAGCATTGGTGTGGTCAAACTAAAATGCTGGTGTTCAACTTTGCGTTTTAAAAATACAACAACCATTCATTTTTCGTTTTGCAACGACTGTTTAGACATAATACGAGATAGAGTTCTTTATGAAATTCATTTGGAAAAAAAAAAGAAACAATAATTACAGGAATAGCCTCTCTAAACCTCAAAGAAATGCCATCAAAACATTGAAGCAGAAATAAGAGAAAAACACCAGGAACTCTGTGTCTTTCCCTGCCATTAATGCTTGGATAACACACCACGTCTCCTTCCATTAATAATTATAATGTCTAGTGCGGTGCATTGCTGTGAAATAGGTTATAAACCAACCAAAGTCCGTTGCCATGATTTTTGGAATGACTTATCGCGAGAGGAAGAAAAAAGACGTTTTAGTCGCATAACATCGGTTAATGGAAACACCGTCATCACAATAGTTTTTTATTGACATTTGGAAAATATTGCAAAAGTTTTGCGCAAATCTGTAATGGAAACACGCCTACTGAAGCTGTCTGCCAGTTCAATATGGTATAATAGAAGAACAATGGTCAAAAACAGTATTGATTCAAATTCTCATTTAAAGATGAGGTTTTTGCACATTACTGTTGTTAATACTTTTTAATTTATCTGCATATCAATTTAAGTTTAGTGCTTCACTGTTAAATTTCCAATAAACAAACATGTATTTTTATTCGTAACTGCACTTAATAATGCAAAACAATAGTCATTTTATGGTTAAATTAGCTTTATGATACATTTTCCCCCTGCTATCAAATCAGGTGTTGGCGCCACTATCTGGAGAACTTTGTGGCACCAGTGTCTTTGCTTTCAAATGTTAGTCTGGAGCCATGAGGGAGCTTTTAAGAGGAGTCATATCATGAGGAATCAAATTTCCTTGGCCTACCAAGTCAAGCTGAGCCAATAAGAAGGATGTAGGATAACGCTCTCCTAAACACCAGAATAACTATGGAAACTAGAAGGATTGAAAATTGCTCTTCCTGGCAGTGTGTAAGACCTGACCTTCAGGAAATTAGAAACAAGTGGCTAATTAAGATGTCTTTAAAACAGTTTGTGCTGCACATTTGATCCAGGTGTATATATGTATGTTACCACAAAAATATTCAGCAGCACAACTGATTTCAACGTTTCAACAAGAAATGTTTTTGAGAAGAAAATCAGCATATTAGAATGATTTCTTAAGAATCATATAACACTGAAGACTGGAGTAATGATGCTGAACATTCAGCTTTGCCAAGACAGGAATTAAATACATTTTTAAAATATATTAAAATAGACAGCAGTTATTTTAAATTGTAATAATATTTCACAATATTATTGTATTTTTTTATTTAAAGGCACACTATGCAAGATTTGTACCTTAAAGCGGCAGTCCGTAGCTTTTTTGTGTTAAAAAAAATATCCAAAGTAAATTAAGCAAGAACATCCAGCCAGTGTTCAAAACTATCTGCTAGCCATAGCTTGATTCAAAATGGTAACCTTGTAATAATGTTTTAAATTCCAGTGGTACTGGTGGATTTCCACAAGAAATTCAAACATGTCTTTTGCATCATTACGTCACATTTGTACACATAAACAAGGAGCCTTGGCTTGTAAGCCAAATTATGTGTGAGGATGTTGGAGGTGGAGATTTATTGCCTTTTCTCATGACACTTGATATTACTAAACTTATCAGTTTGATGCCGGATCCAGAAAAGCCCAAAAAGTATCTGAAGGGCATTAAATATAGTCATGCAATGTTGCTGATGTTATCAGCATTACAAATTGAGAAGAAAGTATAATTTGCATGGTTTTCAAGATATGATAAGCAATCGTTATATTTAATCAGCACGATTTACTGCAATGCTTTTTTCCCTTAGTTGGTCAGAACAAAAGTGGATGTTACTTGTTCAGATGACATTTTTCCGGTAAAATGTGATTCTGAATGATAGTATCCACACCGGCGCGGTGACTGACAGCCTCACATTCTCCTCAAAACATCGGATTTATTAGCGTTGTTCCGTACCGAGACACAACTCACGTAAAGTTTGCAATTGCAAATTTCGAACAGAGATGGCGACAAAGAGGAAAAACTGCAGACTGCAGCTTTAAAATAAAAGCTTTGAAGTAATTTTGATGGTAAACAAACTCATAGTAGGGCGAATCATCCCAATAGCAAGGGGGGACGCCACTGGCAAAACTAGCAATGCAGGTTTGAGAGGTGGCTCCCCGCCAAATCTTGTGAGAATTACGACTTGTTTACGGCACAACGTCACATACATCAACAATATATGAAGCAGCCTCTATGGAAGACACTAGCACGCATTTAAGATGTGAATCATGGCAGAGTCGACAAAGAAAAAGAAGTCAGAAGAGTGCAGAACAGTAGGATACGACAGTACAACTCTAGGGGTCACTGTTTGACAAAACAGGAAACTGCATAGTATGCCTTTCAAAAAACACTAAGTAAAAAAAAAAAATAATCCATCAGAAAGAAAATGTATTAAACTAAAAGCATTGTATGACTTGTTTAGAACACAAATGTTTGAGGAGTTTTAAAGTGGCTTTACTCTTTGATTCATGCTGTGTCATTCTTTTCTTCTTGTAGGAGTATCTCAACAGCATTCTGCAGCATGCAAAAGATTTCAAGGAATATCACAGGTCCATCTCTGGAAAAAATCAAAAGCTGTCCAAGGCCATTGCTACCTGGCACACTAACACAGAGAGAGAGCAGAAGAAGGAGACTGAAAGGATCGAGAAAGAGAGGATGAGGAGACTGATGGTATGAAGCACCATTTCTAGCATCATTATAAAAAAGTTTCATTGTCTTCGCTCCCTTTCATAAAAATGGGCATTCACCACAACACACTGTCCAGTTCTTGAACAAATCACTTAACAGATGCTTTTCCTTCCATTGATCATTAATTCATTATTCTTAATGAATTATTTTAATGATTCAATTACCTGACTGTGATTGGTGATTCACTCTGAATCAAACACAGAGACTTAATCATAGACTGAACTCACTACTACACTGAATTGGCTCAGATGACTTTCTTGCATATGTCTCGAACTTAGTACTACTAGTACTGTGACTGAACTAGTACTGTGTTTAAAAATGTAAAAAACAAAAAACAAAAAAACCCCCCATAAATATAGACAATTTCCCTTAAATGTTCTCATAGGCTGTCTGTCTATTTTCCTAGGCGGAGGACGAAGAAGGTTACAGGAAGCTAATTGACCAGAAGAAGGACAAGCGTCTTGCCTACCTTCTTCAACAGACAGATGAATATGTGGCCAACCTGACTGAGCTTGTCTATGAGCACAAGGCTGCTCAGGCTGCAAAGGAGAAGAAGAGGAAGAGAAAGAAGAAAAAGGTATTAGAAAATAATAGAAAAGAATCCATAAAATCACTTACTCTCAAGTTTAATGTAGTAAGTTATAGTTTTATTAGGTTCAATTCCGTTTACACCACTGTGTTTTTTTCCTTACGATCGTCAAACACTCAATGCTTGCTTATTTCTGTCATGTTTAACCTTCAGAAGGAAGCTGGTGATGCCGAAGGAATGGGAGCCATCGGGCCTGATGGAGAAGTAAGTAAATTGCTATGCAAATGAAAGCAGAGCAGATCTGAATAACTGACTGATGTTTGATCCTAATGGTAAACTCACTCTGTCAAACCTAATCTAACATGGCCTGTCACAGAAAACCTGCTTTTATGTTTACTTATTCGTGCAGCCCATAGATGAGAACAGCCAGATGAGTGAGCTGCCAGTCAAAGTTATTCAGACAGAGACTGGGAAAGTGCTGCAGGGGACAGATGCTCCCAAGTCCAGTCAGTTAGAGGCTTGGCTCGAGATGAACCCTGGGTAAGCTGTCCTCACATTGCATTCTCTGTGTGTCTGGTAAATCAAAGCATTTCCATAAAAGAATGACCAGTCACTTGGATTAAGCTGTGAAGCTGCAGTGAGCCATGTGTTTACAGCACAATGGGGAAGAAAATGATGAAAGGGATGCACTCAAATTTTAGTCTCTGTAGAAAAGGGAAAATATGCTACTTGACTACTCACCAAATAAATAAATAAATATAGACATTGAATATAATTTGTGTAGAAATTATTGTTGTACAGACAGGATATTCCGCCCAGCCCTAATGGAGGTGCCTCAATAATGTGCAGAATGTGAAAAAATATGTTTTGAACTTTAAAGCATGTTAACCTATTCTAGTACAACATTCTGAGTGCAACGGCCACAACTAAACATCAAGTCAAGTCATAGAACCAAATCCCTGCCTTGCTTTTTTTTCTTTTTCAAAAAACTGTAACAAACTGTTACACTCGAATGTACATCACAATACCAGAGAGACAGAATAAAATTCAGTTATGAACTGATTAACATTTTATTTTTGTGTAATCACTAATGAAATCTTTAAAAAACTACATAGAAATAATAGAATATTGTTACAATTTTGTAAAAAATTGCATTTAAAAAACTATCTAACAGAGACTGTAGCTTTGTGCAAACCTCCTGTGTAGCAGACCTTTAATTTAGCTATGGGGGAAAAAAAGCTTTGATAACAAGCACCTTTTTAAGCTTGTGTTGTCAATAAACCATTTTTCAGGCTTCAAGTGTTTACTAGTGCATTATGCCCTTTTAAACAGCTATGAAGTTGCTCCACGGTCAGACAGTGAAGAGAGTGGCTCGGAATTTGAAGAGGAGGTGAGTGTCCTCTTTTTTTCTGCTCATTGAGCATTGTCAGCTCCTTGATGTGGAGTGAGTCATACATAAGTACACACACTCACACTCATTATTATCATTTTCTCTGCATTCATAAAGATCTCCCATAAGCCTTTTCAGTATCTGCCTTAGTAGCCCATTTCTTTTCTGAATATGCCGCTATGTTGTTTATCTCAAGCAATCACAGTGCATTAAATGAGCATAATCCGCTAATACTCCTTTTTTAGGATGATGAAGAGGTGGTCTCCAGAGCCGAATCCGAAGAAAAGAAAGTCATTGATCCCAACAGTGATGAAGTATCTGAAAGAGCAGCCAAGCACATCATAGAGTATGTTGCCTGTTCTCACTTCAAAACAAAAAATGCCTTGTTGAACGGGATTGAACTTAATATGTACAGGGGGTTTCAAAAGTTTATTTTTATCAATTTTCAGATTTTCACTTTTTTGCATTGTAAATGATATGATCCGTTTGACGAGTTAAGTGAAAATTTAAAGGGATGCTTCACCCAAAAATACCTTAGTTGTTTCAAACCTGTATTCATTTCTCTCTTCTGCTGAACCCAAAAGAAAATATTTTGAATATTGTTTGTATCTGAACAGATGATATCTGAGTCAATTGACATTGACTTCCATATAATTTTTTCCATACTATGGAAGTCAGTGGGTCCCATCAAATGTTTCGTTACAAGCATTCTTCAAAATATATATATATATTTTTTTGTTCACCAGAAGACAGAAATTCATACAGGTTTGGAAAAACTTGAGAATTAGCAAATGATGACAGAATTTTCATTTTTGGGTGAACTATCCCTTTAAGTATATCTCTCAGTATATATATATAAAACCCTGACACATTACAACAGTGCTGTGCAGGAGAGATTGTCTGAATGCACAACACATTCAGCCTTGAACTGGATGGGTCATAGCGACAGGGTTTCGAAATATAAATCCATAGATGTCTTCTGCCTTGTGTCTGTGGATCATGCAGATGGTGTTAGGAAATACAAACTAAGAATTGTATGAATGGCATGGTCTACTTGCGTATTGTAGTAGTCGGCCGAACCTCTGATCGCAAAAGAAATTAGGGAAATTAGTTTGTAAAGCCATTTGTGAAGACAAAAGGCGTGTGTAATTTCAAACTGGTTTAAGATGTCCACTAGTTTTCAACATGAGCCTCTTTGATGGAGGGGCAGATCATGTCAAAATGGAGCAGAAGCTCTATAGATTGTTTCCACCACCTTGTTGAATATTTGCTGTGAAGAATTCCGTTCTACCCATTTAATGTATGGATTCGGCAGGTGATGAATATTCAGTGTTACGTTGGATTCTATATGTTTTATCAGTACACGTGTCCTCCAGGAATTGAAATTCATGACCTTTGCCTTGATAGTACCATGATGACCAATATGTAATTAAAAAAGTGGCCACAGGCTGTACATAGTTTAACACACCTTTAAAGTGTTATGTATCCAGTTTTAGTTTATTTATTCTACATGGCAAACAAACAAAAGTTTTAGTGTAAGTCTAAGTTTTACTCCGCTTGTAAATGATTTCGCATTTGAACTAAGGACCTGCTCTGTTTGACCTTAATATTTAAAAGATAAATAGATAAATATCATTATTTGACAAATAAATACTAATATGGCAAGTGTTATTTTAAAAAAAGGTTTTCAATTCAACTGCCATTGGCAGGTGTGGTAAACCAGCATGTTAAATGATTAGTTTATCCAAAAATGGTTATTCAGAAGTCAGCCTTATGTCCCGTTTATCTTCAAAATACCCAGAACTTTTGAAGAGTCGCTTCACATGATGAACAGACTCAATTTTGGTGTTTATTCATTTATAAACACTGATCGACACATCCAAAGAACACATCAAATATGGTAAACCAGCTCACATATGCTTACTTGAGAACCAATGATTTTTAATGCATGCCGTGAACGTTTTCTTTACTTGGAATTTCATTGGATGGACAGCTATGATGAGAGAATATTAAAGATAATTTTGTGGTTCAAAGATGAATGAAAGCCTAATGGGATAATGACCCATTCTAAACCCCGGGTAAACTGAATCCTGGGTTATCTTGCTTCACCGTTTATAGTGCTTATAATATACACAGGTTTAACAATTAATCCTGGGTATTCATAAACTGACCTTTCGTTTCACCTTTTACATTCCTAAACCCTGGGTTGGCCTTCTTATTTGCATATTTGCAGGATCATTGCCATTGATTGCACTAGACCTGTTTACAGAAAAGCTAAATTACAATTGTGAAACGCTACTTTACTTGAGGTTAATTTTTATTTTTGCATGAACTATCCTTTTAATGTTGGTTCCTGTGTTGCAGTTCTGCTAAGCAGGATGTGGATGATGAGTACAGTGTTCAGGCGGGAGAGACCAGCTCCCAGTCTTACTATGGAGTGGCCCATGCTGTCATAGAAAGGGTGGACAAACAGTCCACCCTTCTGATCAATGGGACCCTCAAACATTACCAGGTAAAGCAACAAATAAACCAAGCTTTAAATAGACTCCTCACAGATACATTATTCTTGGAATCCATCTTCTCTGAAGAGAGCTGTGTTGGTTTAAATCATATTTCAGGGGATTATACTTTAGAAATGGAAGAGGCTGCAGGAAAGAAATCACTGGGAGTGGAAATTTCAAAAATGCTTAGCTTGTATTGAATTTGTTATCCCCTTTGGGCATTAATGGATTTTTATAGGAGAAACAGACCTGTTGTCTCCTGTTTATCCTTTGAAAGAATTAAATGAGCACTAGGATTCATGCTTTATTTATTCCACTCGTCATCTGTGAAAAAATAATTGGATCTATTGTGCATGTTCTGGAATCCGTGTGTCTGCTCGGTTGTCTATTTGTTATGTTTATAAGATATTACTGCCAAATAATGCAAATCTTTTTGTTCAGATCCAGGGTCTGGAATGGATGGTGTCACTGTACAACAACAACCTGAATGGTATTCTGGCCGATGAGATGGGTCTGGGGAAGACCATTCAAACTATTGCCCTTATCACCTATCTGATGGAAAACAAGAGGCTCAATGGGCCGTACCTCATCATTGTACCGCTCTCGTAAGTCCAACTTACAAGATGGAAATAACGCGATAAGAGATGTAATGAAGTGAAATATCTAAGAGGATTTGCAGTGCAATGGCTTAATTAGGTAGCTAAACTCTATTACACACAATTCAGTTGACCTCTAATGACTGAAAACGCTGTGATAGTGATTTGTGATGTCGCATTTTTAAGGTGACATGTCAGTGCTACAAGTCACTGAACAGTTGTCATATTGATCATGCATGGTTAGTTGGACATTGAATTAAATGGTACAACATCTTTTACAAGTTATATTGATTGATTTGTGCAACGGCCAGAAATGTCCTCAAACAGCTTTACCTCACACTCTGCTCAACCATCACACCACCACATATCATTTAGAGAAATGACTTCATTTAGAGGTAAAACGTTTATTTGTTTATTCCTTCTAGTATAAAAAATGACAATATTGATTTTTTTTTTTCATAGGACCTTGTCTAACTGGGTTTATGAGTTGGACAAGTGGGCACCAAGTATTGTGAAAATTTCCTACAAGGTAGTCATTGATTTTTATTATCAGTATGTATAGCAACTGTGGACAATTAAATTTTATGATGTAATATAGTATTTAGGTTATAAAATCAGTTATTTGTGATTTCTGTTTTAATTTGTCAAAGGGCACACCATCAATGCGGAGGTCTTTCGTGCCGCAGCTCCGCAGTGGAAAGTTTAATGTCCTTATAACCACCTATGAGTACATCATTAAAGACAAGCACATTCTAGCCAAGGTAAAGGTCATCCATTTATGTTTGTGTTTGAAGACGCTTTCATCTAAAGTGTATTCTTTCATTTCATTCATGGGGTCAGTATTACAATTTAAAAACTTATTTTTATTTATTTTTATGTATTTTAAAATATAATTCACTCCTGTGGTGGCAAAGCTGAATTATCAGCAGCATATTCCAGTCTTCAGTGTCACATGATCCTTCAGAAATCATTCCAATATTCTGATTAGTTGTTTTTTTTTTTTGTCGTAATTATTTAAATAGAAAGTTCAAAAGAACAACATTTGTTTAAAATATCAATCTTTTTTAAAGGTGCATTATGCAACATTTCATGTTAAAAATAGCTGTTTTTCTAACCCATACATACTTAAACAATTGCCTGATGGGCTGAATGAGCCCACGTTCACGCTCGCCTGGCTATGTCTGGCAGGATTGTGTATTCGCCGCCATTCTCCATATCAGGGAAGACAACTCGAGCGACACAACTTAAGTCAACTTTCGACAAAAGTAGAAGATAGATTCAAAGAGACTGGCTTGTAGTTCATTCCAAACCCCAATGCAAACTCCACATAAGGCAAAGAAAATAAAACTTTTGTCTAGTGCCAGGCGTCGGAATAAGACGAGAGTCAACATCAAGAAGCTTTCAACAAATGGCGAGATCTCCGGTCTGCTCTAGGGCTTAAACGGCATCCTATTCAAAGTTATAACTTATATTATTCATGAATGTGTTTCCATAATAATACAATCATAAGTGGATACAGTAAACGCATAGTTCAACATGGAGATAGATGGAAACAAAAACCGAAGTTTTCTACCACCCCCGTTTCCCCCTCACACACACACACACACATAATTGTGTAATTTACTCAAATGCCTTTCCTTCCATATATTTTAAATGACTTAAATGACAGATTTATATTTTTATTACCTCATTATGACTGTAACAAAAGATGTGTGCGGCTGATGCTCGTTTGGTTATGATGTGTGTGTGTTTGTGTGGTCCATGAGCGCGCACACCTCTGGTTGCAGTTTCGCTTGTCACCAGAGGGGGCGTAGTTCAGCAAAAACTTGCGTTTTGCACCTTTAACAGTACAAAAGTCTTTACTGTCCGTTAAGATCAATATAATGCATCCATGCTAAAAGTTCATTTTTTTCAAAAAAAAAAAAAAAAAAAAAAAAAACAACCTTACTGACCCAAAACTTTCGAACGGTATTGTACTTTAAATCAGTTCCTGCATTCCCTGGGACTCGAACCCATGGTCTTGAAGTGGCACATGTTTGTAGAACAATCAGTGCCTTAATGCACTAATCGTCAATTCCTTTCCAACCCCCAGATTCGCTGGAAGTATATGATTGTGGACGAGGGTCACCGCATGAAAAATCATCACTGCAAGCTCACGCAGGTGTTGAACACCCACTACGTTGCTCCCAGAAGGCTGTTGCTCACTGGGACCCCTCTACAGAACAAATTACCTGAGCTCTGGGCCCTGCTCAACTTCCTGTTGCCCACCATCTTCAAAAGCTGCACCACCTTTGAGCAGTGGTTCAATGCTCCATTTGCAATGACTGGAGAGAGGGTAGACTGTTATATTTCACTCTTACAGATTTACCATCCTGTTTTACACATTACACTGTAGCTTAAAGAGGCTTCTCTCTGTTGCGGATTACACCGATTCAGGTGGATCTAAATGAAGAGGAGACCATCCTCATCATTCGCCGTTTGCATAAGGTATTACGTCCCTTCCTTCTGCGCAGACTGAAGAAAGAAGTGGAGTCCCAGTTACCTGAGAAGGTAATCCATTCTGTCACACTTTTTTTAATAAAAGTGGAAAAGGAGATACCAAGTGAAACAACAGTATTAATGTTTTATGTAAGTTCGGGTTAGAGTTGTCAAAAAGTACCGTCTTGAAGTGAAATGTTTTAAATTGTAAAGCTTTGAGTGCTGTTGAGTGTAATCATCAACACCTCTGATTTGCCATTGTGTTCACGCACTTATCGGATATGTAAGTGCTCGGTATAGAGCATCATTGATGAATATTGACAACATCTTTTTGAAGCGCTGATCATTGTAGCCAATCACAGACATATCCAATAAACGTGTGAGTACAATGGGCAATCAGAGGAGTTTATGATTCCGCTTAACAATGCTCAATGCAAAATTTCAAATTTCAGTATCGACTTGGTTCCGGTACTTTTTGACAGCTCTAGTTCAGGTTTTAGACTTTGGTTCTTCAAAAATGACATGCTGCTAAAAAGCATTCAGCATGACATTTACCAAGTGTCTTATTAGGTTGACCGCACACAGAAAACAACAAATAGTGCCTTGTCAGCAATAAATGGTTTGATATATGAATAGTTACAGTTTTATATAACTGTAATCTTAAATTTCATAAATAGGTCTCAAAAGTTAAAATTTATACTGGCAATTTTACAGGCCCCAGTGTGAATTATTGCATTATTCATACATTACATTTATACATTATTCCTATACATCTTAAAAAAAAAAAAAAATACAGCATTCTTTACAAAATTATTTTATTTATTTCCAAAAACAACATTCATTGTACACATTTTTTTTCTTTTAATTAAAGCATCTTCCAAACAAATTTTGAATGACATCTTTATGTCATGCGGTTGAGGTTATATTAATGCATTGGGTCTTAATTTGTCACAGGTGGAGTATGTCATCAAATGTGACATGTCAGCCATCCAGAAGGTTCTGTACAGGCACATGCAGGGCAAAGGTATCCTGCTCACTGACGGTTCAGAGAAAGACAAGAAGGTAAAGAGAGAGGCTGAATGGTAACTGTAACTGTATGTTACACTGCTGTGTGTGGATTAAAGCAGATGTTCATGGGGTTTTAACTTGATGTATTTCATCCACAGGGTAAAGGAGGTGCCAAGACTTTAATGAACACCATCATGCAGCTGAAGAAGATCTGTAACCATCCCTACATGTTTCAGCACATTGAGGTATCGACTCAGTCATGGCTATTATTAAGCACTAAAATTATTAACTCTATGATAACTTATCATTAGAGACCACTAACAACTATCATGAACAAACCAAATACGTTTTGATAAATTACACTTAAAAATATCGACAAATCAACATTATAACTTTCCAGAGCTATTGGTCTAAAAAATGAGAAAGAATGTTAAAAACGTATAATAACAACAAATGACATGCGTCAGTTTAACAGAAAAAAAATAAGTTGCTTTTTTTGTCCATTCTTCTTTGAATTTTTTGTCTACTTCGTTGTCCTCTGTGTATCAGAATAATTAATTGTGTCAATGCGTTCAACATCAGACATACTGCTTTATCAGTGTTCTTATTTGCATATATATATTTAACTTAAAGAAGACATGGTGGACTACAGTATGTGCGCATACATGGTGCTGGTTTATGCTTGGAGGACTAGAGTATATGAAATAAGTCCATAAAAACTTGAAACACGCTCGATCTGGTCCGGATATGAACTGTGATCCGTGTCGCGACTCGTCACGGTTTTCCGCACAAAAAACACTCTTGTGTGTTGTTGCATATTAAATATGAGTCATTACCATGTATTGGTAGTCAAACTCCAGCTTTGACCACATCGTTGGGAAAATGCATATAACACTTTTGTTTTACTGTTTTGAGGAAACATACACTTACGAACACAGAAATGTGTCTGAAAAACAACTCCACAAGCAGAACAGGCAGAGGTGTACAAACAGTGGTCTTTCATGACATTTAACTTCTCTGATGGCATACAATGTACAGTGCAGTGATTGGATTAAAAGAGAAAAGCTCAGAAAATGATGACGCAGATGCATACTCTTCCAGGCACTGGAGCTGTTTTTATCTTGTAGCATTAGTAGAGTTAATTGGGTTTACCTATGAATTCTTCATATCTATGGAGTTAAAACTTCAGTCAACAATCAAAACGAAGCATTCTACAGTGTCATGGTATTTTTTTTTTCTACTTGTATGGCAGTAAAGTGTCTATTTTTTACTTTAGGAATCCTTCGCTGAACACTTGGGATATCCAAATGGCATTATCAGCGGGTGAGTACGGATCAAATCGTCTGTTACCATGAATTGTTCATTCATCAAATATGGATCACTAAACACACCACTGAGCCCCTATACTAACTGACATTTAAGACATGCTGTTTTGTTGTCCTAGCCCTGACCTGTACCGTGCCTCTGGCAAGTTTGAGTTACTAGACCGCATCCTGCCCAAGCTGAAGGCCACCAATCACAGAGTGCTTCTGTTCTGTCAGATGACCACCCTCATGACCATCATGGAGGATTATTTTAGCTACCGTAACTTCCTCTATTTGCGTCTGGATGGTCAGTAATCAGTGCAAACCTCCTTTTATGTTTTCCTGTCCTTTAGGAACTCAATGTTGGGGATTTCCAATCATGGTGGCCCACCAATTTTTTAATAAGTGTGATCACACATATATGCTGCCCTTTCTCTTTCATTAAAACATGTTTGTTCCTGTTTGTGTCCTCCAGGAACTACGAAGTCTGAGGACCGGGCAGAGCTTTTAAAGAAATTCAATAGTGAAGGCTCCCAGTATTTTATCTTCCTGTTGAGCACCAGGGCAGGTGGTTTGGGCCTCAATTTGCAAGCTGCAGACACCGTTGTGATCTTTGACAGCGACTGGAACCCCCACCAGGTTTGTGTGATTCAGAGGAACTAGACATTCACATCCCTAGTTTTCAACTTAGCAGTGATCTGCCATCTCTAAATTTGACTTGAAAAAGATCTTAAGACTATACGTGATTCACCTTGGTTGAGATAGTTTCTTGTGCGCACGCATTGCAATTTCCTGTTTGCGTACAATTTGCATCGCTGTCATTACTATGAGGAAAACAAGAACATGGATGTCTAAGTTTAAACTTCTCCTCTAGATTAAAAAAGACAAAAGTGTTATTAAACTGTTGGTTACAATTCGACCAACACATCCTTATTTATAAGGAATTGGTTTAACAGGGATGTTAATCATCTTATGAATATGCTTGATAGTTATGGAAATATTTTAACATTTGAACAATTTATGCGAATCCAAGAATCCATTCTGTCATTAAAGCTATTTCCCCTACTTTGATTCATCTTATTCTAGTCATTACACCTTTATTTTGCAATGTTCGGCAAATCATCATGTTCAACCAACAGAGCTCAATAAGGCTGGACAGCAGTGCAAAGACAGTTCACCCGAAAATAAAGTAAGCTAATAATTATATCGCAGTTAGATCGGCGGGTAAACACCCGTCAGGCTGACCGGGAGAGAGAGAGCAAGAAGCGGCCGCCACCAGCACCTGACTAGCCTTCTTTTGGGTTAAAGGTACAATATGTAAGAATTTTGTAATAATATATCCAAAAATCACTTGCACAGTGAAATATATTTCCTGCAGTTGCGTTTTTACAAAATCCCAAAAGTCTCCAAAGATTTTTTATTTCAGAGAAATTCCAATTTTAAATAAGTGGCCATCCCGGAAATACATGATGCCTGTCAATGAAGCAATATCCGCGCTTTCCTCGGTTTCCATTCATAATGCCATAGCCATGACGTAACCATGGCGACAGACAACTGAGTAGTGTGTAACATTTAGCGGCACGCAGTTGTTGTTTCTTTCAAACATAGACCATGGCAAGCAGACTTTGGGATAAATAAGCAGAATTAAAATAAGAATCAATATCAGTGTGGCGTTTTAGAAATGCAGAGATCTCCACGTCCACGACTAACTTGGACTTGACAGAGCTTCACGAGTCACGACTTGACAGCTTTATTAGACAGGTAAGCAAATGTACATAAAACAAATCAATGTTATACAACGTTAGCTCAACATGATGAAATGTTAGAATATGGTCAGTATGTTATTCTAATGTTGATCTAGCTTACTGCTAGTTTCGTATAGCAAACAAACTAACACATAGTATAACATTATAACTTTCAACACACATTTAAATGCCGTTTAGTGTGATAGTGTAACGTTAGACCAAGTGCAACAGCGCTGCGTTACCTCACAAGTTTAATTTGGCTAATAAACTGGCCTGTGTGAGTAATCCAGATATTGTGGGTAGTTTTAAATGTACAATTAAACGTCCTTATTCCTTTATATTTGTGGGACTCTTGTGTGTTATCTGTCTGTTCAGCAATCGCAACTTGCTTCATACCACTGTAATGTTAAAAAAAAACATGAATATTTACACTCATCCATAAACATTATTAGATCCATCAACTTGACAGCAAGTCCCATCATTCAGCTCATCACTGCATCATAAACATACACCTTTGTTATTGTTTGAAACTGTGCCCTCTTGTGGTGAAAAAAAAAATACATATTGTGCCTTTAATGAGTCTGAAGAACTGGGCTGGGTGGACTCGGTAGATGAAGGCAGTGGCGTGTCTTCTTTCTCAACTCTTGCTTTTTTCAGATAGCACATTAAAGAAAGTTGTTTAGCCATTATTTTCCTGTCGGAACCCCTAGCAACCATAGCAACCAACTTTCCAGAGGGACGTTTAATTTTAACAAATTAAACACAAACACCAGTCAACAATAAATCAGATTTATATTAATATATTTTCTTAAATACATTTGAATAATAAAAATAAACAAAACAAATATTTTTTATCAAACGTGCCTTGGCGGGCCAGTGCCGCCCTGGCCCAATACTGGCTACGGCCCATCCACAGCACTTTTTAATGCCAGAGTTTTAGGTGATTTTTGACATGTTTATATATTTATCGGTTTATTTTTAATTCATATATCTTATTATTATTATTTTTCAGTATGTTGGTTGGATGATTTGTTTTTTTTTATTCAGCAGCATGAAGTTTGGGCCTTTTTCCCCATGCATTTTCAGCAGAATATGCTAAAATTGTTCCCTCCGTCCACCTCCACATACAGCAAAACACAAAATCAATCTTCAGTTAATTTGAACAAGCCAGAAAGATTGCACCATGCCTCTTCTTAATAACACTCTTGCCCTCTGATTTTAACTGATAAACTCAATCACACTCATCTGTGTTTCAATCACCAGGACTTGCAGGCACAGGACCGAGCCCATCGCATCGGCCAGCAGAATGAAGTACGCGTACTGCGTCTGTGCACTGTTAACAGTGTGGAGGAGAAGATTCTAGCAGCGGCCAAATATAAACTGAACGTTGATCAGAAGGTCATTCAGGCTGGCATGTTTGATCAGAAGTCCTCTAGCCATGAGCGTAGAGCCTTCCTGCAGGCTATTCTGGAGCACGAGGAACAGAATGAGGTAAGTCGCTTCAACAAGAACAGACTATGGCAGTTGCAGGGTTACTGATTCTTCAAGTCTTAAATTCGATTCGAAAGTCTTAAGTCTTGAGTTTTTTTTATTGAAATATAAGGCCATTAAAATCTTTTAATGTCTTATTTTTACTAATGAAAGGTCTTAAATTTTAGATGACATATCGAAATGCTTTAAGCCATCTAATTAGCGTACGTATTATTTTCAGATTATTTTTTATTATTCTATCTTTGTGGATTTGCTTGTTCACGTGACAATTCTTCGGATCACACTCGCGGTAGAATAGCATCTGTCTCCTGCACGTGAGAGGTGGAGAGAAGGAGAAGAAAGTTGGTAAATGTCAGTTCAGTTGTAAGTTCATTCTTTACGTACGTAACGTTAGTGGTGTGCTATGTCTATTGTCTATTATGATATTGTAATCATTGTTTTAACGATGTACAGTAAGAGGAACTGCTGACATCGCATCACATTGTCTATCGTGCTTTCTCTGCTTGATGTGTCAGTGCAGTTATAGGTATGTCCCTAAATGAGATTTTGTATTATATTTATATCATATTATGTTCTTAAATTAGAATATCAAATCAGCAAGAGTGTCCTTTTCCCTTGCACTTCTGCACTCTGATTGCTGCTTGGGAAAACAATTGAACAACTTCTAATTTTCTATAAAGGAGCTTTTAGTGATCGAAAGGCATGTGAGAAACTTCAAAATAAGAAACATTAAAGGGATAGTTCACATAAAATTATATATTGCTTTTTTTTCTTCGGTGGAACATAAGAAAAGACATAAAGAAAAAAAAAACTATTTTGTTGTTTTGTTCTGAATTACATTTCTACAGGTTTGGGCAGACAACAGGATGAGTAAATGATGACAGAATTAAAATTTTGACTTTTTACAAAATTTAAATTCTGTCACTCTCAAAATAAATGTATCCCAATTATGTGTTTGGCATATGTGTGTGTTATACCAGGAGGAAGATGAAGTTCCAGATGATGAAACTCTCAATCAAATGATTGCTCGTAATGAGGACGAATTTGAGCTTTTCATGGTAAGACTGAAATTGCACAAAAATTGTTGCTTGCACAGATAGTCCCTTGCATGTTGATTCACAGTAATTGTTGTCTCTTTGAAAAGTAAGCCATATGTTTCTGTGTTTCTGCCCAAATTTAACAATTACTTTCAAACTTTAATCACTCCATTAATGCCACTTTTAGCGCATGGATTTGGACCGCCGTCGAGAGGATGCGCGCAACCCTAAACGTAAACCTCGGCTAATGGAAGAGGATGAGCTGCCATCATGGATCCTGAAGGATGATGCAGAGGTGGAGCGGCTGACCTGTGAGGAAGAGGAGGAAAAGATTTTCGGCAGGGGATCTCGTCACCGCAGAGATGTCGACTACAGTGACGCATTGACGGAGAAGCAGTGGCTAAGGGTATGCTGCTTGTGTTACTTTTAATGTTGTGTTACTTTCAATCGTACCCATGACAAACAAGTAAAATGACACATGGCATAGACATAATCCCATCTACATATTGAGAGCTGTTACCATTGCAACATATCATCTGCTGCTTTTTCTAAAGGTCTCTTTTTTATGCTGAATGAGTTAGTTGCACAGAGATGACTCCTCTCATTGAATGATCTGATGTAACATAAACGTTGATAAAACAAATATTTCCTCAAAGTAGTGAGAACGACAGACAATCTGTATTAATAGACACAGTTTTAGGGAATAGTGATCAACAGAAGTATTTCAGTAAGACAGTAATAATTGTGAGATAGCAGGAGACCTACTACGTTTTTTGAACACCATCTTTCAAGAGCAAGCGGTTTGCGAATCCTGCATTGAACTCCGAGATTTGAGAATCAGTCATCAGTAAAATTAAGGGAACACAGCGAAAGTTTAAGATTATACCGCTGTGTGTGATATCATGGCAAAGATGAATTTAAACCACTGATTCTTCACATGCTCATCCTTGGGTAGTGAAAATAAACTGGCTTTACCTTCACATTGTTGAGCGCAGCTTCTTCGCGACACGATGCTGTCCTGTATCCACAGGAATCAGCTGCAGTGTTTGAGGAGGTTCAAGTTTTCCCTGGTGTCTGCGTGCACAATAAGTGGGCGGGGAATTTCCTCATCATGTAACAGCATTGAACCAGTTTCCTCTGATCTGATTTTTAATGATCTGCAGTGGTGCCTCTATAGATTCTGTAAATAAAATATTAAATGGGTTGGAAAATACACTCACCTAAAGGATTATTGGGAACACCATACTAATACTGTGTTTGACCCCCTTTCGCCTTCAGAACTGCCTTAATTCTACGTGGCATTGATTCAACATGGTGCTGAAAGCATGTTGGCCCATATTGATAGGATGGCATATTGAAGTTGATGGAGATTTGTGGGATGCACATCCAGGGCACGAAGCTCCTGTTCCACCTCATCCCAAAGATGCTCTATTGCAGGGGTCGGCAACAAGCGGCCCTCGGGCAAAAACTGGTCCGCCATCAATAATATCTGTTCCGCGCTGCAGCCTGAAAAGATCTGAAAGACATTCAAAAGAGTCTGTGAATCGCTAGAGACACCTCTAAAATAATGTCTAATATTATATTAAATGCATCTCTATAGCATGCGTTTTTCGCGTGCATTTGATACGCATTTTATTGCGTATAATACACACGCACCCGACACCACTACTAAACCTACCCGTGCGTATCATATGCACATAAAAACTAAATTGTACGATAATCACAATGCGTGCTATCCACCTTTGCGCAGAATATGGGTGCAACTAACTAGTCCGTTAAGCTGTAAACAATCAGTGAAAGGCTCGCTCTATGAATGCAATACGCTAAAAAAAGTGTCACAATGCGAGGACATTAATAGACTCACCCTTCAACCATCGAACATTAAAATACAATTTAAAAGTTTGAAAGAATCAACAGGTACTTTCAACCGACCAAAATTAACCCCATATGCGCGAGTATTTGGTTAAAATATCACTGTAGTAGGCAAATATATATCTGTATTGGCTTGTTATACAATAGTATTGTATAACAAGCCTTAATCAAAAATGTTCATTAACTTAAGCATTATGTGACACTATATCAAAGTGATTTTCATCATTTTGACAGATTATAAATTGCATTTACCTGTGAAAACAAACCTGGAAAGAGACATGAGGATTTGAGGAGAATAACGAGAGATTCTTTGTGCATTCCAGTGAATTATTAATGGAATATCGTAAATTAAATTCAAGAGAACAGACCACAAATGTGCCGAAATTGATGTCCTTTTTCACACTTTTACAAGGAATAAAAATAAAAATGCACAGCAACAAAAAAAATACAAATAACTAATAACAACTTCCATATAGGCTATCTATAAGCTTTTTCTGGGATGCTTAGTCAGATTTTTTGGGCATTTAGAGAGGAACAGAGCAGTAGATAAAGCGAGAGGGGGATAGAGATTATTATTAATTTCTCTCAATTTCTTTTCTTTTTCTTTTTTTTTTTTTGCAAGAATCTTGCAAAATTATTTTAAACAGATTAAGAGAGCCACCACTACAGGTCACATCTATATGGTTAGATTGATTTGTTTAGAACCAGTGAAGTCTGTCCCACCATGTACCTAATATAAATAAATAAAAGTCCTCCAGTTAACTAGCAGAGCATTCATTTAGTTCGCTATTAAATAAGAAATCGGGCGCTAAATGTGTTTTTGAGCTCAAACTGCGCGCTTGTTTGTCTTCAGTCTTCACTCGGATGCGCGCTTCAATCTTTCGCCGTTGTGGACTCTTTATTTATGAATGAATGAAACCTTTATTGCCCCCAAAGGGGAATTTGTTTTACACTCATGGGAACCATAATAAACATAACCACAAAAAACATAAAATAAACATAAATAAAGAAGAATAAAGACAAAAGTGACATGGAATATATCAATTTGACAACTCTAAAATATTCCGCAGCTTAAAAGAATCAATAAATATATAATTAAATAAAATAAATATTCAATAATGCACATTCAAAATCAATCTATGTGCCCATGGATGATTCGTTAAGTAGTTGAATGCTCCTCGGCACAAATGAAGTGATGTGTCGTTTAGTTTTAGTTCGGGACATTCTAAATCTACGTCCAGAGGGGAGGTGGGAAAATTCTGTGTGAAGTGGGTGCAATGGAGCCTCCAGTATCCTCAGTGCCAACTTGAGGGTATACTGGTCAGTAAGATTTGTGACACTTTTCACATCAGATCTAGTGATTCTCCTACCCATTTTTGTCACCTTATCCAGCATGTTCCTATTCTGGATAGAAAGACCTCCCCCCCAACACTGGATTGCAAAAGTCACCACACTGAATAAAAGTCAAATAGAACAGTGTCAGGGTACTATTCTCTGCATTAAAACTGCGCAATTTTCTTAAAAAAAAGAGCCGTTGCTGTGCTTTTGAGTATCTTGCTAATGTGTTCGCCGACCAAGTGAGTTTATGATCAATAATGGTACCCAAGTACTTATACTCATTCACAGTCTCAATAACTATCTCATTAATAGTAACTGGTTGCAATGGAAGGGGCTTTTTTCTAAAATCTATGACCATTTCTTTTGTTTTTGAAATGTTTAAAAATAGTGAATTTCCACAACACCATTCATAAAATTGGTCAATCTCAGATCTATAGTCCTGATCATTATCTGTTAAAAGCCCAACCAAGGCAACATCATCTGCAAATTTAATCAATGAGCATTTGGAATGATGGCTGACACAATCATTTGTATGCAGAATAAATAACAATGGTGATAAAACACATCCTTGTGGCAATCCTATATTTGTCGTAATGATTTTTGACTGGCTATGACCCGCTCTTACAAATTGTAGTCTGCCTGTTAAAAAGTCCTGAATCCACTTTACCAGATTAAGGTTTAATCCGGTGAAATCACGAAATAAAACACAAACGTGTCCCTGCTTGATTTAGACTGTAACCACTGATGAACATATTCAGTTTTGATGAGAGAAAAATATATATATATGAGACAAGAGCGGATTAGAAACTGAAACCTCTGACACGCTTGGCAAAAGATCTCCCACTAGACCATTGAATAACTCGCACATGAACTGCACATCGATGGATTAATGCTGCGTTCACGTGCTATGGAAAATAGGACATTTTCCACTTGTGAACTGGTATTTACCAGTGTGTTGCGTTCAAGTGTTTTTGTTGTCGTAATGTGGTAAAAAGATGGAGATCCAGACCTGTTATTTAGCTAAAACTATTTTAGATTGCTTAAGTCATCTGCAACAGCAAGAAAATGATTCATCAAAACTCAAAAGGTAAATAATATACTAATATATTTTCTAGATCATGTATAGTATATATTTTTACCATTCATGACTCTCGCGGTGCTCTCCGCCATTTTGAAATGGTCAAAGGTTATCTCATGTCGGCAACTCGTCCATCAAAATATTCTACGAGTTGCCCAGTAGAAAATACCACATGAGGGGGTGTTCATGTGCATTTTCCACGTCGGGTTTTGGTATTTACCATAATTACCATAGCACATGAACGCAGCATTATTTACGGGTTGAGCAGAGAGGCTGCACAGTTTGACAAGCGGCCGCGGCGCGGTACACTCGTTGCAGATTGCTAATGAATTGTCTTTTTCACACACCTTGTAGAATTGCCAGACCGGAGATGCCTTTTATCAGAGCGTAAAAAATTGTCTCGTGAGTTTTGCGTCATCTGATCGGCTTTTCTGGATCGGCCTTATAGAGACCGTTGATCACACATCCCAAAGCAATTATTGGCCGATTGTGATCGGCGACCGATCAATCAGAGCACCCGTGGAAATTTTACATTTTGACAGCCCTGGTTCCTAATAATCCTTTAGGTGAGTGTATTGGAAATGTAGCAAACAGTGCCTGTTATTTTCCAGGTCTGTTGGTCCTTTTTCTACAAAATATCTCAAACACAATATGACAAATACAGCCCTCCTCTGTGTAGCAATTTAGCTCGATCAATGAACCCAATTGCATTACACTGAATCACCCAAACCCAAATAGCTTATTTTTTTTTATTCTCCTTCCAGGCACAAATTGACTGTCCTTCTCTCTAACAAGCTTTTTGCTATCCCCTTTGTCATTTCTTTTACACCAACTGGGCTCCATACAGTCCTCCTAAACAATTTCAAAGCAATCTAGTGGATTTTGCCGGTCGATAATAAGTGCTGAAACTGTTTCCATAGGGTTTCACGGTTGTTCTTTGGTGAGGGGTCGTCTGCTGCAGAGTTTGGCTTGAAAATAACTAGAGTACAACTGTTTTTAGCACATAGGCTGAAGGTGTAAAGCAGCAAGGGAGGTAATTATGTGTGAAGCGAAGCCGGTTCCTGATAAACAGAGAGCCACTGAGGAGTAAAAGTATACATTTACTCCTCAGTGGAAGGAGGAAGGAAGTTTGACACACAGCAATCAGATCTTCCAGAGAAACAACATGTGGTCTGTACGTATTTATGAGGTGGAGAAAGACCCCTTTGATTAAAGCTATCTGAACCACCTTAATTTTATTGTGGCTTGATGGGCAATTTTAAAGTAATCTTATTTAGTGCCTGTTGAGCCATTTTTTCACGTTTTTTAGTGCTTTTCTAAACGAAAGGAAATGTTGACCTTGTGATGTCCACACACACACACACACACACACTCACAAAAAGGATTCCTTTTTAGCTTGAGCTAAAAAGGAAAGTCATTCTCCAAGATTGGTTTTACACAGGAAATTATGAGAGAGCATCTCCCCATCGACACAGCTCAATGGCTCAACAAATTGATTTTGATGCTTGACTGCACAGAGTTTAGCAAACAGTCAACTGTGTTGGGGAAATTTAGTCTGTCGTGGGATGTGTCAGTCTTGGAGACCTTTAACTTAAAATCTGTTCTTGCAATTTGCAATATATCTCAAACGGGGTGTTTGCATTCATTGCTTTGTGTGAGGTGTGATGCCGAGAGAGATGTCAGCCATCCGTGGCGTTTCTGCTACTGAAGAGGTGTCACTCACACTGATAGTCAAGTCTTTCATTTTTACTGTGAATTGAAGCGACATTAAGATGATCTGGGTGTCTCCAGCGATGAGAGCCAAAAGAGAGAGTTAAGTCGATTAAGACACGATACTAATAGATGACGAAGGCTTAAGATGAACTCCAACTTCGCTGTTCTGTTATGTTTTGTTTTTGCCCACATACAGAGATATAATTAATTGTGATGCATCTGTACCCAACCCCCAGAGACTGATCTGCCATCATTAGTTGCAATACACTTCCGTTCAAATGTTTGGGGTCAATAAGTTTAAAATATTTCAAGTTTAAAATAAATATTTTATAATATTTCACAATAATACTGTTTATTGTATTTTGATTAAGTAAATGCAGCACAGGTTAGCATTTGAAACTAACTGACTAAGCGGTAGTTTATGTATCCTGCAGTGGTGGGTGTGTCATCTCTGAAATAAGTTACTTTTTCAGTCGTATGTATTTATCGGTCTTGTTAGAACAACCCATAGATCATTCCCAACTTTTTTAAAGTGGCGTACCCCCTGAGACATTTAATATACTTCTGAGTACCCCAATTGTCATATTCTTAAAGTTCCATTAATTTAATTATTAATATATTAAATAAAGGAATAAATCAAACTAAATCAATAATTTCAATTAAATGAAATCGGTATCAATTGCACTGCAATGGTAGCTGCACCTAGATGTATTTACACACTTTTTATTCCTGCTCATAGGTGGCATGAATTCAATTACAGTATGTTGGCTCAAATAGACTAATGTTATGAGAAAATTTTTTACATTAAAAAATAATTGGTCCCACTTTATATTAAGTGGCTTTAAGTACTATGTACTTACATTGAAATTAATAATTTGATACAATGGACTTATTGTGTAAATACATGCTTTTACATTGTACTTATATTTTGAAAATACCTGCATGTAATTACAGGTGTAATTAATAAATGTAATTACGTTTGTAATTACACAGTTGACCCTTCCCTTACACCTTAACCCACCCTTAAACCGACCCATACAACCACACCTGACCCTAACCTTACCCGTATCACACCTCAATAGCAACAAAAGTGTTTTACAATACAACCTGAACAAAATAAGTACACTGTACTTATTTTTTGATGTAAGTACATAGTACTTAAAGCCACTTAATATAAAGTGGGACCAAATAATTTTACGGCACTACAATTTTCCTGTTTTTATATTAGAGGCCACATTTTGCCTGTTAGAAATGTGTGCTCGGTCTCAGTGTTATTTTAAGGCAAAACTCCGAATTTTGCTTGCGTACCCCCTCTGTCACCTTACGTATCCCCAGGGGTATGCATACCTCGGTTTGGAAAACCACTGACAAAGATCATACCCACACAGTCCATGACATTGAAGACTACTCTCCCAGTATCACATGACATCCAGAGTACGCTTCCTTTCACAGGTGATGCTGAGCTCTTTCCCTTCGATTAGTTCGGTACCCACTGGTGCGACGTCACTATGACAACAGTGGAGGTGATGGAGGAAAGGTTACACATTATTGGCTCAGCATTTCTAAAACAAAGCCAGAGGTGTCCCTGCAGATGGGCGTTATTTGAACCTAGGATCCCAGCCATGGGATTCATCATTTTAGTGCTCCAGACACAGCGTTTAAAAGGATGATGTGTACCCCCTGCTCTGACCTGATGCATAATGCACAGAACTGATGTGGTGCTGAAAAGCATGAATACTGTGTTTTTCTCTTTGATTACATTAAATGTAGTGCATAAATGTGCACTGCCCAGTATGGGGTTATTAACTCCTTGAAAGGCTACATTTTTATTTAATAAGTACTTTATTTTACAGTATGTGCACTTTCAATGTACTTAAAGTGTACTTACCCACAAAAGTACTGAGTAATGTAAGGTAAGTACATGAGTTAAATTACACTTTAGGGGGAGGTTCAGGGTTAGTACCTAGTTATTGTGAAACAGTATCAACAGTAATATTGCAAAAATAACATCACAATTTATGATTTTTATTTTATTTTAATGTATTTTAAATTGTCCTTCATTCCTGTGATGGCAAAGCTAAAAACTGAAATAATGACTGAAAAGTCAGTGTCACTTGAACCTTCAGAAATGTTTCTACGCTGATTTGGTTATCAAGACATATTTCTGCTTGATATTTTTGTGTAAACCTTAATATATGTTTTTTTCATGATTCTTTAATGAATAGAAGTTCAAAAGAACAGCATTTATATAAAAAAAATAAATATTTCGTAACTTCATAAATGTCATTACTGTCACTTTTGATTAGTTTAATCCTTGCTGAATAAAAGTATGTTTCTTAAAAGACCCCACATATTTGAATGTAGTGTACATTGGATCATATTTCAAATGTGAAGAAAACATAAAATAGCTATTTTGTATGTAATTGAAGGCATAGTTTATGTCTCTGTTGAGAGACATAGTTTAAGTTGAAGTTCATAACTTTTTTTGAGATAAAAATTATCCAAAATACATATTGGAGAAAATACATAACCAGCCAGTGTTCAAAACTATCTGCTTGCCTTAGCTTGATTCAAAGCGATAAGCCAGTTAATTCCAAAGCTAATTCCAGTGGTACTGGTGGATGTTCGCAGGAGATTCAAGCATGTCTTTGCGTCATTACGTCACATCTGTACACATAAAGGAGGAGTCTCGGCAAGTAGGCTATATTGCGTGTGGGGATGTTGGGGTTGGACATTTATAGCCTTTTCTAACAGCACTTGATAGGACCTCTAGAAAGGTTCAAAGACAATCACCAGTGACAATAGATTCACCCGCTGTGAAATGCAAAAGACTTTGTTTGGTCCTCGGAGTGGCTACAAAAAAAAAAAGAGACTGCAACCGGACCCATTTGAAAACAAAGATACAAATCCGAAGGAGATTACACGTAGTCACACAATGCTTGCTTTCGTTGTTAACTAATAATTTAAGAGCAAAGTATATTTTGCATGGTTTTGCGTGATGTGATAACTTATAAACTAACCCACGCGTTGACTGACAGGTGACTGACGACTGACTGAAGGCGTTGAACTACAACTCGCGCAAAGTTGATAATTCCGCGAATTTCTGCAATTGCAGATTTCAAATAGAGATGGCGACAAAGAGGAAAATGCCGGACTGCAGCTTTAAAACAAGACATTTATATTTGAATGCTCATGTTGAATGTTCATAACATCTTGGCTGAGAACCAAAACCCTAATTGCACCACTGAAAAGTCTCACATTGGTAAATTTTTGGTTTGAAAAGCAGACTCTCTTTTAGGTCTGTTTGTTTGCTCATTGTTCCCTTCTGGCTCTGTGCATTTGCATTTATCTCAAATGAGGGCTCTGGCTCAGCTGCATAACAGGTGTGTTGAATTACTTCAAAAAATTAGGAAAAATGTAACCTTTAATTTAAGTAAATTAATTGAAAGTGGGGATAAATCACACTATGAAATAAACGTTTTTCTCCAAAACACATTGGGAACAATTATTTGCACCCTTTTATTCAATACTTTTTGCAATCTCCTTTTTCCAAGATAACAGCTCTGAGCTCTTCTCCTATAAAGCCCGATAATTTTGGAGAAAACCTGACAAGAGACCTGACCAGAAAATGACTAAGCTCAACTGAAGAGAAGAAGTGCCAGCATGGATCTGGGAATCTGAACAATCAGGAGAGATTCTTTATGGAGGAATTGTCTCTGATCTCTTGTCAGGTGTTCTCCAAACTCATCAGGTGAAGAATCAGGAGAAGGATCAGAGCTGTTATCTTGTCAAGAGAAGATAGCAAAAAAATTTAATAAAAGGGGGCAAATAATTGTCCCCAACGTGTTTTGGAGGAAAAAATAAAATAAAAATAAATTCATAATGTGATCAAAGAGAATGGATTCTTCTCTGGACGTCGTTGGATTTACTGTGAATTTATTTGCAATGCCAAGGTCTTTCTTTGGTGGTGGAATTACAAATGTTTTTGAGCATATTTGGAGATTTATAGTGCTTTGCAAACCTAAACAAGGAGGATCACTTGTATACTGTTTTACAACAGGGGTGGTTGTTGGGCCAAACGCAACAACACAAATGTATTGGACCATACAGTACATTAACTGAGGGCAAATTACTTATTCTCTGTAAATATTCATGCCAAATGTGTTTGGAGAGACTAAAACATGAGAGAATCCCTTGATATCCATCTGTGTAACAAAAGGAAGGAAAGGATGTAGAGAAGATGCCAGACAGATGGATTTAATTAAGAATAGATCTGCACAAATGCTAAGCTCAATCATGTCAGATTGTGTGACTGATGAAAGTCCAAATGGCTCTATAATGAGACCCCATAGTCAAGGTCTCTATAGTCAAAAGCTTCTTTCACTTCTAGATGTAGTGAACATGGCTTTCATGGCTGCCTTTGGGGAGTTGGGTAGATGTCCTCAAATCAAATATTCACTGTCATGAATAATAGCCTAATCAGTAAAATTTGCATTTGTAGAATCACACCGATGTCATTTTTCTGTTTAGCATGTATATGTATCAGCATGTGATTTAAAAGATTTAGAAGATAGGCTTGGTCCCAAATGCTGAACATACCTGCTTTAATTTTCTATGGCAGAATGAATTTAGATTAAGAATCACATGAACGTCGAGTGCACATTTCCAGTAGACAGTGAATTTAATCTAGCAATCAACAATTCTGTCTTGTTCCCTTTTCATTTGGTAATTTCCCACCTCATTACCTCAGTGTAATCTTAACTGTTGAATTTTGGCAGGCTATAGAGGATGGCAACCTGGAGGAAATCGAGGAGGAAATACGACTGAAGAGGCGCAAGCGTAGGAGACATGTGGACAAAGACATGAGGCGTGAGGACGGAGACAAGGCCAAGAAAAGGAGAGGACGCCCTCCAGCAGAGAAGCTCTCCCCAAACCCACCCAAACTCACAAAACAGATGAATGCTATTGTCGACACGGTCATCAATTATAGAGACGCGTAAGTGCTGTTAAACTTCCATTCCTCACCTCACGGTATTGTTGCAGATGACCCTTTAAATTGTTTCTCAATAATCACCGTTTGATTGTCTGTTCATTTGCAGTAAAGCTGACCCTAAGTACAATGTCAATTTCTTAACATTGAACTCTCTCAACATCTCAGCTTTTCCAGGAATTTGCAGTGTAGAAAAAGACAATCAGTGTGTTGACAGGCATTGTTACTGTGTCCCGTAGTATACATGTGGAATGAATCTTGACTGGAGTATCGACCAGAAGCAATTTAAGGTGAAGTAATGTCAGAGCCGTCATGAAGGACGAGATGCTTTGTAAAAACTAATGGCAGCAAGCCAAAAAATCCTGTATAGTGTCCTTTAATTTATTGATTAATTCATTGACTGTCGATTTATTGTTAATGTTAAAATGGCAAAATGTGCATGCAGAACTTTTTAAATTCTAGCATAAATTAAAATAAATTCACTTAAGAATATGTGAGTATTTCCACTATTAATGCAATCTTTTATGTACACTGTCATTGTAAAAAGATCTGTTTGAAATAAGGCTGTCAAAATGATGGCATTAATTTTGTGAAATTTTAAGAATATTTTTTTTCTTCTTCACTGCAGGTAGTGCCACAATATAAATATCTGGGAATATTGATTTATTCTAAATTTACATTTAAAGCTCACGCAAAAAAGGTTTGCAAGCAGGTTAAATTTAATCTTTATAATTTTAAGCTTACTAGAGATAACGCCATTAGAAGCAGCTAAGATGTTTATGTATTCTGTGGTTATTTCTCACATGACTTTCTGTTTAACCACCTGGTCTCATTCGAGTTCAGTGACTCTAAAACCATTAGAGTCCTTATACAAACGTACACTTAAGATAAAATTATTTATGGTTTATCTTCTCCCCCTCTTGGTCAGCTAGTTCGTATTAGAACCAGTGGTGTAGTCTACATGATACGCAGGTATACGCGGTATACCCACTAGAAATTGTCAAGGATTTCCGTATGCCCACTAGGAAATGTCAAAGATCTCCGTATACCCACTTTAAAAAGCGTGAGGATTCGTAACAACATCTTTTTGTGAAAGAACTTTCATTCATAAATTCACCCTGCCCGCCGTGGCGTCTGTGTTTGCGCAGCGACATGGATCGAATCGTGAAATCCAGCAACAAATGTAACTTAGCCTACTGTAAAGTGGAACGTCATGCAATTTGGCCATTTTTGAATGAATAAATCAAAAGTAATGATACAATGAATCAAATCTCGATATGTAGCCTACTAAGTGTCTATGAATATTAAAGCTCAAAAAGCTATTGCTATTGAAATAAACTCAGAATGTGTGCTCTACATTCTGACGCGTGCGTGACACTCTTGGTGTTTTCAGCGTCTATGAGGACACGCACACATTTGAACTTCATTGCAGAGCTTCGCAGTCACTTCACAAGAATTTTACCATTTTATTTGCTAAAACTATCGTGATTCATTCGTATATACACACTCACAAACTTTAAAGGTCCGTTCTTCGCGATTCCATTTTTCAATCTTTAGTTAGTGTGTAATGTTGCTGTTAGAGCATAAATGATACCTGTAAAATTATAAAGCTCAAAGTTCAATGCCTAGCGAAATATTTTATTTAACAGGAGTCCCCTTTCAAAGCCTACAGCGAAAATTCACAGACAAATTCAGTTAATTCCACAGACCAAAAGCCCTAAAGGTTGCAGCTATTACACCAGGCCTATCTCAAATCTCCCCTTTCTTTCAAAGGTTTTAGAACGTGTTGTTGTGGCACAACTCCACTTACACTTGTCATCCAACAAGCTTTTCAAACCTTTTCAGTCTGGGTTCAGAAAGGGACACAGTACAGAGACAGCCTTGGTTCGTGTTATGAATGACATGCTTGTCTCAGCTGATTCTGGAGCCTCTACCAAATTGGTCTTGTTAGATCTGAGTGCAGCTTTTGACACAGTGTGCCATTCTATCCTGCTACATAGGCTGGAGAGCTGGCTTGGTATCACTGGTACTGTACTAAACTGGTTCAAATCTTTCTTCACTGATCATTCCCAGTTTGTTGTCTTGGGAAACAACAAATCTGATATTGGACAAGTCTGTTCTGGTGTTCCTCAGGGATCTGTTTTGGGTCCCATACTGTAACAGACGAAGTAACTCCGTAACAGACGAAGAGCTGATCTGAGAGGTTTAAGCTTTGCGATGTGTTCACGTAACAACGCAGAGAGCGGACAGGACAGAGGAAAGCTAGGGCTGGGTCTGCCTCCTCCGGGGGCAGCACTTGCAGGTTCACTACCTGAACCACAATGGAGTGGTAGGAACCTTGGGCACAAATCCGAACCAGGGTCTCAGAACAATGAGAGAAAGACCCGGTCTGAACTCCAGGCACGATTCATTGACCGAAAATGCCTTCAGATCCCCTACCCTCTTAAAAGAAGCCAAAGCCAACAGGAGAGCGGCCTTCATAAACAGGATATTTAACTTAACCGTCGGTAAGGGCTCAGAAGCCCTTGTCTGGAGTGCTCTGAGCTCTAGAGCTGAGTCCCAAGAGGATAAGGGGTGTAGATTACGAGGCGGATTTAGCCTCCTAGCACCCTAAGGAATCTGATGAACAGGTTGTGCTTTCCTAATGACTTACCTTCTACTGCATCATGATGAGTGGCTATTGCGGCAACATACAATTTAAGGGTGGAGGAGGATAGCCTTCGCTCCAACCCATCTTGCTGGAAGGAAAGCACGACTCTGAGTTCGGGGTTCGGGGTCTTCCCCGCGGAAAGAAACCAATTGACGAACATGTTCCACTTCAACGCACAGAACCTAATACCTCAGTATCGATACCAAAAAAATAAATAAAAAAATATAAATACATTTTTTAAGTGAATTGAAACAATTTTATTAAAAAACACTGCTTAAAAAAACTACTACCAAATGTGCAAAGAAAAAGTATCAAAATGTAAAAAATAAATTCAGTCAAGGAACATACAGTAGGCAAAATTGTGATTTTGAAAAAAAAACTGAAATTATACAATTAAAATCGGTTAATAATATGTATAATAATAATAATAATAGAATAATGAAATGACATGTTAAATGTCATGCATCCATTAGCTGTCATGCATCAACAGAGAGTAATCAACATTTATAGCATTTATTAATCTTGGTTTGGTTACTGTTTGGGTTCATATAATGCACTGCATAATGTTAACAAGCTAAACAGGTATTACTATATTACATTTTTAGGTCATTTTATTACTGATTGATTTAGATTAATAAATGCTTTAATATTGTTAGGTCAGGTTACCTAATGAATGTTGACTGTTGTATATTGCCGCCTAGCGGAGATCTTTGAAACACCAGCGCATCAAATACCGAATTGAACAAAATTTAATATTGTACCATTTGAAAATATATTATATACCGGTATTTTTGCAGTACCGGTATATCGCGCATCCCTACCTGGGAGATCGCGCAGATCGGTGAAGCGTTGTCACACCAACACAGAGAGGTCTCGAAGAAAGCTGCAGACTCGTTGAGTGTGAAGATAATATACCAATCTTGAAGCTCATCCACTCATGTTTACAGTTGAACGTTCCCAAGCCTTAATCGAGTCCACTTACATTTTACAAGCCAAGGATGCATGCATCATTTCTGGCATGCATGGGTCCTCACTTGTGTCAGATGTGACGTGAGTTGCAGCTCAAGCTAGTTCGTCCTCTATGCTCAGATGATTAGATGAACACAAATTCAATGAGATTTGAAATTAATAAGCTTAATTTGATTAAATTATTTTGATGATTAATAGTGTTCTGATTAATAATGTAGCCTTAATATCACGCTCGTAATGTAGTGGATGTTGGTTCATGGAATATTGACTCTCATTCCCCTCTGAGAATTTCTAACCAGCTTTAGAGTGACTGTTTGATTTCAGTTGGGGGGAGGACATGGGCTTGATGTGTCACCCAATTAAGTGTAGCATTGATCATATGTTGGGGTTCTCTCTTGGTGGTCCCCATGACAACAACCTTGTTAACAGCATATATCACTTGTGGAATAATAATTTTGCTGTCTGGACATGGCAGTAATTCTACATGATAGACAAATTGCTCTAATCTAGCCCATATTTAAACCAAGATGTCTAGAAATGTCACTTAGGTAGTACTTAAGCGTCTTTCTTAGAAACAGATGTCCTTGGCAATTATTTCAAATATATGACTGTTGAACTTAATGAGTCACGTAATGTGAAAACTGAGCACAGCTGCAATTGTTCTGAAATGATAAGAACTCCAGTCTTAGTCCCACACTTTCATGACTAATCCCAAACAACAGAGCATAAAATGCTTTCACTTGGGTTTTGAAGTTGAAATGTCTTGAAAATGTATTTGTTAAAATGACTGGTTTCAAACAGGTTTCCTGTAATAGCATTAGCATTTGGTTAGAAAGGGAACACAATGCAAACATTTTTGTTACTCAGTATTTGATCATTCAAATAATTGAACAAAAGAAGGGATGGTTAGTGTTAATTCAAAACACTTTACAGACATTTTGCAATAAATTGGTATTTTTTTTATTAATTTTTTTATTCAATAAGTAATAAAAACTTCATAAGGGAACAGCAATAATGATCGAACAGGAATAAACATAAAATAATAGTAATTAAGTTAATTTTCTCGCTCTCTCTCTCTCTCTCTCTGTGTGTGTGTGTGTGTGTGTGCGTGCATGTGAGCAAGATTTTTTTTTTCATTTGTTGATTTTATTTAGCATATTCTACAAATTTGCTGTTGCAGTCTTACCAGTGAATCTCTCTCTCTCTCTCTCTCTCTCTCTCTCTCTCTCTCTCTCTCTCTCTCTCTCTCTCTCTCTCTCTGTGTGTGTGTGTGTGTACAGTATGTGTGCGCGTGCGTGTGCATGCGTGTGTGTGTGTGTGTGTGCATTTGAGTACGATTTTTTTTTTCATTTGTTGATTTTATTTTGCATATTCTACAAATTTACTGTTACAGTCTTGCCAGTTTTTCTGTTTTATGTGTGTGTGTTTGTGTGCGTGGGTGTGTGTGTGTGTGTGTGTGTGTGTGTGGGGGGGGGGTGGTCTTATTTGCACTCTTGATGTTCTAGAGTGTCACCCCTTCATTGCTGTACACTTTTTTTCTGCACAGTTGCTGATCTGTAGCTTGTACCCCCAAAAGTTTCTCTGTATTTCCCATTAATTTTCTATGTCGGTCATTTTTGACCGGGAGGAAGCTACTGTAAGTGTGACTTTTTTTTTTACGACCCTTTAACAAATCAGAATCATCTCCTTGATTTTTGTGTGTGTTCATATAGGTAATACAACAAAAGTCACCAAGTTTCAGCCCCATCCGATGTAGCAAAAAAATTAAACATTTCAAAACGTAACAGTTTTCGGTCATTTTTGACCGAAGAAGCCCAGAGGGTTAAACAGAACTCAAAACAAGGTAGTCGCCGGAATATGTTCACCATGTAAGAATACACAATGAACCAGCACAGGACAGCAAACACAAGGGGATAATAAAGGGAGAACAGATAACGACAGCAGGTGACACTGATCAATGAAGACAAGACGAGGATAACAAGGGGGCGGGGTAAGAGAACGAGACAACACAAAGAGCATGTGTCTGCAAACAAACCATGGGTTTGTTATGATCCTGCCTCAAGACTAGAGAAAAAAATGACAAGAATCATGACACAGGATATATATTTTAATAATAAAAAATTATTGCACACCTTAATTTTAACTATTAGCGCATTCTGTTTCATTTCTCCAGATAGTTTTGCTACTCATTGAATGATTTTTTTTTTTTTTAATTACTGCATTTCATCATAATAATGTCATAGCTGGAAATTTGAGCCATTTGAAATTGTTGACATCTTGAGCCGCCAATTTAGAAATTTTAAACTAAGTTAAATGCTGAGTTCGTAATGAGCAGAATTCCTCCTTCAGCTTAGTTGAAAGCTGTTTGGTATTGTGCTGCAGTCTGAGCCATGAGACTAACACTAAACATGCATCTGCAGCAAAAACTATAAATTGAGGTCTGAATGAAGGTCGACACACCATAATTGCTCCAATTTGAGCCCTGATCTAATCACTGAATGTGTAATGAATCATCTGCACTGTGTCAAATATTTAGAGCAACTGTAACAGACAGATATGAGCTGAAGACAGGGTAAAAATAATGCCTTGTCGCCAGTATGTCTCAAGAAAGTATTACTCCTGGTGACCTTTATACCCTTTGCTGTTGTCCTAGATTTAGACTTGTGTTTTCTCCTGTTGGCCTGGGGTGAACTTGAGGGATAATAGTTAGTAAAGCACCAATATGATGATAATGAAAAGCAGTCCACCCAGATTAATTGCATAGTTTATCTCTCACCGTTCTGTCTGAGAAAGTGAGGATAATCCTCAATCTCTGTTTCTGATCACAGATCAGGCCGTCAGCTCAGCGAGGTCTTTGTGCAGTTGCCCTCCAGGAAAGAGCTCCCTGAATACTATGAACTGATAAGGAAGCCAGTGGACTTCAAGAAGATCAAGGTACGTGAGTTACAGTACATCTTTTTACTTTCAGTGTGGCCCTAAAGCCTACACACATCTGGAGATCACATATTATATGTTCTGCTGTGACTTATTATCGTTCGATCAGGACTGGCTCCCTCATTACTTCGGCTGGGCGATAACAGCCATAGAGAATTGGTTTTTGTTTTAAGATGAGATAAACTGATGTTTTCGTCCACATAATGACCCACCTCACTCGCCTTGCGTGTTTTTTTTCTTCAGTTGTTAACGTTGCACCCTACAGAGGTTTTGGTGTTAGAAGTGTTCTTGGTTTTGCAGGAGCGTGTGCGCTGCCACAAGTACAGGAGTGTGGGCGATCTGGAGAAAGACGTCATGCTGCTTTGTCACAATGCTCAGACTTACAATCTAGAGGGCTCACAGGTGAGTGAATAAATAGATTGAACACCCTCCATGACTGTTTTAGTCATGAATTACCTAGTAGGACCACACCACCATTTTGCAGTGATTTTATGTTGCATGAGTTCTATAAAGTGCTTCATTCAAATATTATTATTTCATGAATAGCCACTGATCTGTTTGGAAATGGCTATTGTGTGCTATAAAATGGGGATTTTTGGTTTGTCTAAAGAAGATTATTTCTGCCAATTCCCTGATGTATTGAATTTATGTATGCCAAGGTTTATAAGAAGCACTGTACTTTATATTTCAGATCAGTTATATCTATATCTGAGGATCTCCTTACACAGCATTTTCATGGTGGATTGTGTGTGATTACTGGATTACTTACCAGATTTTGTCTGTGTGTTTAAAATCAATGTTTAACATCCTTTGAAATTAGCACATTCTGGAGATAGACGTCTTCAAAAATATAATCAAATCTCACAAACAGTTCTAAGCATCCCTTTTTATTTGAAGGGAATGTGTCAGATTATGCTTTTATTATTTTTTACCTCACCTTGTTTCTACTTTGTTCGGGTTACAGATAATACAGTTAATCACAGCAAGGGTTGTGTTTGTTTTAAATTATTGCTTGTAAATTACCCTTTGTTTTGTTTTTTTTGTAGATCTATGAGGACTCCATTGTTCTCCAGTCAGTATTCAAGAGTGCCAGACAAAAGATTGCCAGGGAGGAGAGTGACGATGACAGCAATGATGATGACGATGATGAGGAAGATTCAGAGGAAGAGTGTAAGATTTTTCATTAACAAAGGACCAATTCATTGATACTAATGAATGTTCTTGCTTGAGAAATGCAGTTCTTTCCTTTGTTGAATCAAGTTGTTTGGGTGGCACGTTTCAAAGGCCTATACCTTTTTTTTTTCTTTTTTAAATAGCCATAAAGTTGCTTTTCATTATATCATTTATTTCCAGTGGAGAGTAGTACGGGAGCTTTGTGTGTGTAACATATATGCACATGCATAATTTTCTGATTTAATTTTAGCTCCGGGTGAGTTGAAATATTTAAACTTTGCAGTTAAATTGGGTTGGATGTGATGTATTTTAATCTTTATTATGCAAGTAAGCTGAAAACCAATACTTGCATTTAAAAGTGTAGCGTGAGGTGAGAATTGTCATTATCTTCGAACTAAAACATTCATCTTTAAACACTATTAGTGTAAAATGAGGTGTTATATTTGTAGAATTACATTATTTATGTTCATTTGCCATAGAAAACCTACTATGCTTTTCTTTTAGGCGTATTGGCATTTGTTGTTGTTTTTTAGGATATATTATATATTCAATATTCATTCATTTTAACATGATGAATAAGTGGAAGATAACGACAAAGAAATGCGGTAACCGTACACAATTTTCAAAAGTAGTGGAAATGTGACTTAAGGCTTTAGATACATCACAGCATGAACATGATTTTCTACTTTCTAGTCAACTGCATTGACATTCTCAATCGAGAGCATCTTAATGGACAAAAGTTTGTGCAATGCAGGATGAGTCGTGTCATTTTCATCGAGGACACTGACATATTGATGGCGTCAAACCTGAACTAAAAGCCAGAAACACTAAGGATTTCATGAGGTCTTGTTTATGTTTAACGTTAATTTTACAATTGATCAAGCAAAAAGGTTAACTACAAAGTACTGATTTAGGAAGGTGGTATTTGAGATGGACTTTTAATAGATGTGTATGTCATTTGAAACAAAATGTATTCTCATTGTATGTGTTATCCTGTTAAAATGACAAAAAATTATATAAGCTAATTTGTATGTATATCTCTGTTAGAGCTATATTTATTTAAAATCTCTTTTATTACAATTATTATTATTATTTTTTTAATCCAAGCTAAGTCAGTGAAGGTGAAAATTAAGCTGAGTAAACGGGACGAGAGATGTCAGGACAAAGGCAAGAAGAGACCGAGTCGTGGAAAGGCTAAGCCTGTGGTCAGTGACGATGATAGCGAGGAAGAACAAGAGGAAAATGTAAGTCTGCCATTCTTCTCATCAATTAGGCCTGTCATTTCTACAATCTGTTTAGCCAGTTGACATTTAGTTTAATTAAACATCTTGTAATCAAAACCCACGGTTTTATACATTGACAGGTGTATACTCCCCCCCCCCCCCTGATTGTGTCTCTGAAAACTATTCAAATAGATTTATAGATGCTTAGTCACATGTTCTTGTCTTTCAACATCTAAGAGGTATTTGAGGTGTTATGCAGTTCTCTCATTTATTAAAAAAAGGATATATTGTGTCCTTAATATGGAGCGAAATATGTGCCAAAATTAAACAAACAAATCCAGCATTTTGCAAACAAACTCAATCTGCTTTGCAAAGTAAAATTCGACACGCAAACAAACAGAAAGCAATTTGCAAAAACAAAGGTCAATTTGAGTGAAAATGCAGTGGAGTAACCAATATTGTGTTTTATATATATAAATAAATGATCCTTGATAATATTTCACAAATACAAACAATCTTACAAATTGCATGTAACCTTTGAACAAATACCAAATCTAGTGCATACAAATGCGTAACTGTCTGTTATGATTGTGAGATCTCTCAGCTGGTTTTTCTGACAAATGCAGACCTTCCAATCCATACGTACTGTATTTTGTGTTGTGGATAAGCATTATGACCTCAAAGTACACTGGTACGGTTTGTCACTTTAAACTACGCAAAAACCTGGTGACGCCTCTGTGCATGCGTGGCCCTCAAAGCAACAGCAAAATAAGCGGAATTCAACCATAGCGCTGGGTTCATTCCCAAAATAGCAAGCGGGATGATTGACAGATGCTTATGGCCTATCATTAAAAAGAGACTGAAAATGGACAGCAATAAAGAATCCCGCTCAATCACGTTTCCACTCCCGCAGCGCGTCGTCGGACTGAGTTCATAAGCGAGGATAGTAGTCCTAGTACTTCTGACTCCTGAAGGTAAACGGGCTGGTCTGGATGTGGAAAGTTGAAATATTATTTTTAGTTAACTTAATCTGGATTCGATGATCACACATGAGTGTTCGCAATCGCATGGGTTATCTCAAAATACTCCGTCATTCATGGTCACTCATATAAGGTGAAAACATCATTCAGGCATGCAAAGTATAAAATGCTTATGTAATACCGAACAATAAATCATTATGGCTTAGTGATTGTGAAAGTTCTGTGATTTGTGGATTACTGAAGCACCAGTCTGTAGAAACAGGTGTTTATTTATTCATTCTCAGTGTTGAGAAACGTGTTGTCTGCATGTGTTACGTTATTGTGTTGAAAATAACTAAATTACCTAATTATGTTACATAATTATTTTGTATGAACTAATGCGTTAGTTACTTATGGAATAAAAAGTACCATTGTACCAGAACTGCACAAGCTCGAGCACTGCGCACACACAGAGAAGATACTTGTAAAACCAAAATTGACGGGCTAAGGTTTTTGTTTTTTCTGTCAAAATGTCATCATTTTTGTGTTATCCATTAATGTTTTTAAAATGTGTTAAATGGTGGACATTTTACTATTTTTTTGTTAACAAAAACTGTTTATTGAATTTCTCTTTTTTTTTTTAAGTCAAGAGACACAAGAATACAAAACAAAAAGGATGGACGTTTTACTATTAACACAGCCCCATGTCGGATTTGTGTAATATTTTTAGAATAAGTGATTCGTTTTACTATTATTGGTTCCTGTGACAGGACTCATGTCTATTCATTGTCAACGGTTTTCTCTATGTATTGGCTAATGTTTATTCAGCTAATGCGTGTTCTTTTTAAAATGTACAATGTTCAAATGCAAAGACAGCACATCACAAATTAAAGCCCTTTTTTTGTGGGATTTAGTATCAAATTTGCTTATTGCCATGGAATAATAAATTAAGTAGCTTTATCTTAAATGTACACATCTATTTGTTGTTGTTTTCTAAGGGTTTCTTAATTTTAGACTAGTTGACCAGCACACATTATATGCAATGCAAGTTACATTTTTAAAACTTTAGAAGTCAAAAGTAGAATTATGGAGATAGGCTCAAAAAAGAATTGTCTAGAATAAATAGCCCGCCCCCAGCATTTTCTCACAAATGCGTCCAGGCGGATTTTCTCACAAATATATTTATTTGTGAGAACTTCCTCTTTTAAAACAGTAGATGGCGCTAAAATTGGGGATTCATTTAGCGCTATTCTCCCTGGAGAAGCACTGATTTGAAACAGTTTTACAGTCTATGTTTGAAACGCATTTGCTTTTGCCTACAGCTGAGGAAAAAGTTTCTGTCTCACTTTATTTATTATAAACACCTTGAGGTTTTCCTTTGCTAAATGTTTATTACATATCTAGACAGAAATCCACATTAGCACTTAGTAACACTTCTCTCCAGTGCCAAGGGCATTCATGAGTTACTGTCTCCCCCCCATTCAAACCTCCCTTCCTTCCCTCCCCGCTGAAAGCAAACCATTACAAATGCGTAAAATGCATGTATAGTGGTTGAGCGCGGTAAAGTTAGGTTCGGTATTCACAATCACCGGACATTCATTTTCCCTTTACACTGTTCTATGATCGGCAGTCTTATAAATATATCAATAGCAGGGTTAGTTTTAACAGTTTTAACAATTTTTAATTGAAAATAGGCCAATAGAATTTACGCAACATTCATGTGTGAAGTTCACTCTCTCTGGGAATCTAAGCGAAATGACTGAATTGGTGATTATGTTTGCACTGAACGAGTTTGTCGTTCTCATATCTTGTCTCATATTTGTGTAAAATCACAGATCTAAAGAATCAAAAGAATCTCTGTCGTCATTATGTTAAGCCCGCCCACCGACTCTATACACGATACGATTGGAATGACCAGAGTTTGAAAACGTCTATGGAGAGTTGCTAGACCACACTGGCTGCAAAATAATTTTTGCTGCCGCTAGGGTGCGTCTAGATTTTTAGGCTACCTGGATGCATTTGTGAATTATTATCAAGAATCATTTATTTATATTTGTAAAACACAATATTGGTTACTCCACTGCATTTTCGCACAAATTGACCTTTGTTTTACAAATTGCTTTTTGTTTGCGAGTCGAGTTTTCCTTTGCAAAGCAGATCGAGTTTGTTTGCAAAATTCTAGATTTGTTTAATTTTGGCACATAATTCGCTCCATACCTTAAACCTCACATTTATTCCTCTTTGTATCCCATCTGCTGCAGTTCAATAGAAAAATGTAAGTCTTTCTGTTTCTCTTGCTTTCGAATCCTCCATGCGCTTTTTTTCCATTGATGTGATCGCTTCATGTCTGAATGTCAGTAAATCGCTTAGTCTCCTCGCTCTGTGACCATGGCCCATGAATCAGTGTGAGATTGTCTCATTATCCAGAAATAAGAGAGCACATTCAGTCTACACGAGCTTAGTCCACGAGTAATGAGCCTCTGCAGGCCAGCGTTCAGTCAGGTGTGGCGCAGGGGTGGACGCGGGTCACCAGAGCTCTAGCGTGGACCGATCTGTGTGCCTGCATGTGCGTGTAATGTCATTGTGTTTGTTTTCAGGAGCAGTCAGAGGGGAGCCAAAGCGACGATGAGTGAGGAGGAGATGAGCTGATCATCAGCATTCCTTTCGCACGTTTATTTGCTTCTTTTATTGTCTTTCCTCACCCTGCTAAATTATACGATTCGGCTTCCAATAAGATTTATTGTTTCTTTTCTCTTTTTGTATTATTTTATTGTATCTTTAAACACTTTGTCTTGCGCTATTATCCCACTGTTGAATAATTTACAGTTTTTTGCACCTTAGTTATTTCCCTATATGTAGTGAGGTATTTTAGAGATAATTTAAGTATGCTTGTATATAATTTACATTTATGCAATGTTTTAAAATATATGTTTGATAAAAGAAAAATCTGAATTGCATCAAAGAACGTCATTTATAAGCTATTCAAACCCTTTTTTCCCCTTGGTTAAACCAGTTGTTTCAAATTTATGAAGCATATCAAAAAGTATTCAAGTGTTACTTAAAGTGAAGTCATCACAGCATTTCATATAATCTAGATTAGATCATATATTATAGTGACTTCTATATTGTATTGCATGCAGCACAAAAGCCAGCAGAGATTACAGATGTGTTTGAGATAGGAGGACTATTCAGCCCTGTACTGTTTCAGTGGTTTGTGATATACGAATTTGACCAGCTTTGTATCATATAGATAGATGTGGCGATTTCTCTTTTTCTGTGTTTTTCCTTCACTGGTTTTATACTCTGCAGTCGGACATTCACATTCACATTCACCTTCACCTTCCTTTAATTTACAGTGGAATTAAGAGTGTCTCACAATATTTCAAAGCTCATGTAGATAAGACAATCAGTATTTTAAAGAATATTGTTTAAATATAAACCAGGTCAGATTGGCTACCCTTTCCTCCTATGGATTATTATTATTATTATTTTCATTTACAAAAAAAAAAAAAAAAAAAAAAAAAGTTTTTTTTTTTTTTAATGAATGGGTCGTTTTTTTAAAACAATGAATTGCTCTTATACTGTATTAGTTTAAATATGCATTTCATCTTGTTTTTTAATGAATGTTGTTGCTTTAAAATGTACTCACTAATGCACTTGCATTTTTGTCAATGAGAACTCTTTTTGATGTGTTCTCATGTGTGCCATTGGTCATTTCTGACATCTCTTTTGTAAGTGCTTGAGCTTGGTAACTCTTCAAAAGTGTCATAATCTTTGCTCTCCTTGCACAGTGTCTTTGTGATTGTAGCTCATAGCCCAGAGTAAACATCACCAATGATAACCCTTGTCTCGTTGATATCTGGTGTAATGTCATGCTGATTGTCTTCATGAAATAATTGTGACTTGGTATTTTTAAGTTTGCAATGCTCCTAATAGACATGTGAAATCAATCTTTGTGTTTTTGCTACAGTACCAGTCATGAATGATGTGCTTGGAACATTTGAAATATCCCAAATGTTATGTTTTAGATGTACGGCATCATCTGCTTTATTAAAATGAGAGCTTAATAACCTTAATAGTCATTTGAGATAATTACTTGTCACTTGCTGCATTTGCTGTTTACCTAAGTCACTAAGCTACAGTGATTGCAGGGCCAGTTCCCGAGCAAAACACTGATATTAATTGCCTTGCTCAGGGTTAAAATAATAATGAGATAGGATTCTAGGATTTCCATAATTACCCAAACATGCAAGCAAACCTGTACTGTCTAGGTCTGACATTTTCAAACTGGGGTCAAGGATGTGCTTGGGGTGTGCAAAAAAAAAAAAATGGGACATGGTTATAAAAAAAATGTTTGCGCACAAATTGTGCGTTCCCTTAGAAACGTTGCGTCTCCTCATAATACGTTTGTGTTTGTGTTCCCCTGAGAAACCTTGCGTTCGCTCCAAAACCTTTTGAGTTCTTTGCAAGCGCTCGGGGGAATCAAAACCTTTGCAAGGCGACGCAAAAGCATTGAAATTTTTTTTTATCATCACCATGTCCCATGTTTTTGCAAGAGAATGCAAAATCATTGAAACATATATATATTTTCCACCACCATGTCCCAGTTTTAGGGGCTCCATGGAGCGCCATGTTGTTATAAACCCATATCAATTTCTTCTGTTGGACACACATTTTTGAGTGAACTATCCCATCAAGACAGTAACAATTTTAAACACATTTTACAGAATTGAATATTCTTAATATTTTCTTGTTCAATGAAATTGCAATGCAATGAAAAAGCCTGTTATTAATTATATGTTTTTTAGTTTTATAAAATTATCTTTCAAATAAATGCTGTTCCTTGAACTTTATATATCAAAGTATTCTGAAAAAATGTATCAAGGATTCCACACACACACACAAACAGAAAAAAAAAAAGATTAGGCAGCACAACTGTTTCAACATTAATATGATTTAAGGATCATGCAGCTCTGAAGACTGGAGTAAATTTGGCATCAGGTTTGCCATCATAGGAATAAATTAAACAAAATGGCTTCTTTAAGAAAATTTTAACAAATCTTAAACTTGAACTAGCGGCCTTTGTAAGAAGAATGCCCCTCACAAGGGGATCATAAAAAACATCTGAAGAGATGTTTGGCTGTTAGGAGGATACTGCCATTCCTATAACTCAGCAAATTGACTTCAAGAACACTAGAACACACATTTGGTCAATTGAACATCCTTCCAGATAGCCATCACACTGCACCTTTAAAGCTAATCCCAATTTAAGTGTCCTACATCATTTGAGCACTGAGGGGCAGTGCAGAGGTCCTTCGTATGTTTACCGTGGTTCTTTTTCCTCTGAGATCAAAAATGGATTTTCTTCCAGAGCTCCTGCCATTTAAATGGAGCGCTGATTCAGTCCAAGAGTACAGTCCATTTCTGCCCCGTTTGTCTTTCACTTTGAAGTGGCAAGCTGTTTAGATAGCGGTAAGCCTCAGAAGATAGAGATAAATTGGACAGCATAATCCTTGTCTCTGTGCCAGGGATGTCAAATGGAAATAGTCAGGTGCCAATGCAATCCCTGCTATTCCTCTGTAGCCTTTGTGAGCTCTTTTACTGATCATTCGAGTGACCGATGTGGTGATAACCAAGGCCTTTTCTCAAACAATCTCTCTTAGAAGTGCGTAGCAAATTAGTCATGTATGACTGAATGAAAGGACCAGGTGCTCCCTATTATTAGAAGTTCTGCTGCTAATCACTCATTATATCACATATTTAAGGTCTCAGGCCTATGGATGGCCAAAATGCGTCACTTAAAAGGGCTAGGAGAGAATGCATTGATCCCTCTGGCATTCCAGAGTTCGTGATCAGTTAACTGCATGACTGAGGAAATGAAATGAATTAAACCTTATGCCGTATATCTGCTTCACCATAATCTGACCGCTGAACCAGCGTTTATATAACTTGACTGCTGCATTTCCACCACCAGGGAACAAGATCAAAGCTTATGGTCAGCGAAATTTCCTTTATACATTCATGAAATGCAGCACTTGTATTGAATTGACTTTTTTTTTTACCAGAGGCAGATTAAGGCGAACCTGAGATTAAAAAGTGCTTTAAAGAGGAATTTATTCCATGATTAGGCCTTATCATGGCTCTGTTGCATCTAATTTGCCTAGATAACAGACTCTTCGATAGCAATAGCTCTGCTAAAAAAAATGAATATAAGAAATCTCAAGCTGTGTAGGGAAAATGGCACATTTGAATTAGATAAAACCGCACTTGGGGACCTGCCGAAATTTACTGCCTTTTTACTCTCGTTTGAAACCAGCAGAAAAGTGCTTTATTCAGATGCATCCAGACCATTTTAGACAATACATAGACTCTTCGTTCACAATCTGCCATACAAAGGAATGCTTGAAGTGGCTTATTTCTAAGATTGCACTACAGTATGAGCTATCTGTTCTACTCTGTCTGAACAGTTAAGCCGAATGGTGTGCACATCCTAATGTCTGATCTTGATCACGATGCAGGACTTCCTGGATTATTCTATGGATCCTTGTTTCTGCTACTCTAGAAATCCTTGTAGAGCTCCATGATGTAGGATGTAGACAAAATGTCAAATTGCTTAAAGGTTTTTCCTATTATGTGCATCATATATGAACCATGCAGTTTTACAATAACCCTGATGTTCATAAAGTAAAAAACAAAAAGAAAAACAAAAAAAACATACTGTCATTATAGTCAAGTTATATATCAAAATACTGTACGTCGTTATAGCTGCGTCCCAATTCTCAGGCTGCATTGATTGAAGGGCACATTCGAAGGCCGAAAGCATCACAGCGCCTCGACAATGGCTTTTCCAATTCAAAGGCTCCTTAAAATGTGGCCTTCAAATGCAGCCTTTGTTTCCCGTGAAATGAATGATACAATAGATGGATCCTTCACAGCCTTGACTACTCTAGAATTCATTGGGTTGCAATTTGTCTTTTTTAAAGAGAGAGAGAGAGAGTAATTGCTGAATCACGTTTTTAAATGCAAGTATTGGTTTTGAGCTTACATAGGCCTAATGACACAACTAAAACTTTAAAGTGGTTCAAATGTTGACATATCTTACTAAGATGTAATTATATATAGTTTATACCTCAACATACTCTTGAATACTTGTTTGCTTCATATCTGGAGCATAGAGAGCAATGTGTTATACAATAAACACCGAACTCTCAACATCATTACAATCCACATTGGGTATTCCACAGGGCTCCATTTTGGGGCCTCTGCTCTTTAGTCTATATATAAACGACTTACCTACATGCTGTCAGTCAGCCAACTGCCAAATGTATGCTGACGATACAATAATTTATGTATCAGCTAGGACATAGCAGAGACCCTGACCAAGGAAATGGAGGGTATATCCCAATGGCTTGTACCTCAACAGAAAATCATCTAACTCTTAACGTCAAAAAGACATTTATGGTATCTATGTGGTATCTATTCAAAAAGGTATCTATGTGCTTCTCAATTAGAGAAAAAAGCTAAATGTACTATTAAAATATATCAAGAAGCAATAGAGGATGTTGAGGAATTTAGATTTGTAGGTATTATTCTAGATTCCCAACTCAAATTCAATATACACATTAATAAACTTTGTAAGACTGTTTATTAATTTGTATTCCCGGACAAACCTAAACTGTATTAGAATGATTAGGCATCATATACTGTACCTGTCAAAGCAGCTTTGCTGTTTTTTTTCATGCTATGATGCTCTCTCATTTATCTTATTGTGTTAATATGGGCCAAGCCTCCCAGACAACAGTCAAACCCATCATATCATTATATAAAGAAGCACTGAAATTTATGGATCAGAAACCAATTATGTGGCATCACTGTTTGATTGTACAGACATAATACAGTTTTCTTTTCTTAAGCTGATTTTTAAATGCACAAATTATCTAGCTCCAGCCGTACTCTGTCCTTTGAGCCCGATCTCATGAAAGTTTGTATCTATAGCACGAATGTCATTTCTCATGCCAAGTTTTTGTGTGTATGTGGTAGGCGTTTTTCGCGTGCATATGATACGCACTTTTTGGCGTATAATGAGTACGAACTCCCCACCCCCCTAAACCTACCCAGGGGGTTTTCAGTTCGTAGCATATGCACTTGACCACTTTTGGCCAGTCAAGTTTTTTCAGTGATCGGGACCCATTTTTTGAATGATTTATCAAAGCGAAAAAAAAAAAACAGAAACTGACCTGAAAACATTTAATAGAAAGGTGAAACACTGGCTGAAAGAAAATCAAATATGTGGACATTGAGTCATTTTTGTCTGTGCTGGATGTGATGTGTTGTTTTGTGTAATGTGGTTTTGTGTAATGTGGTCAAAAAAGTCCAGTACAAACGTTACAGCCACTCATCAACGGCAGCTGTCATAGTTTGCAACAAGAACAGTCCTCCGGTAGGGTAGACCGTCCCATTTACCAACGCTTAGTCCGACCTTTGTGGCCTTAAAAAAATACAGCTTCTGAATTGTCATGATGTAAAGAATCAACTGCACAACTCCATTGCATAGATCTCAGGCTATGATTTCAGCATTAATGGCAAGAGATAAATATTTACATTTATGCATTTAGCAGATGATTTTATCTAAGTGAATACATTCAATTATACTTCTACTTCTTGAGAACCTGATGTATAAACTTGATGTAATTAGCACAATGCCAATTACGTCTTCAAGGGCTTCGTCAAACTAACGGCGCATTCGAGCCAGAGGAGAGAGGTGCTGTAATAATGTAAAATATGTGAAAAATAATGTGATTTTTGAACAAAAAAGTGTGAAAGCATATTCTAGTACACCCCAAAAACAAAATCAAGATTTTGTAAAAGGGCATAATATGACTTTTAACTAGAACTCCCAAGGCAGTCATTTTGACTGTTTTAAAATTTGCAATGTAATAATTTTGTTGAAATAAAACCCATGTAACTATAGGACCCATGTGCCTATATTTTATTTATTCTATCATTGTTATTTTGTTAAAATTACAAGACACAAGGAGTTTTGAGTATTTCTACATTGAATGGCCATAACAGTCATACTGACCGTATGCACACAGACCATGTGTCAGTTGCTCCTTTTTCCCGCTCTTGAAGATCCACAAGCATCAGAGAAAGTGATGCACTGTTTGCCCACAATACAACCCAAGTTAGCATGCTTAAAGGAGAATACTTTTATAATGCGTTTACAGCATGATATTTTTGCTCACTAAAACAAATATTGGTTACTAAATCAGTTTGTTTTCTCGCAGTTTATAATATTTTCCCGTGGCGATCAGATTGACTGTTTGAGGCATATGCATTTCATATGTGCCTAGAAAGGTTTTACCTAGATGGCATTGAAATGCATTTTGGCGATGTTTTCGCAAACTTATTGTATTCATATATCCACGGATAAATACATTTGTGTATAATTTTACAAAGAAAATAATAGAAAATGTATAAATTTTGACTTTGTATCTAATATAAATAAAATCTATCTTTTATTTAACTAATAAAATTTGACATACATCATAATTAAAATGTAGTGTTCTGATATTTATTATTACCTATCCTAACATTACAGATTCATTTATTCTTAGATTTTATATAACTTATTGAAATTATATGCAAATAATGTATGAGCAGTAAGAATGACTGCTATGGCCATTATAGTAATTATAGAATTCCGGGAGTCTTAGTGATATGTGTAAGTGTGCCTTAAGTGTATATATATATATATATATATATATATATAGAAAGGGAATTTAAGCTGAAATCAGTGTGTGTTCCTCTTTGGAGCAGCTGTGATGACATGGCTGACTGCCAACATTGTTGGAAGACCCTGGGATGCGAGTTCACTTCGGGTAATGTTGAACTATGGCATGCGGAGGGGTGCCACGGCGGGAATCCGCCCACTGCTTGATGTGCTGCAGAGGAATTTAAGTTTGAAAAAGGGGGCGGATTAAAAGCAACATTCCCGGCAGATGGTTTTATTGTATTGGGGGAATATGTGCAGTCTGTAGGCCTACTCCATAATATTTGCACTCACTTTGCTTCTTTGAAGGTGTTCACCTCCTTTTTCTACAGTGTACAGTGTAACAAATCAGCTCTTTGGAATATTAATAATAAATAATAACTTGTTATTATTAATTATGAATATTTGGGTCAGTTAATTGGATTAGCTTGATGTGGCTGAATTAATATTACAATCAATTAATAAGTTCGTCCAACGAACTCTTTGATTATTCATTTGTTCTAAGAAAAAGGTACCTTCCATGGCAACAGAAGAATAATTATTTCTTAGCTTGACCATTTCACAAGATGTAAACAACACTGGTCCAGAAGCACTTCCTGTTTCAGTTTTTTAACACTACATAAAATCTGGGATAAAATACAACCAACAGAACATTTAAAACTGAATCAAAAAGTTAAACAAACATCTTTAAGATGTTTTCTTTACATGTGAAATAAAGAAAACAGTTACAAATTGAAACAGGAAGTGTTTCTGGACCAGTGTTGTTTACATCTTGTGAAATGGTCTATAGCGCTTTGAGCCTGTAGCCAAATCAAAACCGCAAAAGGGACTCCGTATTGCAAACAAAACAGAACCAAATATTATGTACAAGTTTTATTAACTAAATATGTGATGCGATCTGGGAAAACCCGTCGGATGTCGCGCTGGTACGTTTTCAGTAAAGTCTAAATGTCCGTTTTTTGTCAAAATTGGGTTTTTATTAAAGTATTATTATATAACATCTTGTTTATCATCTCTGAATATGTCTTATGAAAATTCACTAGTTTAGTGTAGGAAGATAGCAATTTATAATGTCCAGCTGAAAAGACTGTGTTTCTCTTTAAGAACACGCAAGTGGAGCGGAGGGGCAAAAATCAACATCTCCTGTTTAGCTCAAAGACAGTTCACCAATCAAAATAAACAACATAACAGAATAAAGTCCAGTCCTGGGTGAACTACAACAGCCTGCAAGTTTTTATTTATTTATTTTTATCCAGCTTTATCGTGTGGTGTGATGCAGAGCACAAGAGAACAACAGAGTTTGAAGCTGCTCATTTAAAAGACCTTGCTCGCCTCTCAATCGTCCAATTTCAAAATGTTTTTCACAGGTTGAATTTTGAGTTCGTAAGCTTTCGAATGATACCTAATCTGCAACGGAGGGGTGATGTAGGAACAAGGGTGAAGTGAATGCCCCTGAAACTGGGAGGTCGGCGTGCAAACTGAATTGCATTGCCGAACCGAATGGTGCGGATGAGCCATCGGGACGGACCCAGAAGCGCTAGCCAGATCTCTAGGTACCGACCCAACGAGCCCACCCGAACCATCGGCGTACCTGCTGAGGGGCAGCGAGGTGGAAGGCAGGGAGCCGGCTCCAGAGGCAATGTAGCCACTGGAAGTGGGGTCTGGGCGTGGAGCTTGCCAGGAACCTGCTTCCACCAGGGGGCGGAAGGCAGAGAGGGCCCATGGGCTTTCTGCTACGGGCCGCCCCATGGTGAGGGGAGGGGGACAGACGAGGGACGAGGCCCCGCCTACTCGTGAGCTGGTCTCTGCCCCTCCGGCCCCAGCTGCCGACAGGAGCGACACAACCGAGGAAGCGCTGCTGCTATCCGCAGACTGGAAAGAGGGGAATGAGAGCGATGCTGCTCAGAGACAGCCTCGAAAACCCACAGGCACGGGAGGAGAGTGGAGGGGCACCCTGCCAGGTGGAAGCGGTCTTCGGACACAGTTGCATCGCGATAGACCGCTCCACCGGGGGGATCCCCTCGTACCCGTGCACCGCCCCGCTGTCCAGAGTGGTGAGGAAGGAGGAGTGTGGTTGCCTCCGCCCGAATGCCAGGGGCACCAATCAAGACTTCCTCAACTCCTCATGCACCACGGGGAAGAAAGGGACTAGAGGCGTGAGGCGCCCGACAGGATCTTTCACCAGTCGCGTTTCTCACGGTGATCCTCATTCGCTCACCAACAGGAATCACCAAGTAGCCGTCTGCTGAACTGAACCGGCAGACGAAATAGATCCGAGATTATCTGAAGGGACTCCCCCATGTTTCAGGGATCTCAGTCTTGAATGTAGTATTGCGAGAGTCATATTCATATTCCTTCAGCATGTGCTAAGCCTAGACACGTGAGGCAGTGTTTGTGGCCATAAGCCTGAGGGAGAAGTCGACCGCATCCAGAAAAGCACAGGCGAGTCGACATCCTGAAAAGGAGGTGAACCAGTGTTGTGGACTCGAGACTCGGTCTCGGACTCGGTCTCGAGACCATTTTTTAATGGACTCGGTCTTGTCATGGACTCCTGTGCATTTTGAATCTGAATTGACTCGTACTCAAACATATTGGGAGTCGGGACTCGGACTTATTCCCGAGTCCACTCGAGTCCCATTCAAAATATGTCATGATTATTACTGTATGTTAATATTTCTTTAAATTGTTGTTTGATTGAAACGTCCAATAATTGCTGATTTCTTGTGCGCAACTGCACGTTACTTGAGACTATAATGTTCGCGGCACGCAAATGCAGCAGGACCCAGGTCAGATGTGATGTTGCTCAACTAAGAAAATGTCTGCCTTATCATCCATAATTCAGTTTGCATATAAGAGCCACACAGAATTCGTGTGCAGTAATGTTCTGTGAAAGAGCACTTACTGATTGTAACAATTGTAAGTAATAATCATATTATTCCCTACACCAGTGTTTCCCAACCCTGTTCCTGGCAGCACACCAACACTGCGTGTTTTCTTTGTCTCCCTTATCAAACACACCTGACTCAACCCATCAGCTCATAATCAGGTGGGTTAATGAGCTGATGGGTTGAATCGGGTGTGTTTGATTAGGGAGACAAAGAAAACACGCAGTGTTGGTGTGCCGCCAGGAACAGGGTTGGGAAACACTGCACTACACCACTATCTGGCCTTTTTACCATTAGCCTACAGTGTACATGATTCCATGGTATAATTTACTGTTTGAGTATGGTGCCAATTTTATTGTTACCACCAAATATTTTACATATTCTTGAAGATATCTTTAAGTCTGGTTTGAGACCCAAACTTAGGTTATCCAACCTCTCTGGTCTCGGTCTCGACTCGGACTCGACCCTCTATGGTCTCAGTCTCGACTCGGACTCGAGTGAGCTGGTCTCGACTACAACACTGAGGTGAACACACCGTGGAGCTGAGGGATCACAGCCGCAGACACCGCCAGAAACTGCAACCGCGTGCTGCACTTGAGACGAGGATCACTGGAAGCACCGTAACACCAGCACACCAAACGTTTCTTCTTTAAGGCTCATTCCAAACTTCAGAACAGCAGGTAAGCTTTTTTCTGAGATGCTCCGAAGCAAAAAGCATCAATGCAATGTTTACTTCCGCTTTTTATATCCGCGCTAGTAGGCGGCTCGCGGAATGCAAAGATTGCATGCCAATTTTTATTGGCTCGTTTTTAATTCGATCAGAGGTAATTAGGCTCCCTAGCATGATCCCAATTCACGTTGGAGTTCCCAGGACGAAAGGGAAATATTGTTTAATATATTTTTGGACTCTGATCCCTTTATTTTGTTACTTCCTTGAGCCAGAATGTAGCAAAGTAAATAAAGAGACTGTTATACGGTTGTTCTGCCTGTTGTGTCCTGCAGTTTATCTCTTCACGGTGGTATGCATGTCAAGGGTGCCGGTTGGTCACTAAGAGCCCACCCTGACCTGTGACCCTTGTCAGAAATATACTATATTTGCTATACTATATATAAATGCAATTTAAGTATACTTGAAATAAATAAATTAAATTCATAAAATAAAGTATTTTAAGTATACTTGAAATTAATTAAATTAATTTTAAAATAAAATCTTTTTTTTTTTTTTTTTTTTTTTTTTTGCTTGAACAGCCTTTACCTTAAATTTATGACTTCGGAGGAAAAATAATTATCTACCTAATGACATTTCTGAAGACTTATGTTAGAAGAACAAAACAAACTTGTTTACTTAACTTTTTTTCAAGCTGTTTACATTCAACTTTTGACTTAATTCAACATGTTTTACTGTACAAACAATTGGAACAAATGCAGGCATGTAATCACATGTCAAACTTGAATGCTGGCTAGCTGCCCTGTTTCACCACAATGGTTGATGCTGTATGTTGTTCTCAGGGAATTTTGTTGTACAAAAATAGATTTCAATGTGCTTTTGTCAGATATGAGTTTGATGACATTGTGGGTTGAACAATTGTGTACTTCTGTGTTCAGAAGCATTTCCCTGTGTCCCCGTGTGTGTGTGTGTGTGCATACCTACTTGCATAAATCATCTATGAGTGCAATGAATGTGTGCAGGACATGGCAGACAAAGAGTTTGAAAGATGATCACCTTGCTTTGTGTCCTGTATGTCAAGCTTTGGGCCAGCCTGCATAAGGATATTTACCGTGTTAGGCAGAGGGCAGGAAGACTTTTTTCAGATGCTGATTTGTGTATCCTAGACAGTGAATCCCTGGTTTTTCAGCCCGTTCTCATCCTTTAACGTCATATAGAACGCTATATGACAAAACGGCGCTATACTACGCACATGGCACCCTTTATCGTTAATATAACACGCGAACCCAAGACGTTATAAATCCTTTAGCGTGAATATGACACGCACACCCTACCCCACACCTAAACTTAGCCCTCACAGCACGTGTTATATTAACGATAACGGGTGCCATGTGCGTAGTATAGCGCCGTTTTGTCATATAGCGTTCTATATGACGTTAAAGGATGAGAACGCGTTGGGTTTTTCCTCTGGTAGCTGTAATTGTACAATAAAATATCAATTACATTTGATCCAGCATAAGGAGCTGTGTGATTGAGGCTTCCCAGCAGGCATTGCAGCAGGAATATATGTATCATTTTCTTTTTGCTAGCGTACTATTTATGCTATTGAAGTTGATAGATTTTTGTCATCATTCTTAGTTATTTGATGTGTGGAGAGTCTAATATGCTTCAATATAAAACTTTCACACATAGTTTAACACCGCTTTTAGACAGGCACTCACAAACTTCCCTCAGCACTTCCCTTCGGAAACATCACCACATCCAATTTGAAGTGCGTTCAAGGAGGGTTTTTGGACAGACCCACGACCCCATGATTTTGACAGAGAGAGCAAGTCTGCTCATGTACACTTCAGGCAAATCCATAGACCACAGTGCAACATTGTTGTGTGACGTCACACCTGTAACTTGATTGGGGGCTCCATAGTAGATTTCAAGTGATCAAGCTGGCTTGGGGCATTCAATTTAAATCCATTACAAGAGTTCCACCAGTAGTTTACACTCGTGCAACGCAAGCAATGAAGCACATACGAGCAGTGTTGGTGCTAACTAATTACAAGTAACTTGAGTTACGTAATCAATTACTTTTTCAAGTAACTAGTAAAGTAACATTACTTTTTCAATTTACAACAAATTATCAAAGTTACTTTTTCAAAACATCCAGTATTCCTCAAAATGCAATCTCAGAATTTTACACAAAACTTGTATTATTAACTATTAAATTACAAAAATATACTAAATGTATTTAATCTCACTTTATTAACCAATGTATTTGCTGCTGAGCTTTAATGATATAATTCAATCATACTTATAAGCAAAAATTACTTTACATTTAGAAATAAAAGTTTTGAACTTCCTTCTCCTGTACTATTGTTGTTTAGTCCAGAATGGCAGAACAGCTGAAAGGTTTGTTTGAACTGTGCCCTCTGTACAGGCCTAAATGTGTATTTCCTTCAGTCTGAGGCGTATTCATTTAAATTTTGGTGTGATTTTTTTTAATGCTATTTAAAAGACAAACAAGCAAACCAGCCCAGATGAGAAAAAGTAACGCAAAAGTAATGTAATGCGTTACTTTTCATAAAAAGTAGTGGAATTAGTTACTTTTTTTTGGCAGCAACGCGATATTGTAATGCATTACTTTTAAAAGTAACTTTCCCCAACACTGCATACAAGTAATTGAGATAGAGGGCATAAAAAAGGCAGCTTAATTCTACACTTAATTGGCTTTTCATTAAGAATCATGGTTACACAGCCCATTCTCACCCCCAAGACGTCACTTAACTGACGCCTTGGGAAGCATTTGGACATGCTTCAATATCTGACGCTTTAGGCGCCCTTTAGCATCAGTAAGATGACGCCCTAGGATCGCGTGTACCCTACCCCCACCCCACACCTAAACCTAACCGCGTCCTCTAACTGACGCTTTCCTTTAGTGTCAGTTAGATGACGCCGTAGGATCGCGTCATGTAAGTGACGCTAAAGGGCGCCTAAAACGTCAAATATTGAAGCATGGTCAAAGGTGACGCCTTGGGGTGAGAATGCGTTGGGTTACATGGTACATAATTCTATGGGAATTACTAATTAGTTGGATCCATATTCGAAAGTGAAGATCATGGGAACAAACTAGTAATGACTCAAGTGTTACTACATGATCTAGTCATGATTTGTGCAACCAAACACAAACATCATTTCAAGCATTTGAGATTTTTGGTGAACTTTTAAACTTTTAGAACATTTCTTTAGAAGTATGTAGTAACACTTTAATCATTACTAACTAGTTTCCATCCCCTTCACTTTAGAATACGGATCCAGATAATTAGTAATTCCATAGAAGTATGTAGTAACACTTGAGTCATTTCTAATTGTTACCATGATTCTTACAGTAGTTACTAATGCAAAGCCATAAAGTGTAGAATCTTCCAATCACTCACAAGATATGCGGTGAATGTGATTTCACCAAGTACATGTTCCTGGATCAACATCTTTGTCCAATCAACCAATCAGATTTGAGGAACAAGTTTACAGTTTATGTCAAGTTTCGGCTTAGAACCAGGGTGAAGTACTTAAACATCAGTGTTATTCACCTATCATTACCCTCTGATTTTATGGAAAAGGTATGGGTAGGGTTAGGTTTAGGAGTAGGGGTTGGGTAAGGACTAAATTTTGGGACACGAATGTTGATCCAGGATCAACAAAATATGTTGACACACACACACACACACACATGAGCTAGGAGACATACATACAAATATATTTTTGGGAGGTAAATAATAAAATAACTGTATATGAAGAGTTCAGATGCAAAAGCCTCTAAGTGACATTTGAAACTTTCTTCTAGAATGATCATTTTTATCAAGCTTGTATATTTAAGTTCAGTGATTTCACTTAAATGGCAATGATAATTACCTATTAATTGTCATTTAAGTGAAATTACTGAACTTAAATATACAAGTTTGATAAAAAAAAATCATCATTAAAGAAGAAAATTTCAAATGGCATTAAGACTTTTGCATCTGAACTCTTCAGTATTTGGATGGCTGATGACTCAATATGTTCCAGTACTTACCATGACAGTGATTCAATGCCAGTCCAGAGGAATGCCAGAAAAAGTCAATTTCTTTAAAATTATTCAGTTGATAAATAGACTGCATAGGCCAATTATTAACAGCTTTCCCAAATCCTAAGTTATGCTGTTTCACATTGATAATGTAAACAACCTTGTTTATTCATTTACAGTGGCAGTTAAAATGTTAATGTAGAGCTAGTCATTTGTCCTGCATTGGTTATTGATTAGTTTTTGCATGTACTGTCAGGTGAAAATACCAGACGTTAACAGATGATACACAGTCTGTGCTGCAACAACAACCATCCCAACACCATTTCTCCTTTTTTTTCCCAAGTAAATTTTCCCAAGCAATGTTAAAAGGATTAGTTCACCCCAAAATTAACATTTCCTGATAATTTACTCAACCCCAATTCCATCCAAGATGTTCATGTCTTTCTTTCTTCAGTGGGAAAGAAATTAAGTTATGGTAACCAAATTGTTGAAGTCGAAATCAATGCAGTTTCAAAATGACTTTGAAGTGCTTCAAAGGGATCTGCACAATCCCTTGTCAGACTGTGCCTCATTGCATGTCAAGTTCGTAGAGCTTTATTCAGTCTATTTTAAATTCTGATTTTGGCTGCCTCTCAAATTGGTTAAACCATAGATATTACCTAAGAAGTTCAAGTAAATGCACTAGAAATCCACGCTCATTCAAGGGTGTGCCTTTATTGCATAGATGGAGAGAAATCACATGCATCAGTACTTTTAATTTATGGGTACACATGGGTAATTTTTTTTGAATTTCAAATCACCTGAAACCTAAATAAATCGTCCCCTTGGAATTATAAGGTTCTATCTGACATTTTTGTCAAAATTGAGTTATTCACATATTCTTATTCTGTGACAATTTATTTACATTATGTGATGTGTTTTGTACATTTAGGGTCCCTGTTATTTTTTTGTTTGAAAGAAACTTGTTTCCCATACACATTTGCCTATATGCAATGCAAAAACTTTGAAGCTCAATATCTCAAAACTGTTCAGAATGCAGATAGAACCAATTCCAAGGGGATGAAATAAGCTTTCTATTGATGTTTGTTAGGAAAGGACAATATTTGGCAGAGAAACTGAAGAAAAAAAAAATCAAAACATTGAGAAAATCGCCTTTAACCCTCTGGGGTCTAAGGTGTTTTGGGGTCCTTGAGATGCTTGAGATCCTTGCTTTTTTCAGTTGCTAATAAACATATTAAATGGCAAAGGTAAGTGCACTATTTAGCACAAACAGGGCTACCATATATATGTCAGAAACATGTATGTGTCATGATGTGGTTTTGTGTCTTGTCAATCGTTCCCCGTCTAGTAATTATTTTTCCCAGGTGTTTCTTATTTCTCACGCCCCCTTGTTATCTTGTCTAGCTCGTTTATCCTTGATTATTTAAGCCCTGTGTTTCTGCCCTGTCTTTGTTGGTTGTTGAATTTATGTATGTTACGTTGGGGCCTTTTGATTCCGAGTCTTGTTCTAGTCTATGTACCCTGTTCCTGAGTTTGATTAATAAAGCTATACACTGTGTTTGGACCCAGCCTCAGCACTATTTCTACTGTGTTTGGACCCAGCCTCAGCACTATTTCTCCACACAACGTCACAGTATGTACATGTTTGTATTTTTGAGAGAATGCCTGAACTTATTAACTTTTTATTTGAATAATTATTGGTTGATTATTAGAATTTATTATCGGGTTACCACTGTTACAGAAGTGAAAGACTTTTCTGCAAACTGGAGCTTATGAACGCTATCTACTTAACAGCAGAACGAGGAAATAATTAGCCTAGCTGCTGTTCATAATATTAATGCATTCGTTATGATTCAACAGTGGTATAAAAGGTAAGATGTGCCAACCCTGTCAAACTAAAACAATGCATGCACTGAGACAAAAATGCATTTGTACACATATCTAAATGTAAGAAAGAATGTGAATAAGCCCTATTTCAAAAAAAATGGTGAAGTGTTCCTTTTAAGCACACCTTTTAAACTCAAATAATTGTTCAACACAAATCATACAAAACTTAGCATCAATCAACACTGTATCAAATTGGAGTATTGGATTACAGTAGGCCGAATTGGAGATGATCACATGCTTTTATTTTGTCTCACTTAGATTATTGCAACAGTCTTTTTACTTGTCTTAATAAGAAAGATCTTTATCGCCTCCAGACTGTTCAGAATTCTGCTGCAAGGCAGCACTCACACAAGTAAAAGGGCACATATCACACTTAGCTTAGCTTCACTTCATTGGTTACCAGTGCAATTTAGAATTCATTTAAAAATTTTGGTACTTACTTTTAGAGCCCAACAAGGACAGGCACCCCCTTACATCACTGACATGATACAGCTGCATACGTCCTCACGTAGTCTGAGATCAACAGGTCAGTTTCCTTTCCCACGGAAACGCCCCTGCGTGATTGCGTCATGAAGCACTCGTGAAACCAGTCCAATGGCGTGGTGGGACGTCCTAGGCGGGTGACATCATTGACCAGGAACCTACAGTATAAAGCGCCTCTGGACCGAACAAACACTAGCTTCTGTGTCTTCACAAGCGCTCTATGTGAAATCGTATCTGTCTATTTGATGTGTGTTTGTCTCTCTGTGTTTTATGGAAAGGCAGGCTGAATTATTAAAGGACATAGATGGTGAATGTGAGGAAGTGGGTAGAGATACAATAGCGGAGATCAGGAAGGCAGCTGATCTGTCTCTTCGGGCCACTAGGGAAGCGGCAAAATCTATCGGCCACTCTATGGCAGCTCTGGTGGCCACGGAGAGGCATCTCTGGTTAAATCTTTCTGACATTAAAGAAAGGGATAAAAGATATTTGGCAATTCAGAGAATTCGGTCGTCAAAAGATTTCGAGTGAAAAAGCAGGCAACTGCATTTCAAAAGTTTCTTCCCCGTAAAGTCTATGTCTCTGAGTATGAGCTGAGTATGTCCTCATCGCAAAGAGCCCAGTAAAAGGTGAGCGAGGCTCTTTGTGCCGGTCGACTGTCCTGCACAGTTCATCTCCAACCCTAATCAAACACACCTGCTGCCTTTAATTTTCAAGTGATTTTCGGCACAGACAAACGCGAACATGCAACGCTGAAAACGTCCAATAACTGCCGGAGATTAATGGGATTCACGGCAGTTTACAGGGACGAAAACCCCACTTTTCATGCAGTGAATAGACTGACCCTGTCCCGACGAACCAGAAACAGAGCAGAGCAATTGTGGGAAATGCGTACAGGCGTGACCTCGGCCACTCCTCTACTATCGGAACCAACCCCAGAGGGGCTGGATGACTTAGGGAAAACCACAGTTGGCAGTGTGATGTTTCCCTGGATGCAAAAAGGTCTACCTTGGCACGACCGAAATGTTTCCATAGGAGCTCCACCACCTCAGGATGAGTGCTTCACTGCTGCACAGAAGACATCACAGGCTATGTAACACTTCCTACTCAAGCTCTCCAGTTCTGCAGCTGCTTCCAATCACCAGAAGAAAATGTCGACCCAGCAGCCCGCAAAGCCTTCGACCACTCAGCGCAAACCAGAGCTATTGCCTTGGCAATGTTCCCGCTTCCCCAATCTTCCCCTTTTCAAAGTGCCAGGGTCCCCGGCCTAAGTTAACCCTGGATCCTGCACCTCAGAAGCCATCCTGATCCTTTGGGAAGGAAGAGGAGGGGGCTTAGTCTTGCTGCGAGACCACCCCCTAAACATCCTCGAGTTAGCCTGCCAACCCTACGTTTAGTTCCGGGTTTTGGAAGCAATGTGTTTGTTGCAAGGATTGGGCCCATTTATGTTCACACTCCAATGGAACTAGCTGCTGTTATTGCAAACAAAATAAAAAAAACAAACATTTTCATTTTTTCTCTTATTTTTCTCACTCTTTTTCTCTCCCATTAACCATGAACTTCAGCCCCACACACAGCGGGCTCTCGCTCGATCGACTTCAACCCCTGGCCGAGGGTTAGGAAGCCATCCCCAGTGTGAAGTTGGGTTTTGGAGACAGTAAAACGAGGTTACTGCAATTCGCTCGCAGGCCTCCCCGCTTCCTCCCCTACTTCCTCATTCCAAAGAAGGATGGCTCAGACCTTAAACATATGAACTGCGATTTTATGAAATGGACATTCAAGATGTCAAGATTGAAACAAATCCTCTCGCAAGTATGCCATGGGGATTGTTTTTTCTTGGTGGATCTAAAAGACGCATACTTTCATATCCAGAGAGTTGGTGGCTTTTCAGTATATGGTCCTTTCATTCAGTCTGTCCCTAGCTCCACACACTTTAACGGATTGAAGACCTGAAGGGAGTGTGCATCCTGAATTACCTTGATGACTGGCTCTTTCTAGCCCAGTCGGAGGCTGCGCTAGACATTTACAGATCTGTGCTCTTCAGCCATTTGGAATTCCTGGGACTTAGGATCAATACAGACAAGAGCTCAGTGTCCTCCAGTCAATGTTCCTGAGACCAGTTCTCAGTTCAATCAAAATGTGGGCCATGCTTATGCCAGAACGAGCCCTGACGATTCAACAGCTTGCGGCATCTTACAAGGTTTGGTTCTTAACCCCCTTTTCAGAGAAAGTTTCAGAGAATGCTGGACCTCATCAGCTTCACGTGTCACCATTACTTAAGCTGAGCCGGCTTCACACACTGCCACTACAGTACTGGCTGAAACCTTGAGTTCCAGCCCACGCTTGGCGTCTTGGATGCCTGTGCATCAGGGCAGATTACAGCTGTATCATAGCCCTGACCGCATGGAAGGACCCTCGTTGGTTCCAATCGGGCATGGACATGGGGATGGTCTCCAGAAGGAAAGTGGTATTGACTGACGAAAAGGTTGGGGAGCTCTGTGCGAGGGCAGACCACTTCCGGCTACTGGTTGAACACGGACAAGAGGCATCATACCAACTGCCTGAAAATGCTGGCATTCTTTCTGGCCCTCAGAACCTTCCTGCCAGATCTGAAAAAGCACCAAGCAAGTCTTAGTCCGGTCGGACAAAATAACGGTGGTATCCTACATAAACCACCAAGGTGGAAACAGATCGAGGCCTCTTTACAAACTGATAAGATGCCTCATCGGGTACAACCGGACAAACTGAACCAAGAAGCAGACATGCTGTCCCAGGGCAGCGTGTCTTCAGACAAATAGAACTCTCACTGCCCATATTATATTATATTTCTTGCGGGACAGGGATAGGGTAGCCCATGAATGACCCAGCCTTCCTCTCTATGCTTTCCTTCCAGTCGCGCTGCTCCCTCAGGTCATCAAACGGATCAGGAAAGACAGACGCACAGTCCTGGCGGAACCAACAATGGTTCCCAGAGTTGACACAGCTGCTCTCAGCAGCCCAGTGGCCAATTCCCCTGAGGACGAACCTCCATTCTCAAGCGAACGGAACAATTTAGCAGCCCCAACCAGAGGTGTGGGCCCTTCACCTCTGGCCCCTCGACAGGAGTCGATGGACCTACCTGCGAGAGTTCTGAACACTATTTCTGAGGCTAGAGTCCTGTCCATGAGATGCCTGTATGCCCTTAAATGGTCTGTCTTCTTTAACATTTACAAGTTAATTGTAAGTAACACACACAATACTGCGAAAATTATAGCAATCACGTCTTAACTCTGTCCCAAACATGTACAATCTTGGCCAATATGATCTAACACAAAAGGTGGATATATACCACACCCCATCATTTATATCCATTACTATACTGCCACCTGTTGGCACAGTTGCGTAACTTAGAAAACAACATTTGTTAATTCAAGATCAAAGAAAATAGAGATGATGAGAAAGCAACTTTTATGTTGAGACCACGAGAGAATATTAAGACGTGATAAAGAGCTTTTGTTATTGCGAGATCACTAGAAAAGCTGCCACCAGACACAAATATAATGTTGTCCAATTGTCTTTTTCACTATAGCATGTTATATCATTGTATGAATAATAAAACAAGCATTTATGCATTAAACTCCAAGCATAAGGTTAGGAGGGAAAAAAATGTATGCTTGGAACCCGATGATTGCTGCTTATGACTATATTTATTATTTATAATTTTTTTCAGTATTTGAGTAATCGTCTGTATTAATTTATATTACGTATTATTTTAGTATAACTATGACTAGAGTTTTAATTAATAATACTAATTCAATGAGAGTAGGGAAGTAACAGCTATAATAATAATGACAGAGAGGATCATTGGAATCAGATTCCTTTTATCAATTTCAAAATACTTTGTTTTTCAGCTGAAAAAACTACAAACTTTAAAATGCTTGAACATTTCAGACAACTGCAGCACAAATTTATACTAAACATACTCACACATCCGCTGGTGTGGGCTAATAAACAGACCTTTATCATCCGCTGGTGTGGGCTCTAATATAGTTGTTGTATAGTTATCTTTATAGTTATCATACTTAAACAGGCATTATCTCTTGAAAGCAATGCATACTTGAATACAGTTTAAAAAATGTAAATGACACTGACTTGCTGCTCTGGGTGGCAACACAAGTTTAGTTGACTTGAAATCCACTAACCCATATTACACATCTCACCCCAGTGAAAGGTCCAATGTGTTGCATAACCTGAGCAAGCAGCTCTTGCACTGCACTACATTTCTAAAAATTACACTCCCATTCACAGCAAATGGCACATCTGAGCTTGGCTGTGCCTGTGGCAAAGTCTGCCACAGAATTGTCTCTGCCTGGTTGCCAACTCTTCAACAAAGCTTACCCTCTTAGCCAGAGTGCAGCAATCCAGCAGTGAAAAGTTCAAATATTGGATTTTCCTGTGGGTCCCAGGCTGTGACAGCATGTTCACGCCAACATCAACAGGGTGGGATGGTGTCAGAGAGCATGTCTGTCTCGTCTGCGGCAAATGGCTAAAGTGCTTGAGGAGCGGGAAATAATACCACCTCATCCTTTGTTTCAAAAGGCAGCATGGACATTTTCCATTTACATGCAGCTTAACTCATATCTCTATCTCTGTCTTAATTCCATAGATGTTGTGCTGAGACTGAAAATGCTTGTTCACCCATAGACTTTAATTTATATCGAGGCTGCTGAAGGATACATGATCTAGAAGATCGCAGAGAGTGAGCTGGAGTATGAGAGGTAACTAAACTGCAGAGATAGGCAGGGGCCGTCCCATAACAGCATTATACTGTATGTTAAAACCACTGATCTTTATAGAATGAAGGATAGCTTATGACGTCATAAACAGTGAAGCCACCGCGCCGCCATATTGTGATTCTCTAATGGGCTCACGCAATCTGTTGAATCAATAGGAAATTGTATGATTTGACTGAGAATACATTGCATGAAGAGACAGCATCTTTAAATCTAAAGTCTCCCTAAACAGTCTTACAAAGCAAACATCCTAAACATTTAAATGGGTATTTGTTTAAAGTCGGTAATTCTTCCTGCTTATTAAAAATTAAGTGTATTGTGAACTTAAAATACAGCTCTTTCGGATTGTGTTTTACAGATAGATCAGTAGTCTGTTCAAGTATTTCATTAGTTAGCAAAAACATCTTCAGAAAATACAAATTGTCTGCCATAATTTACGCTTGTTTCATCTCTTTATTTACATTGCACATTCTGCGGAGCGTTACGGCTGCGACACGGCTACCGGAGCTGCACGCCTACTCTAGTCAATGCATGTGTGAACCAGCCATGACGGTGTGTTGCTAAAGATAGGACCTCTTAGGAGTCTTTTTTCGACGGACACCGCGTCCAAGCCACACCATCAAAACACTGTCAATTTCAAGATAACAATATAAACACCCTGTGCAGACTCAGTTGTATTGCACACCAATATGCTATCCTTAAAGCCACAATATGTTTTTTTTTTCTGCTTTAAAAATAGCAAAAATAACTGTATCTATGTTATATATTTCTATTAGATGTGTACTTACATTATCCCAACAGTTTCCACCAACTTTAAAATACGGAGAAATTTATAGTTTAATTCGAAGGCACGGGATGTTTCTTTATTTCCGTTTCGTCGCCCATCTATGGCGTCATATAAGCTTTGACTCCTCTATTTTCTCTAACTTCCTGCGGAACCCGGCAAAACCCGCCAAACACAAAGGGGAACACTGGACTACCGCCAATAAAGCAAAGAAAATGACGAAGAAAAAAAAGTTGTACGTATTTTTATGTGTGTAAATCACGTGCCCGCTCACGAGCGCACATTCTTAACAGACGCACTGTCCCCGGTGCTGCTCGCGCGTCACAGAATGTTCATAAAGTGCTCCCCGTTCACAGTAACCGGGTCGTCTCATGCAAATCAGCCAGCTTCTGCTGTCAGCGTTGAATACTCATATGAGTCAGACTGCGAATGTAAGTTACGTACCTGCTCCAGCGCGCTCATGCTTACTAAATAAACGCCTCACCTCTGGCGCCGCGCACTCACTACATTCCCTTTAGCCTTAACACATAGTGGATGCATAAAGCAAACCCAGTCAAACATTTGACTGCAGTATCTCATGTGCCTTATTATCTGGTGCGCCCTATATATGAAAAATGTTCTAAATAGGTCATTCATTGAAGGTGCGTAATATAAATATTTATATTTGTCTGTATTGTAGTTATGGACCACGATTACGCTTTGCCTGCACGTTCTGCTGCTACAGCCAGCTCAGTAAAGCTCAAACGTACGGGTGAAAAATATGACCTGAGAAGGGTTTGGGACAGGAGAAGCATGACACAGGTAAACATTGGGGTTGCATTTAAAGCTTCTTGACAAGCTAAATCTACAGAGAGATGCCGTATATCTGTATATTTTGTGAAACAATGATGTCATGTCATGAGCTGAGCTGGTTGTCATTGACAGCGACAACAACTCCCATGAGCCCACGCTCTTTCCCGACGTCATCAAAGTACGTCTTTTGTTATTATTTTAAATGAGTGACCCCTGGTGGCCAAAAATTGCATACTGTACGTTTAAAAACCATTGACTAAGGTAGAAACCTAAAAATCAAGAAAAAACACATCGGAGATCATCTCATAATTTACCATAGCTTCCATGTCTCTCTGCTCAAACCTATCAACTCCTGTTTGTAATTGTCCCACAGACCCTGGTCCTGTAGATAAATCAACCAAGCCTCCTAACAAACAGGAGGTTGTAATAGGCTATTATTTGTGTCTATTGTCAAAAGAGATGATTACAAGTAAATGAAATGAAAAATGTGAATTTATTTTCAATAATTGATTATATACCTCTCCTCTGAAAGATATAATCAGTACATTTCATAAACCTCTGACGTACGCCCCCCACATTTTTTTTTTTTGATCAGCCTTATAGATTCTGAAAGTTAGTCTACTCACTTTCTATGTAATGTAAATGTGGACAATGTTATATTGTTTTTCCTGGAAACCATCATGATTTTATTGAGCAATATGAAGAATTTACTTATTGCACAATCAGCATGACTGAACAAGTGCTCTCATGCGCAATCTTTTGCCCTTTTGTGATGGGTTAAGCAGCGATCTGGCCTCTATTATGCTCTGCTAGTAAACTTTGATTTGACCACAGCTAAGCTGAAGAGAACTTCTCTGTAAATTAACTGACTGACGTTAGCTGGTAATTACTTTAAAGGGTTAGTTCACCCAAAAATGAAAATTAAGTCATTAATTACTCACCCCCATGCTGTACCAACCCCGTAAGACCTTCGTTCGTCTTCGGAACACAAATGAAGATATTTTTGATTAAATTTGAGAGCTGTATAACTACCACATAGACTGCCTAAGGGACTGGCTCTTGACGGCCCAGAAAGTCAATGAAGAAAATGTTTAAATATTCCATGTGACTACAGTGGATCAACTATAAGTTTATCAAGCGACGAGAATAATTTTTGTGCGAAAAAACAAACAAAAATAACAACTTTATTCGACTATTCCTTTTCTTCCTTGTTGGCCTGAAACGAGACTTCAATACGATTTCCACGAAGCATGCGCGAGAATTGCGATCTCCTTCAACTAGTTCACTTCAGTTCTCGGGCATGCGTCGTGGAAATCGTATTGAAGTCTCGTTTCATCAAGGAAGAAAAGGAATAGTCGAATAAAGTCGTTATTTTTGTTTGTTTTTTCGCACAAAAATTATTCTCGTCGCTTGATAAACTTATAGTTGATCCACTGTAGTCACATGGAATATTTAAACATTTTCTTCATTGACTTTCTGGGCCGTCAAGAGCCAGTCCCTTAGGCAGTCTATGTGATAGTTATACAGTTCTCAAATTTAATCAAAAATATCTTCATTTGTGTTCCGAAGACGAATGAAGGTCTTACGGGGTTGGAACAGCATGGGGGTGAGTAATTAATGACTTAATTTTCATTTTTGGGTGAACTAACCCTTTAAGCATCCTCACCCAAAAAAACTCAAATTTTGTTGTGGTACTTTAGCCTGCGCTTTTCACCAATGTGATCCAAATGACTGTGGGGCATTCCATTTCCCAGCAATTCTTACATTTACATATCAAAAGAGGTCATTGATAAGAAATACAGCCAATTTGAGGCTGTATCCAATTGGTTGATTTTGTGTCCAGTCTTAGGCCATCAGTGTGTACTTACATTCACGAGTCATTGACTCATGTTTAATTTTGACTTCTCTGTGCATGCTCTTTGAGGTGGACCCGCTAAAACGGCATTATACAGTATGACTGACAGACAACACTGGTTTGACCGAAAAATGTCAAAATTGAAAATACTGAAACAAAGACACCTACATCTTGGATGCCCTTGAGGTAAGCTAAAACATATCAAAAATTAATTTCAAAGTGAACTATCACTTCAAAGTCATCTGGTCTAAAATGGTCACTGGAAATCCTATTTTTTTTTAGAATCTGTTTTCAGTAAAGCTGTCTACATGAAACTGTACTAACATAGATATACACATGGATGCCCCATTAGCGGCCATTTCTATAGGCTGCTATACTGTACATAAGCTGGTCTTTGAACACTTGAGTGTTGACTGTGCCCTTCACCATATTACTCATATGTGAATATCTATATAGACTATAGCAGCAATAGTATTTAGTTTATTATTATTTTTAGATAATTCTGCAAGTGGAATTTTAAGTTCAGTATTCTGGATTTCGGATTCCCCACAGCGCGTTCCTCCTCCTTCCCGGGTTTGGCCCAGGTTTTACCAACGTAACAGGGTTCAGTTGTTATGGGAAGAAGGAGGCGGGAACCGGCGAACATTTCCGAATGCATATTGAGTTAAAACACAAATTAACACATTATCACCTTAAATGTATAACTTTGTGTTTGTTAAATTCATAGGCTACCCAGTGCTGTGGTATTTCTGATTTGTCAGTGAAGACTGTTGAAAACACGCTGAAAACTTGTGGGAAACACAATTAATGGATAACACAAACATTCATTTAAAATTTCACAATATCCTCTAAAGTTATAAAATTGATAATAATTATAACATTGTTACAAATATCTTGCTTTTTTAGAATATCTTAACGCCAGAGGATAAAAGGGACTGTATAAAAAATGGTCTTGCCTTGATAATTAGACAAGTAAGGTTGAAATGGCAAAATGTGTTGTGCTTCCCTTTGTGAAAATCCTTTATGGCAAATTTTTATTGGTGTTTCTTTTCTTTGACTCAAAGATGAGCATGGACAAAAACTTCCATTCAGCCCTCAGGAGGTCAAATCAATGAGATGCACATTGTGACTTCTGCATGCCTCCAGTTGCTATTGTGTTCCTAATGTTTTGTTTGAAAACAAAGATGGGATGGCAGCAACTGGACAGCTTGACATTCAAATATTTCATAGCAATCAGAATGTCCTCTGTGAGGTCAGGAAGGTCTATCCGTTCCAATTTGCTGTTTGGTGCCACCCATTAGACGAACCACAAGTGCCTTGTTTTGAAAGACCAAAGCATTTGAATTATTTACGGAAATGGTACTCATTTCGCATTAACCTCAAAACGCATGACTATATGGTTACAGTTTAAGGTAATGTATTTCATTCAAGTCTTGTGTTTAAAAACAAGCTAAAAACAAGCTTTGTGTTGAGAAATGCCTGGCTGAAAGACGAAACAGGTGATATGACTTAAACTTAAATGTCTTTCATGAGTAGTATGGCTCTTAATGTCAGCAAAGTTGCAAATAGTTTATTGTTTCATTGACCACTTTACAACCTCATTTCTCAGCTGGAGTCTGCTTTACAGAGCCAAAGCTTAGGCACAAAACAAAAGGGTTGCTGACATTCAATTTTACCTTCCTATAAAAGCTTCAGAGTGCATGGACCTGAGTGCAGACAGATTCTCAGGACCTCTGAGCACCTCTTTAATCAACGATAACAATACTGCTGGAATTTCATATACCATTTCAGCAGCAGACCGGTAACACTTGGAGGGAAGCCAGAGTTAGGACCACAGGGAAAGAGAAACACTGTGATTCTATGAGTGTTATCCATTGAAGAGTTGCATGTATCATATATTTCATTCCATAAATAAGAGCAAAATGTTTACAGAAGTAAATAGATAAAACAACGTATTGTGAATTTCATACCGTAATTTTACAGTTACGCACTCCAAATTCTTAGGTTAAAATTAAGTTTAAAAAAATTGGCTTTTGCTTGTATTGTAAAACATACAAAAACTGCTTTTTTTGTAGACAGTCGACACTTAACATGAGATATTATTGAGTGATTTGGTCTGGGAACATACTCAGACAGTGGAAGGCATGCCTAAATTGGGATGAGGGAAACATAAGGTCTACAGATGTGAAGGTGATCAGATTACCTCTGCTTACAACTCACCTGTAATGCATTTGAACTGACACATGGCCTTGAAGGCATCAGAAAGACCTGGAATAGTGTGGAAGAGAAGAAACAAAGGTACGAACTGCAGGTGGTCTTTGCATGGATATGAGGAACAAAATTGCTGGTAGCCCAGTGTTATTTTGGCTAAGATGTAAAAAAATTAATTCATTAAAGTGCTAAACAAAATTGTCTTACAGACTCGGACAACAAAGAGGTTGAGAAAAGTGATAAGAAGAGATGAGAGGTTCTGTTATTATGTTAGGGAATGGAACCACTGCCAATTTCTTCCAAACAGTCTGTTATTATATCAGTTTTTTTTCTTTTTTTACTTTTCAGAGGTATTGACACATTCCTCAGAAAGAAATTAGAACAGCAGAAATTAGTTGTTTAACCCAGTAGTTTTTGTCTAGAATAAAGACCTTGTAGAAGGCAATTACATGTTGATTGAGATGGGAGAGGCATGTATTCTCTGCTGTTGAATACAAAACAAATCATTTTAAAACACTCCAAGCTGTAATATTATATTTGTTTTAATATTAGTCTATCAACTTACTTGAAAAAAAAACCCAAAAACAAAACAAAAAAACAATACAAATGAACATATTTTAACCCCGAACATATTGAAATCAAAACTAGCGATATTTTATGCCATGCAATATTATTATGTTAGGCAGTTAATATAACATGAGCAGACAGTTTACCTCTGTAGGATCTCAGACCTCTTCTGACTTCAATAGCTCCACTATTCACACCAGCTAGCTTTGACAAAAGCATCACCATGTGTTTTCTTTGGATATTCCTTTTCTTCTTCTCCCCCCACCCACCATGTGCTTCCCTGGGAAAGGGTAGACAGAGACGTCACTGTAGGGCTGGTCTGTAGTTTATTAGTCAGCGCGAAGTGCCAGGTTAGAACTCAGACAAGGCTCTGTCCAGCCAGCTCAACTCAACTTGACCACCTCAGTTCTTCAGAGGGATGTCTTTCCTATAAGTTTAACAAACTGAGGCATTGACCCAAGTTCTACAACTTTTAACTTTATTCATTAGCCTACTCTTTGCTTACTTTTAAACCAGTCTTTAAATGTGTCTTGTTTAAGAATTAGTGCGCAACACTTTTAAAGAAGACAGGCGCGCAGTGAAACATCCACACTTGGATTATAGTTTCTGTTTCTCGCCTTTCAGTTGAGAAAACCCGACTCGTGATGGTTGTCCTGTCACTTAGGTTACTAATGGTAGGAGTTGTAGTATGTCTGACTTCAGCTCTTCTGGTAAGTATTAATGATTTACTGTTCTGCACGTAAAGTTGTATGAAAGTGATCTGTAAGTGAAAGCTCGCGGGACATTAGAATTCAAATAAATCTGAAATTTAAACTGGTTTTTAAGAATATCTCACCAGTGTTGTGTGTATTTTGTCTGTTCGTATTATGCAGAGTTCGTAGAGAAAACGTATCAATACTAGAGAGAAGCGTGCGCATTTTAGGAGTGTTCACAGCTGTCAAATCAATAGCCAAACTGTCCGAAAGTTGGCATGGCAGAAAACACGTGAAATATGGCAAGCTGTATTCATATTTATTCCTTTAAACGAACAAGCACATAATTCATTTATTGATTAAATACTAGTATCTACTTGTAATTATTTGTTAGTGACAAACTATTATGCTTTTCCATAGATTTCTTTGCAGGTCTGTGGTTCAGATATGGACTATTCACAGCTTATGTGCATTTGGTTGTGCTATTACCTAGTTTTCATCCTCTATTTATTAATAGCCCATTTCCATTTTCCATTTTTTTAATTTATTTATTTATTTTTGCTAAAACTAATGAAACTATAATTTAGCCATTTTGACTAGTAGTTACACAAGAAATGTTACTAATAACAGTTGGAATGGGATACTAATGTCAGAAAATCTGAAATGTATACTTGCAACAATCTGGATGCTAATACCAGTAATTACTAGTAGATCTAATGAATAGAATAATAGTAAAACTAGATAATGGAGCAACAGTTAGAGAACTTGTTGGAAGTGAATAGTTTATATTTGAACCACAGTAACAATAACAAAGGAAGAGTTGCTTATTCCTTTGCTTCTGGTCACTATTGGGTTTCATCCTAGAAACTGAAATTAAGTAGTAGCCTAACATAAAAATAGATACCTATTAGTTTAAAGGAATACATGTAATAATGGCTTGCCACAAATGCAGTAATTGAAATTGAAAGTTAAATTTCAGATTTATACTCTTGATAGTTTTACATCCAGTATGGTTTCTCTCGTTCTACCAATGGCCTTTCTCAGATTTTTTGTAAATGTCTTTGCAGCATTTTTTATGCATCGTCTCTTTATCTCTTTGTTCTCTCTTTCTTGCAGGCTGGTGAAATTAAAGATAAAAAAGGTAAAGTATACAACCTTGTGGTCCCCAAACTTTGTCCAATTATATTGTGCTCGTTTTGTTTCTCAAATTGTTTTGCAGGGTGAAAGTAATTTTATAACTTTTGATGCTTTAATAATTTATGTACAGCTTCAAAGTAAGAGAGCACAGTAGTGTTTAACTGTTATTATTTGCATTTTCTCCTCTCAATGTTTAATGACAAATATTTCAATCAGAAAATTAATCAGAATTGTTAATGCACCCTGGGCACCCTAAGAGATAATGCAAGCCAATAGAACTTTTAACAGACATTAACACCTATAATAATAGTCTCTTAATTAAATTTGGGAATGACAATTGCACATGATAATACATTGTTTAGTCAGCTTACAATCATTTATTTTGTTTCTCTTTTTTAATGAACAGTGGGATAACTTTAAGAAGTTGATTGTTCACCATAAAAACTCGCACTTGATCCCATACATTTAAGTAAACTCAAAGTAGTGTCAACATCACAACCTGCAGCGATGAGTTTAGTGCACTTTTTCAACCACTTTGAATTTAACTACTGATGTAGAAAATCTTATTTTTTTATTATTCAAAAATTGACTCATTAGACTAGAGCAATTATTTCTCAGGCAGAGGACTTGCATGTATTTACATTTCTAATATAATCAAGATAAATTCTACATGTTTGTCTTCTGTTTTATCAGACTCATTGAAGATCCGTTTGAAAGAGTATGGCCTCATTACTCCCATCAGTACGGATGCAGAGGGACACTACCTCTCGCATCTTCTCTCAGCCAATCACAAGCAGCGTGTGAAGCGCGAGCTTTTGGAAGGGTCAACGCAAGCGGTAGACAGACTATTCTTTAACATCACTGTCTTTGGCAAGGAATTCCACCTCCGACTACATCCCAACCAAAGATTAGTGGCTCCCGGATCTATGGTGGAATGGCATGATGAAATCGAAATAGCTGGGAATGCAACTGAGAATGGAACCCGCTCAGAGAGAATACTTAGAAGGGAGTTGCTGAAAACAGACTGCACTTTTATAGGGGACATCACGGATGTGCCTGGAGCTTCTGTTGCTATAAACAACTGTGATGGACTGGTGAGTGTTGTTTCCTTCCAAGTAGATTACTTCTATTACTTTTGAAATGAACTTGGCACAGGGCCTGGCACAAATGACAAAATGTAACGGAAACTGCAAAGTGTTGGATTTGTGTAGTTAGTATAATGGCTTACAATCTATTTTGGCCTATTTTCGTAATTCATAATGCCAATGCAGTTTGGTTTGTAAACTTTTATGGAAATCCTCACTGGCATTTAGTGGTGAGTCATTCCTTTCCACCCCCTCCCACATAATATTTAAAGTTTGCATTATGTTTGGCATTTTCTTTATTTCTATACTATAAAGGGACCGCTCACTCCTTCGTCTACTAACTCTCATGACTCTCAAAACAAGCAATAGAGCAATATTACATTTCATATTCAATATAAACAAATATAAACCAACGTTATGTTAGACTGCGAAAATATATACAAGCAGTCCAGAGCCATTTGTTAAATTACAAGCCCTCTAAAGCCATCCAATAGCTTTGTGTGAGAAATGGTCTGAAAGTTATTCAGAAGTTTTAAAATATTGCTTATAGCTCAAATGAAAAGTGATTAATTTCCTTTTCAGCCGATACTGTGGTGAGGATGGTACAAATCCACTCACCTGGTAGTTTACAAATCAGATCATTCATGGAAATTGTGCATTGTGCTGTGTGTATTTTGGTCTTTCCACTTCCTCACAAACGACTATGTGAGCTTGAGGCTAGTGTACAGAGTGATACGCAAGTTGAGTGCGTATCACTGCGTTTCAGAGTTGAGTGAACTGTGGATCACCCCGGGAAGCTGACAAATAGGATGAAGCTGCTCTCCCCAGGGCCTGTCTAACATCAGAGGAAAGCTTTGCTCTTCAACAATAAATAGAGAGGTCAAATTGGGAAAATCAATTTCGCATAGACTTCCAATAGAAAATTTACAAAAAGATATTTTGTACAGCCATGTAAAAGAAGCTGTTTGTCAGATATTACTAGCATTTTGAGTGGATGCTTTATTTTTTAGGATGCAATAAAACCATAGAAATTTGACTAAATATGACTTGCGAATGACATGCTGTCTTTGCTCTGACCACCTCAGTAAAAAAAAACAAAACAAAACAAAACAAAAAACTTAAATCAATCAATAATAAATATAATCAGACTACTTTTACTGCATGCTGTATATTTGTTATTTTTGTAGCCTGCTAGAACAACTCAATTGAAAGTCGTGTTTTCTCACTAGTCATTATATTGATTCAGATCTTGATTCAGTAACTGCTCTGGGGTGCATTTCCCAAAAGCATTGTTTGCCAATATGGTCGCAAATTCCATCATTATCAACATCATTATCATAGTTCAAGGAGTCTGTTTCCTGAAACCATAGTTCCAAGGAACATTCGCAAACAGCACCGCAAAGTTGTGTGGTCTGAACGACAGCTAGTTTCTTGTTTGCTTGACATGTGGACTTAATAAATTCTTATCTTGAACAAAATAAGCAAGCTGACATTAAGTAGAATCTATATATTTTATTTAGAATGTATACAAATTTCATTAACGTCTCTTAGTTTATCAATAGATAAAAAACACCATTGTTGAGTGTGCATGTGCGTATGTGCTCTAGTACGCAGGAAGGAACCTATGTTTGAAACTGGAAAAAAGCAACAAAAAAAAAGCAAAAAAAGAAAAAGTAAGTAGTCCTCAGATGCCCGTAATTTATAGAAAAACATCAACGGATTCATTAGAAGTAGTTATTACATCACCACCTGCGATCACCACCATCACCACCAACATGGTTGAACTAAAAATTTGCAACATTCTTGAGTAGCTGGTTGATTTCTTTAATGATGCATTGTTCTACGGTAGTTAAGCAAGCCCCCTGATGATTTCTAAGATTCATTCAATAAATTTGTCAAACCAATTTAAATTGGTCATTCATGACTTTTTGCAATTCTTTTTTAATGATCACTAAATTACTGCTTAAAAGTTGAATTTGCTCATTAATTGGTCTACACAGCATGCTATATGTTTTTATGATAGCACTTTATTTTGATGGTCCCTTTTGAACATTCTGATGACTATAAGTAACTTTGCAACTACATGTCAACTAACTCTCATTAGAGTATTAATTGACTGTCTGCTTAATATCTGCTAACTCATTAATGTGATGCTCCTCCAGCAGACATTCTACTGACTATAATTAACTTTGCAACTTATTCTACCCCTAACCCTACCAGTAATACTCTACTAACACTCTAGTGAGAGTTAGTAGAGATGTAGGTGCAACGTTACTTACTGTATAGTCAACTAAATGTGTTAAAGGGACCATCCAAATAAAGTGAAACCGTTTTGATTACAGCCCACAAAGGCCCTTAAATAGAATTTTTTTTTTTCTCACTAGACATTATAGTGAGTCAGATTCAGTATTATCTCAGGCTTATTCAGTGAAGGATTCATCAGACTTGTACATAGTGTGTAAGCTGAACCATTCCAATTGAACTGACTTCTTTAGACTTCTTTAGACATTTTCCTTCAGCTCTGAATGATTAAATTGTCTTACTATAAAATCAGATTCACTGCTATTGTGTGACAATCTTTCATGTAAAGTGGCACACAGAGTCGACACCAAGATATGTTTCACTGGTCTTAATTAGCCACCGTGGATCTTGAAGTCTTCACATGTAGCCCGTGAAGCAGTTATTTCCTCTCTGAGCCGAAAGGTTGTGGGGGTTGGAGGGATGATTTTAGCTGGGGGAGGAGGAGGAGTGGGAGGCTCACTTACATGACACAGGCATGTTTCAGGCTTGTGAACATTCCTCTGAAAGTGGAGAAAAGTGAACGGTTCTGTTTCTGCTTAGCAACTCAACAAGGTATCGGAATGCCAGCAGAAATACTTTGGTAGAAATATCAAAGATCCAAGCCGTTACCCATTACCTTTCCACTTGGGACCAAAAATGGGTCAGCACTCCCAAAGCAATGGGAATGATCCTTTGATAATCTACAGCTCTGTGTCACTCATAGCTTGGCCTCTTTAATGCATACTGCTATAGTCTGTGGCCAGGGTGCTGAATGAGGCTCCTTACTCATTGATGATCAGAGCTGGCAGTGTTACTGAACTCCTGGCTAAGCTTCACACGTGAGGCTGGCTCTGAGCCAGAACTTCATCCCCAATGCACCATTGTCCTTTAAGGATTTAAAAAAAAATCCGTTATTTTTTTTTTTACATATATATAATATTATTGTTAGTGGCAAGGGTGTGTAGTGTATTGTTATTAGGGGTGTCACAATTCTCCAAATCCTCGATTCGATTACATTTTCGATTCTAAGGTCACGATTTTTATCAATCAATTTTAATTTTAATGTCACGATTTTTATCAATCGGCCAATCAGGATGCTCTCAACTGAAATCTGAGAGAGCAGGGCGGCCAATGGCCAATATAAAGCCGATATTTATATTTTTAATTATATATATACACAGTTTATATATATATATCAATATTTCATTTAATCTGGTAATGCACTAATAATCATATTATTATTATTATTTAATTTTTTTTTACTTTAACTTTTGACAAGGTAACGCTAATTTTACATACAGCACACATTAAAAGCGACATAAATATGACGCAGTGGACAACTGGATATAGCACATCATATTTTGAAATAAAGGATTTAAAATGTATCGATCGCCTCTCCTGTGAAGCTGATCTTCTGTTCGCATTCACTCACTGCGCACGGACCATCACTCGCACAACATGTTTATGCCAGCTACAAATGCACACTTACAAGATACCACCAAGTTGGATTCGATTAAATCTGCAAGGTTTGTGAAATTAAATGTTTATTAGATATTCAGAGATTTGTTTATATGATGTAGATGCGCATTTGCTGAATGTTGATTGTTGACGGTAAATGAGAAAGTATTTTAGGCAGATTGTTTGCCTTTTTTGTTACAAATTACAGACACATTACTTCTTCACATACCATTTACTTTATTTGATTACCAGTTCTGTAGCCCCCAGTTCTGTCAAACAAAGTATTAGATATGACTGACAGAGATCGAGAACTAATGAAGACGGAGAATGTGAGTGAGCGCTGTGTGATGACTGATCAGGCAGGCGTTCTTTTCTCAGGCGCGGGTGTTCTCGGCACCACCCATCAAAATAAAAGTAAGTCCCGCTTCCAACACATTGGCCAATCAGAAAAAACGTATCGGCCGTGGCGATATATCGGTCAACCACTAAATAAGAGACATGTTTCAAAAACATGAAAAAATCTCACAGGCTTCAAACTTTTGAACAATAGTGTAATGTGCAACCACATTTTTTTATTTATTCATCAAAAGAATCACTCATAAGAGCTATTAGTTATTCATATGTTGTTTCAGTAACTGAATAGATTCAGTAAACGATTCATAATCTAATATGAAAATTATTTCTTTAGCTGTGACTTTTAGTAAAATATTTAGTGATTTTGGAGGGAGCAGGAAACTGCTGTTATCACAGCCTGGTTAGGATGCATGTTGGAGTTGCAGTTAAGAGAGGAAAACTGTGCTGTTTTTTTTAAAATTATTTATCAAGTTCAGACACAGTGGCTGCACGACCTACATCAAACAGAAGTGCTAGTGACCAATCAGTGTATGAGACCTGAACTGTCACAAGTGGGTGTAAGCTGTTTTAAGAGCAAACATATCTCTGCTTTCTGACATCTCTGGCACACCAGTGTGTGTCCCACCCTTTACTCAGTGGATCATTCACTGTGTTCTTAACGCTCCAGACTCTCACCATCTGGGACACAAACTGAAAAATGACAAATATGATTTATTGAGCATAAAAATAAAATATGGAATTGAAGAACAAAATGTTTCAACCAAAATATTATGCTTTTTAAACCTTACAACAAAATTGTCTCTGAGTCTGCCCTGATGGCTGCTGCAAAAGTGAGTCAAGAATTGTGGAAGATGTTGTTACATGTTCTTTGAATTCTGTTACCCATATACATATATAATAGAACAGATAGCCGTGCTGATAGAAAATGAATAGAACAGTTACCAGTTAAATAAATTGCGTCATCATTTACTCACAAACAGGTTGTTTTAAACCTCTTTGACCGTGAAGCATAGAAGTAGATATTCTGAAGACTGTACTGACCCCCCATTCCTTGACATTGAAATGAATAGAAAAATAAAGTTTTTCATCTTCAAAAAAGAAGGACCTAACATAACAGTGCATTGCGCATATGACTCGTTTTATGAAACCATACAAGCTTTGTGTGTGAAAGCCGGGACCAACATTTACGTTCACTGACAACCTTCACCTCCACAGTGCTGTTAACCACTCAAGACTTGATCTTGAGAACTGGATTAATCAGAATCATGTTTTTCATGAATCGGACATCTCTACATTTCTTTTGAAATTTCTTGAGAATTTGGTTGGATGTCAAGATATTATGGGAATAATTAATTCATATTATCCCTTGAATATTGACCCTTCTATAGCATCTCTCTCTCACACTGTGTGTGTGTGTGTGTGTGTGTGAAATAGCTTGGGAAAGAGCGTAAAACAATCTTCAAAAGAAATCCTTTTGAGCTCCATAGAAGAAAGAAACTCACACATGTTTGGAGTAACATAAGGATGTATAAATTATGACTGGATTTTCATTGTTGGGCGAAAGGAAAGCTATATTACTTTCTTATACCATACTACTTTCATGTTATCACTGTGAAGCTGCTTTGATACAATCTGTATTGTGAAAAGCGCTATATAAATAAATGTGACTTGACTTGACTATATTATTGAGAGAGCGCTTGAAGGAAAGAGAGTACAGCAAGCTTTCTGTGCTATCATACCTATCAGAAGTTGTTGCTTTCCATTAAAAGAGCAGCATTAGCTTGAGTTTCACTCCTTAACTCTGTTTAAACTTTGCAAACTCAGGTGAGGCTTTTATTCAGTCCAACACCAGTTTAAACTCAGAAACCATCCTTCTGGGAACACAAACATTCTTCACCAAACATTGGCTGAACTCAGTGACTTCAACTTTAGCATCTCAGCTTGAAATCAGGTAACATTTGGATCATAACAGGATGTCCTGATTTTAACTGTTACCTCAGTTCTGCTAGTGTTTTTACAGCTAAAGAAATTCAGCCATGTGAAAGAAACTAAAGGCCCATTCTACGTATGTTCCTCAATGCACTTTAAAATGCAGCAAAATTATGTTTTTAGAGTGCAAAACGCAAATGAACTGGCAGTAGTCCCAAAAGACTTCCATTACACAAAGAATTATGTAAAGCGACAAAGATAGACTGGAGAAAACAGATGCTTCAATATTTGGATTAGACTCAAATGCCCAATTTACATTTAATAAGCCTCTTGTTCTCTCTCAGAAAGAGAGGCCCTTAGTCCATCTTCAATATGATTTAAGCATTTGTGAAAAAACGTCTGTATATGCTTCAGTTATACAGAAGACGGCATGTTGGGATTTAGCATATCCAGAAAAAAAGGTTGCCTTTGACTGAGAAAGAAACCAAGCCAGTTCCTTCCCCCTGAGAAGTACACCCGTACACAAGAGTTGTATTCACTAATAGTTATTGATGTACTTTGTTGATTCAGCCGAGGACTTGCCTGTTGCAGAGGCTTGACCCCTGAGCTGTTTTGGTGTATGGTTTGAGGTTGAAGAGGGGAGGTGTTGGAGGATATGCAGAGTCAACTTGATTCTTTAGGTTTGCTGCAGGAGAGGCCAGAGACTACCAACTCTAGCCCTGTGTGTTTGGCTGCTTTTATTGATGTTTTATTATTTTTTTTATATACATGTTTAATCATAACTAGTTTAAGTTGTCATTGCTCTGAATGTCGGGCCCTGTTTACCAACAGTGCTTGGGTTATATTTGGAGTTAATGTCCTTTCACACTGAGTGTGACGCGATGAAGCTAAGCAAATTGCAGATGAACACTAGCTTGGTTAAAACCAGACCATTCTCAGTTGTAACTGAGTTATGGTCTGGCAAATCATCATAGACAAATCTTTTCCAGAAGGGCGTCACCAACGGACATCGCGGATAGACAGATAAAGGAGATGACGTATGCAGAGCGAAAGAGAAACATCTCCGAGTGTTGTTCTTTGCTTGGTTTTTAACAAAAAGGAAATGTTCAAATCGATTAAAACAGACGCAATAGATGATTCGAACGAGTGATGTTCGAAGGCAGCATTCATCTTTGTAATGTAGGCTAATGTAAGCTTTGTAATGCCTTGTAATGCTTTGTAATGCCACTCAACATCCATTATCTTCTCTCTTCTGGTGTGGTGAAGTGTTAGAGTCCTAGCGAAGTGATGAGTCCCAGCTTAAGACCCCAGTAATAATCAATCAAACATTAATTCATCGAACAATCTTTATAAGTTTATAGTTATTCTATAATTATATAGTCATAATTAATTCGTAAATATTTATGCTTGTATCATATTTGTTATCAAAGTTTTTTTTGTAGAAATAAGAAATATAGTTGATGGTGAATAAAAAAAACATTATCTCTGAATGCTATAGCTGTATGCTCTGCTAAGCTAACTAAAAATACACTAAGAACGAGAAATGTTTAATTATACAATCTATAGCTTTGGTTTAATACTTATATATAACTTAAATAAGTATATATTAAATAATACATATAATAAAGTGATATCTGATTTGTAACCAGCCACTAAAGCGATTACCCATAAACGTGATTTGTTAGTGGTATAAACTAGTGATTTCTTTTTACTTAGTAAATGCCCCCAGTACTAGCATTATACGCTAAACAGTTTTTAGAGATACAACTCTTTACATTAGATTATCATGAAAACAAATCTTAGAGAACGGTTGACTAGGTACCGATGTTTTATTAGACCAAAGGTTGATTTTGCACCGGAGTTCTCCACACATCGCTTCACTTCAGGAGGCCTTTATTAACACCCTTTATTAGAGTCATGTGGAGCTCCTTTACGATGGATAGATGGACTTCAAAACAGAAATGGCCATTCACTGTAATTATTAAGCTTTGGAGAGCCAGGGAATTTTTTATATAACTCTGATTGTATTTGTCTGAAAGAAGAATGCCATATACCTTGGTTCCAGACTAACTTTTCCGTGTTATGCAGGCTACACAAATATTGATCATGACATTGTTAGCCTCTTGTCATGTTAGCCACATGTCATACACTGTACATTTAACTTACACTTATTGTGACTTAATTCCTAATTGGCACGTTTCACCATCAGTTTGCAATGCGCGTGATGTGTACATTCGTTAATAAATAAACTGCAAGTGTCTTGTGGAAGAACATTGTAGCCAGAGCGACTTCTCTCCGTTAATGTCAATGGTGAGTCAAAGCAGGCACTGGAGCCGACCCCAGGATAAAATAGTCTGAACATAAACACTTATTATAGATGCACTGTAGTGATTCAGGATAAGTCAAAAACATGTTTTGAAAAATGGATTCAAGACGTACTAGTTAATTTTGAACATACGGACTGCAGCTGCTGATACAACAGCGTTCTGTTGCGCATCGTGAATTTGTATATGATCATGCGCTTGCACAAATGTGACCACGTAAGATTTAACTCGCACATTCTCAAAAAAATGGTCGCAGTCTGGAACCCTGTATACACATAGGATGACTTGAGGGTAAGTAAATCATAGGCTAATTTTCATTTTTAGGTGTACTATCCCTTTAAGGAAATTGTGCGCTGACATTTTGATGTGTGTGTGTGTGTGCGTGTGTTTGTGTGTGTTCTTTTTCCTTCCATTCCTTTATAATTTGAGCATCTGTAACAGTACTTTGGATGGTTTCCTTTGCTTACTGAAATTTTGTGAGGCACTTTTCTTTGTAAAGCAACTTTACAATATGTATTGTAAACGAGCTACAAATAAATTAGCTGATATAATATAAATTGTGACACACAGTATACATTTTGTGATATGTATTTGTCATTAAAATGTGTAAGTTATTTAATTATATCAATTCAATTCAATACCTATTATAATGACTCATATGCTAGGTAGTGGAAATAAGAAAAAGGTACTAAAAAGTATAGTGTAAATGTGATTATTATGTTAATTTTCCTACACCTAAAACAATTTTGCTTCACTCTGTTTATTTTGATTTTCCTTCCTCGAAATACAGAGATTCCTCTTTTACTCTCTGGGTTGGATGACTTACATTTTTTCGGCGAAAGAAATTAACTGGTGTAACTTTTTAAAAGTTCTTTTTTAAAGGAGGGATGAAAATGGCAGGTAATGATGACGAAGGTTTACACACATTTCTAAACCAAACACACCTTTAAACAACATGGCGGGTGAAAGGTAGCAGTGTGTCGGCTGAATTCATGCTTTTTTGAAAGCGGCAGTACCTCTTTTTTTAAATAAAGCACATTCAGACTGGCTCCTTAAGAGGTTTAGACTGGAGTGCCGTCTTAGAAAACTGGACCCCTTCAGCTGAATCCCATGTTTGTCTTGGCCCATAGCTGGTGTCTGCTTGGCGGGCGCTGATGCTGGGGATATTAAACTGATGGAACACAGGTCTCTTGATCCCTTTCGAGGGCTGCTATTTAGGTAAAGGCAAGAGGCTCTCTCCATCCACCTGTGATTGTCTGCTTCATAAAACAAGTTGCTTTGTGGTTGGTGTAGGTAATGGGGAGTTCATAGAGGTGACTACCCTGTGTTTTCCTTGTTTTTTTTTTTTTGTTTTTTTTACTGGTTCTGTCACCTCAGAGATGTGTTTAATGTTTTTAGGGCTGGATGTAAAAGTGTTTTTTTTTTTTTTTTTGTATGGTAGTAGTTCATTGAATGTGATCAGCTTTAATATTTATCTACCACAGTGTCCAGCCACAGACGTATATGGAGGACTGTTTGTTTTGTATTTCTTTTTCAGTATTCTCTGAAATGGGTTTCTTGGATAAAAAGAGCCTAAGTACTTGCATATTAATCAAACTATATAAATAGAAACACATTTACGAAACTTAAAATACATTTATAAAAATACAAAATACATCCATATTATTTTAGCTTGAGGACTTTAGATTCAGTCCAGTGTTGGTATACTGGACTAGTGGTTCCTTACTACAAAACATTGGATTTAGTTTTTACCCTTACGCCCATTTCACACATACTCTGTTTGTAGTGCGTATGTGGTGCATATTTTTTTCCGTACCCATGTTAACAGTTTAGAGCCTTCACACTGCATGCGGATGCGGTCGGGCGATCCATTCCTGGTGCTGTGTGTTTACAGCAGTGCATTGATCGTTTACGCACAGAGTCTATTTTTGCTGGGCTGCAACCATTGAATTACAGTGACAGTGCACGGTCTGAGGTCAAAATGAACACTGATTGACCCGAAAATGGAGTTGTTTCATCAGGAATGCATTTAATTCAATAAAATGTAGTAATCTCACCATAAATGTATTTAATTAAATACTAATTTTCATATTTTTACTTTTAAGACCGGGGTTTTAAGCAAGGAAAACGTCTCGGGTTATGACTATAACCCTTGTTCCCTGAGAAGGGAACAAGACACTGCTTCGAGAATCGACATTCGCTTTCGAGGGAACTCTACACTGCATCGAGAATCGACACTTTGGGGAACGCTTTGGTGGCCCACTAGGCCACGCACCGAATAGGCCTGTCCCGGAGTGAAACTGTTTAGGCACTCAGCAAGGACCTAGCATGTGTGCTCCAGGTGTACTAGGAAGGTGAAGACTGTAAAGCCTGATAAAAGTATGTGGAGTAGCACAGCCGGCTGCCTCACAGATCTCCTGTAGAGGTACTCCCGAAAGGAGGGCCCAAGAGGAAGCCATGCCTCTAGTTGAATGAGCCCTCATGGCTAAAGGTGAAGGCAATTCGCGCACCTTGTAAGCCTCAGTAATAGTCTGAACAATCCAATTACTAATGGTTTGCTTGGATGTCGGGAGTCCCTTCTTAGGTGACCCAAAACATACTAATAATTGGTCCGACCTTCTCCAAGAAGGGGACCTTTCAAGGTACATGCTCAAAGCTCTGACGGGGCTGAGCAAATGAAGCTTCTCTTCTTCTTCCGACACATGAGGTGGAGGATGGAATGCCTGAAGGACTGTAGATCGAGATGTATTAGATTGAACTTTAGGCACGTAGCCCGGACTCGGGTGCAAAAAGGCTTTTACTCTGCCAGGGGCAAACTCCAAGCAAGCTGGTGTCACTGCCAGGGCTTGGAGATCTCCCACCCTCTTAAGTGAGGTAATAGCTAAGAGAGAAAAAAAAAATTAGCGTTAAATCCTAGGCGAAGCCGAATCTAAAGGTTCGAAGGGGGCCAGGGATAACCCTTCCAGAACTATTGCCAGGTCCCTGGCCGGAACCCTGGACCTGGTTGCCGGTCTCATCCTCCAAGTACCGCGGAGAAACCAAATGACCAACTGGTGCCTCCCCAGAGGCCCATCACTTAACGGTGCGCGGAAAGCCGCAATAGCAGCCACGTACACCTTAAGCGTGGAAGGGGAGAGACCCGCAGAGAAACGATCTTGAAGAAATTCCAGAACTGAAGCCACCGGGCAGTTAACTGGATCTAACTCTTGTTCTCTACACCAAGGGACAAACACATTCCACTTGAGGCCATATAATATCCTAGTAGATGGAGCCCTAGAGCTAAGTATGGTTTCAACCACTGGTGATAGACCAGCATTCAGGTACTGAACCCCCTCAGAGGCCAGACCTACAGCTTCCACAGCTCCGGGTGAGGGTGGAAGATTGTGCCCGACAGATCCCTCCTCAGAGGAATCTGCGATGGCGGAGCTATCAGGAGTGAAATTATGTCTGAAAACCATACTCGGGTCGGCCACATTGGGGCAATCAGAAGTAGACTGATGCCCTCTTGACGGACCCCTTTCCAGGACTCCCGGGAGCAGAGCGATCGGGGGAAAAGCGTACAGGCGAAGCCTCGGCCAGGCCTGTACCATGGCATCCAACCCCAGTGGGGCTGGATGTGAGAGGGAGAACCAAAGTGGACAGTGGGACGTCTCTCAAGACAATAGATCCACTTCCATTGGTCCAAACCTCTCCCATATCAACTTCACCACACCTGGATGAAGTCTCCATTCCCGGGCCTCAGCCCCTGCCTCGACAAGATGTCTGCTCCCTGATTCTGAACCCCCGGAATATACATTGTTTTGATAGACAGTATTTTCCCTTGGGACCCAAGAATAATCTGATGCGCCAGTCTGTACAGTCTGAAACGGTTTTCCGGCGACATGACGCTCCCAGCACTGGCTGGATAGGAACCAAGGTTTCTTCCAAATTACCAGAGAACGAAGTCATCTGCGCGTAACTCTGATCATCCGGAACAGATTCCCCTTGAGGGAAAAACCCTTGGCTCTCAGCCACCACTGAAGGGGGCCTCATGTGTAGAATGCCCAAATGTATAATGTTGGATGCCACTATCATGAGGCCCAGCAGTCTTTGAAACTGCTTTACAGTGATGGCCTGGCCTAGCTTTATCCCAGACACCCTGGCCAGTATGGATTCGATACGAGCGGGAGATATACATGCCTGCATTGTAACCGAATTCCATTTCATGCCCAGAAGAGAAGTCTTCTGAACTGGGTCCAACACATTTTTCTTAGTGTTGAGTCTCAACCCTCGATTCTAATTTTGGCCAAGGATTTTTTCAGCCTCTCGAAACTGGCCTCTGGTGTTTTTCGAGCACCCTTCTCGACTGCCTGACGCAGAAGACCGGCAGGCTGTAGTCGATACGGTTTCGTGACAGTCACTTTTTTTTCTCTCGAGGAAAAACGACGCAGAGTGCACTCTAATAGGAAGTGCTTCACTGTCTGCACAAGCAGCTCCCTCGAGAGCTGTATAACGAGGGCAGGGATGCACACATCTTTTAATTGTTTGCTGGCCATTTCTAGTTCAAACTGAGTGACAAACAACACCAAATAAGACAGACAGTTTTTCAACACAGAGCGCTTGCTGAAGAGCGAAAGCTAGTGTGTGTTGTGACAGCGTCACTTTTATACTTCCGGGTATGTCGTCACATGTCACGTCACGACGCAACACCAATCAGGATTGAATTAGTTTCATTCATACTTCAGAGGCGGACGCTTAGGGAGAATCCCCAAAGTGTCGATTCTCGATGCAGTGTAGAGTTCCCTCGAAAGGGAACTACAATTTACCTCAACTAGGACGTAATGAACGACACTCGTCTCATTTGTGGTGGTGGAAAAACAAGTTATTTGACATGCAAGATTTATCGTATTAAAATTTAAATGCAAAAGAAAGGGCTGGATATTTGTCAATTTTAAGTTTTAATTTAAAATGTTTGCAATTTTAATATAAGTACATGGTTAAATATTTGACCATTTGCTTGAGCAACTTAATATATATAGAAGAAATGCATGGAATTATAGGCCTACGTTCTTTAAATTGTGTTTAAACGTGCATATATCCATTCAAGTTTGTATATGTACAAAGAGGATCGTAATGCTGACAATTTTTTTTTTTAATAAATGTTGCTGCATAACTTCTGGATTTGAAATAAAAATAGTATGTATTTGTGGTTCAGCCGTGGATCAGTTATGCACTGCAAACGTAGAATATGTCAAAGCAATATAGCGCGTGTGTGCGCTGGATACATACTGCAAACAGAGTATGTGGGAAACGGGCGTCATTCAGGAGTACAACACATTGCTTAAAAAATGTTCAAAAAGCGTCTCCTTCTTCATCTTCCCATTTTCCAAAAGTCTTTTTCAAGTGAGTGCTCTTCCAGACAAACAGGAGATGGCTGATGCTGTGTATGCTGAGCTGGTTAGTGTTATGGAACGTGCCATAGCTGCACGTTGGAGAAGAGTGTTTTTTTCCTTGATCATAAAACCACCAGCTCATATGAGCCTTTCATTTATTTCCAATCTCATAATGAGATCAACAGGACATGGAAGAACCCAAACTCTTTCCGTATCCACCAACATCAGCTTGTCTCGCTGATGTTGAATCCCTTTCACCTCTAGAGTCACTGGCAGTCCCGCACCCTGTTACAATTATCAGGGGCAGATGGTGTTACTCCCCCGTTGACTCTGGGTTGTTTTGAGTACTCCATTTTCAGCTCTGTATCAATCTACCTCACGCAATGATTGCTCGGGCTGATCGGAGATTTCTAATCTTTTTTTTTCTGGTTCTGGAATCACGCTCCCTTGTAGCCAGAGCATTGCCATGAGCTGACACCCATGCATATAGATGGTAGGCCCTTCAATCTGGGGCCTCCACTAGGCAGAGTGGTGGATGTTGTACTCCCCTGCATTAAGGGTATTGCTTTGTTGCTTTGGCAATGTGATTAGGTACCAGGATGATGTAGGCACTGTTTAAACAGCTTTTCTGCCAATGAAAGCTCAGTGGTTAGGTAGGCCTCAGCAGACCTCCTTGACCGGGCAGCCCCCAAGAGGGCTCTTCAGACCAGCTTACCTCAGTTGGTTGTCTTTAGTAGTTCAGGCAGCAGACTCACTGATGGGTAGTAGGCCTTAACATGCCTCCTCAGAGGTGGGTCCCAACAGGGGACCTGTATACTGCTGGCCTCAGCAGGCCACCTTGGGACTGTCACCCAGATTCAGGGCTCATAACAACCAATTGCTTAGACTGCTATCAGATAATAGGCCTCTTCGGGTCTCCCTTAAGGTGAATTCCCACCTAGGATGGATATCAGATTGTAGGCCTCAACAGGCCTCCCTGAAGTATACCCAAGGACAGGCAACTGGACAGCTATCCCAACTTGCTACCGAGTAGTAGGCCTCACCAGGCCTCCCTGTAGGCGATTTGCCACATATAATGGTTATCAGGTAGTAGGCCTCACCAGGCCTCCCTTTGAGTAGTTTCCCAGAAGTGCTGGGTTCAGGAATCTAGTGGCCATTTGCTATCAGTTCAGCTGGCCTTAGTAGGCAGCTGCTTGAAGGCGAGCTTGCCCCCTGGCTCGACTAAAGTGTCAAGTCAAGTCAAGTCGATTCAAATATATTTATATAGTGCTTTTCACAATACAGATTGTATCAAAGCTGCTTCACAATATCAAACAAGACAACTTAACAGTGTTGTTTATTCATGGAAAAAAAGACAATCAAGTTTGGTAGAGCTGATCAATGATGGGTCATTTAATTTGAATTTCCCCAACTGAGCAAGCCAAAGGCAACAGTGGCAAGGAACCTAAAAACTCCATCAAGTGACCCGATGGCATACTAAAACTCCATCAGATGACCCTATGGAGAAAAAAAAAAAACCTTGGGAGAACCCAGGCTCAAGATAAGATAAGAAAAAAATAAAGATAAAAAAGATAAAAAAAATTCACATGAATGCCTGGCTAAATAAATGCATCTTTAGTCTAGCTTTAAACTGGGGGAGTGAGTCTGAGCAACGAACAATATCATGAAGGCTATTCCAGAGCTTCGGAGCTAAATGTGAAAATGCTGGATATCTGGATATCCTAGGAATGTCCAGAAGCCTCAAATTTAGTGATCTTAAAGAGCGCAATAGGTTGTAGGGCGATAGAAGATCAGTTAAATAGACTGGAGCTAAACCATTTATAGCTTTATAAGTCAAAAGCAATACCTTCTAATTAATACGGAACTTTATAGGTAACCAATGAAGTGATGATAGAATCGGTGTTATATGATCATGTTTTCTTGATCTAGTAAGAACTCTAGCGGCTGCATTTTGGACTAACTAGCTTTCTTATTGAGGATGCAGGACAACCAGCTAATAAAGCATTACAGTAATCTAGTCTTGAGGTCATGAATGCATGAACTAACTTTGCTACGTAACATGCTATCTGTCTCTGATGCAGAAATGTTTCTAAGGTGGAAAAAGGCTGTTTTTGTAACATATGAAATATGCTTTTCAAAAGACAGGTTGCAGTCTAATGTAACACCCAGGTCTTTTACAGCAGTGGATAAAGTAACAGGACATCCTAATATGTTAAAATCATGCTGCGAAAGTTTTTGTGGACGGTTTTTAGAACCGATAAGTATTACCTCTGTCTTGTCTGGATTTAATAAAAGAAAGTTATGCGTCATCCAATCTTTAATATCTTTAACACAATCTGTCAATTTGGATAATTTAGCGTATTCATCTGGCCGTGACGAAATATATATTTGAGTGTCATCAGCATAACAATGGAAACTAATTCCATGTTTCCTTATTACCTAGTGGCAGCATATACTGTATATTGAGAATAATGAAAGGGCCTAACACAGGCCTGATAAGTGTTCATTCTCTGCTACTGTTTCCCTCTCTTTTTCCTGCCTACAGCCTGGTTTGCCTACCAGGCGGACCATGTGCTCCCCTCACCAAGGGTCACTATGAGCATGCAGACTCATGAGTCTGGTCAGATGGTCGTAGGCCTCTTGTAAGACCTCCCAGTTAGATTAGTTCTTAGCCTTATCAGGCCTCCTCGGTGCTTTGAAACATAAGCGCTGGGTAGATCCGTGGATCGAGCAGAGTAACTCCCCTCGCTAGCAAGGGTTGCAGGCACTGTGCTGAGATCTGGGCCGAGTGGTTCACTGCTAGCTTTGCAGTCCCTCGGGTTGGATGCCTTACCTAAAGCCAAGTAAATATACATCCATGAAATTTAATATTTTGTCTTTCATTACTATAAAAGTTTGCCTATCTTCAGAAAAAAAATATTAACAAAATCAACGATTTGAGCTGGGGACCTCTGGTTGAGTTGACACTGAATGACCCAGCAGTGTGTTTGGATTCAGGATCGCTAACAGTATACCGCTGCTCTTGTATTTTGAACTTGTTTTGACCCAATAGCTAAGAACAAAAAATAACTACACTGCAAGTATATAAGGACCTTTAAGCAACTTGCAATTATCAAAAATATATAATAATATCAACATGTCTTAACAGCTGTGATGCCTGATTAAGTGATTCAACTTGACCCATGTTACTTTTTTGATTATTATTGGATGATCATTAGCTTTACTGATTGATTGACAGTTAAAGGTTAGTGCACAACAGTTTAGAGTTAGATTTTGAGTATTTATCTATATTGGCATCCACACAAAGGCAGTAGCATCTTACATGGTTAAACAGTAGTTGAGAACAATGTTTTGTTTCTCCTTCTGCTGTCCTTTTGCTTTCCTTGTAGACTTATCAAGAAATGAAGAGCTCTTTTCCAAAACGCGATATACGCCATTTTTAAAAAAAATGAGTTTGTCGTGTCATTCTGCTGTGGACAGAACCCTTTCACTGCTCCATCAACGTTTCATGCCAAATCGCTATATTTCCTTGTTTAAAATGTACTGCAAGATACAGTTTCTTTCCAAACCGCGATAAGCGCCAGCCCTGTTTTTAGCCTAAATGCTATAAATCCTCAAATTCAATGAGCGCTCTACACAATCCAGCACTGCGGCACTCTGAACAGAGGTTTATTATGTTCATTCATTCCTCAAAATGAGTCCTAGTTTTCTAGTCAACTAGTAGTAGATCGTTTAAGACATTTGTATTATCAGTAATCACATATATTGATTTAATTAAATGGGAGAGAAACCATATGAGCGTTTTTAATTGCCTATTCCGCATCTCAACGTATGCATAAAGCTTGCCACAAAGAACCGGCAAAAGTAATGATTATGCATGAATCATTTGAATTGTTTATTAATAAACTAGTGTTTTCTGTCAGTGTCAGCAGCAAAGATAAAGTTGATGATGCTTATACTCGCCATCTTCGCAGTGAACGCGCATAGGCCTATAGAAACGCATACTTTGAATTAGCCTACATACGCAGAGAGTTGCCAATTTATTTTAGTTTTTAATTGTTTTGTTTAAAAGTAGACATTTAAAGCTTTCTGTAGCCTAGTTCTCAGGCCTGTGTGAGGCAAGCGTCGCGGTGTTTCGGTTCATATTATGAGACGCGCTCCGGTTCACCTGAGCGCCTCTGTGTCCTGATTATATTGTCTGATATTTACTTCTAATGTATTAATCCAGTCAATTTGTCGATGAAACATTTATTAAAATGAAGATACAATTTATATGAAACGAAATTTACAAGCTTTCTACAAAACAAAACTTAATAAGTGGTCAAAATCATGTCTGACGCACCCCAAATATTTTCCGATATTGGGCAGCTTTTGAATTTTGATCCTATCTTACTCATCTCATGCGGTTCCCTTTTCATAGCCTACTCAACATAGATGAAATAATAAAAATAAGTAATGTAATATTATTAAACACAAATGTGAAACGTAGCCTATGTTTATTTTGTTTTTTTTTTTACTTATATTTAAGCGTCATGCTGCTCCGCTTTGCTCACATGTTATGTAGCCTGTGTGTGTGTGCATGTGCTGGAGGGGTGCCCATCCCTTTTTTGAATATCGTTATCATAAATTGATCATTTTTAATAATTCGTTTTTTTCATGCATATTTTGAAATTGGTACTATTTGTTTGAGGTTTGACACTTTACTAAAAATGACTTTACTAAAAATGATACAAAAAAATGGATGGATTTATAGCGTTTTGGAAAAAAATAAAATTAACTTTTAAATTATCATTAACAATATTGTTGTTTGATTTAATAATTATTGTTCCAAATGTTCAGACTGAACCAATAAAACATTTAAACAGGATAATTTGAATATTCACAAAATGTGTGGGTCTAGGTAAAACAATTTAGTTTTCCTGAAAACTATTGAAATGGATTTATAGCGTTTTGGAAAAGAGCTCTTCAAATGATTCTTGCCAGAAATGGACATTAATTTACTTTTAGTTTACATGATTCTCAGTGCAATATTGTGCAAAGATACTCCCTCTCCTCAAGTCAAACAGTTTGTCAGTGGTTCAGGTGGTTGGTACAGTGACCTGTGGGTCTGCAGGGAAGTGTGTTGAACATTTATGTTTGGGGCATACTGATTCTGTATTCATGCACATAAATTGCACAGCCTATTTACTTGCCTCTGGCTGTTTGATAGAAACTGGGTATGATTTTCATAACAATACATAATCATCTTGTGTTATTGTGACTTTTCGATTCACATGGTGCAATTGTTCAGCTTTAGGAATCTGTTACTCTTCTGATGCATTTTAAATTGGCCTACAAGCCAAAAATGACTTTTGAAGCATAGAGTTTTTTTGAAATTGATTCAGGCATGGAGGAAGGTTAAGGTAAAAAAAAATTCTTGAGCGCACAGGATGGTGCTGAGAAGAGGTGGCCAGGTTATAACTAGGAAAGAGTGGACTGAGAGAAAGAGAGAGCGCTAGTCTTTCAGCACATTCCAAAGCACGGTCTCTGAGAGGCTGTTCTGTGTCAAGGAGGCCGGCTCTGGGGCTGGAGGTAAAACTGAGAGGCTGTTCAGAAGAGCAATGAGGTCGGTCCATGCACACACACTTGACACACTACTGTACATTTGAACACTCACCCAATCACATGCACAGAGCTGAATACGCAGTTGAGCGTACGATGAACTCCCACCACAGAAGTGAGCACATGCACAATTACATATTGCAAGTCAAGATTGTTTGGCATCTTCATGTCAGTATGATTTGTTTGTGACTTAGCTATATGCTCCCAATTATGTTGTACACGAATTGAAACACACATAATGCACTAATATACTGGTGAAAATGCTTTTATTTTGTACTATTTATCATATAATGGTACATGCACTTTTACACGTTGATTGTACTGAAATGTGTGTTGGCATTGCTTGTACACAACCATCATATAATGATAAAAATCCATCCAGTGTTTTTTTTCTAATCTCCTTATATGTTTTTCCCTGTCTCAAATCGAGGCGCCTGACCGTGCGACGTCACACGGTCAGATGCCCCTCCCACGATTGTTAATTGACAGCAGCGTTTCAATCCAGATTCACCCTGAGCGAGCTGTCATCAGAGTTCGCCATTGTTGATACGCTGGAGCAGAATGGCATCTAAGCAATTGTGGTGTTCTGTTCTTGGGTGTAATAATGAACGCAGCAGTCATTTTAATGTTCCTAAATGCGAAGCGTTGAAGACGCAGTGGTTGAGTTTTGTTTTCGAAGGGAATATTCCCCACAAGCAACGTCAATGCTTTCATGTTTGCGCGAATAATTTTTCACCAGACTGCTTTATAAAATGAGGGTCAGTATAAAGCAAATTTTGCTAAAAAGCTGTTCCTAAAAAAATGAATTTGTACCAACTATTCATGTCCCGGCTGCACATTTGGAAGAAGTGAGTGTAAAGTTTTATTAACCTTTATATTAATGTTTGCAAATCGCGAAAAAAACAAAAACAAAAAACAAAAAAAAAAAAAAACATGACTATTAACTGTAACATTAAACTGTCAATAAACTATACATTAGTGAACACATAGCATTCGTATCTCACTACTCTACCCTGCTAGTACATACAAAGATAGATCAAAGTGACATTAGGTTAACCAACCATTCAGAAATGTCCTGTTCGAGCCAAAGGTACATTAATTCAAGATCGTTTCGCCACCAGGGGTCGCTTACCTCTTACAATAACAAAGGCACATATTAAAGGGTAACTAAACCCCTGGTCAGAGCCTGACTCCACCCACTGGCAATATTTGAAAATGCTGAAAAAGTGGGCAGACCCCAGCGGAGATAGAGGGGACGAAATAGATGCTAAAACGCTCTATCCTGATCGTTTTCAATACTCACAATTCCAATTCCTGACTCCCTACAGTGGTTTTTATATTGCCAAGGGCGTAGCTCGTGTGGTGAGCTGAAACCTGCATACGTCACGAAGTGCGGAACATCCAATAGTAAAATTCAACTGCAGTAGCCACCGTTCAACCTGTAGAGGGCATCACTAAGACGTTTTTACACCATATATTGTAGAAATAGAACACACAAATGTCAAAAAAGTTACTCGAATCAATGACTGGTATTAATAAAGATCCATTCTTACAGATCATTAACTAAAAAAAGTTGGTTAAGTGTTTACTCTTTAATGACGTAACACAGCGCTGCTTCACTTGCTCTAACAGTTAACATTACACTATCACACTAAACTGCATTTGTGTGTGTTGAATGTTGTTAGGTTGTTTGTTGGTTGTATGAGACTAAGCTAGATTAATATTAGAGAATAACATACAGATCATATTCTAACTTTTCATCATGTTAAACTATATAACATTGATTAGTTTTATATAGATTAATTTGCTCACCTGTTTGCTCAAGTAACATGCAACACTCATGTCTCTGTCAAGTCGAAGTTAGTCGCGGACGTGGAGTTCTCGGCGTCTTGCAAGATGATGATTTTTAGTCCTGATTTTTAGTTTTAGTCCTCTTTTTGTCTGATACACACTGGACTGTTTTCTATCTGAAAAATGTAGGCTATGATTGCATAACTTAGAAGGAATGTTTGTAGGTGAGGCACATGTTCGGTACCTGTACAAAAGTTGTGACTTACCATATGTTAGATGAAAAGATAAATGTAAATGAGGGATAAGGGTTAAGTGATAAATAGAGCATCTACCCTCCCAACAAGACCATACGATGGATTTTGGCATGGGCCTTGCATTTTGTGGTGAGACTTATTGTAACCAATGAAGTCATCTACATTTCAGTCACATACATGACAGCCAATTATTGTCAAATACATGAACATATTTCATTTGTACACTCAAAACTGCTATTGTAAATAACAGTAGTTATTGGACAATTCTCTAGGGAGGTCCTTGGCTAGACAGACTTCAATTTTCTATTAATTTCTGATAACAGTTGGTCTTTTTTTGTTCTCCAAAGGCGGGCATGATTCGTACTGATTCTGATGAGTACTTCATTGAGCCTCTGGAGCGAGGAACACAGGAACACGAGGAGAGAGGAAGAGTGCATGTGGTTTATCGAAGGTCTGCAGTATTACAAGCTCCTTCAGACATCTCCTTGGATTACCAGCCAGTCCGTACGTATCACTGGTTTATTAAAGTCTTGTGTGCATCTGTTGATTCTAGCCTTGTCCCATTTCCTGTGTATGCATTGGGCTTATAGGGTTTTCCACAGCATTAAATAATGCTTGATTTGAAAGCAAAAAAAAAAAAAAAAAAAATATATATATATATATATATATATATATACACAATTATAATATATATATATATATATATATATATATATATATATATATATATATATATATATATATATATATATATATTATATTGCCTTTGCTCAAATGAAATCCAATGAAATCAAATGCATTCTGGCAATTTTTAGAAATGGCATACTAAAGCATGCCAGAAACTCTGAAGTAAGACATTCTTTGTTGGTGGGCCAGCCCATTATTGCTTAACAGCATCTTACCAACCAGATCACATGAACCTTTTTACAAACCGCCATCAGGGTGTGTGAATGACTGACAGCACTTTCAATTCACAGCCAACTTTTTTTTGTTGAAGTAATTTTATAATCACGTTCGAACAGTGGGAGACTCTGGGAAGTCAAGCCCTTTGTGCGGTCACGACCTTTCAAGATTTCCTCTCAATTCAGTCACTTCTAAAGAGTCAAGTGCTTGTGTGGTTGTAGCGGTTGCCATGGTGATGTGATGGCATTCCATTGTCCCAGGTGGGAAACATGCCATAGGCAGAGATGATTCCGCTCTCGCTCCTGTTGCTTAGATAGCCACAGCGTGCTGCTTATAAGATGAGGAAAACTCTTCTCTGTTTGGCCAGCAGACCTTGAAGTTATTGCCACTATTAAACCTATTATGTACTACTTTTAAAACTTAACAAATGTTTAGCCGCATGTGAATTGCATAAAAAAATATGAGAATAAAATAAAAGAATAAAAGAATAAAATATAAAAATAAACTCATTTACTCAACCTCAGGTTGTTCCAAACCTGTATGATTTTCTTTCTTTTGCTGAACACAAAAGTAGATATTTTAAATAACATGGGTAACCAAACATTTGATGTGCCCCATTGCCTTCCACAGTAGAAGTTAAATGGTTCCATCAACTGTTTGGTAACTTACATTCTTGCAGCAAGAATGAAAGAAATTCATACAGGTTTGAAACAACTTGAGGGTGAGTAAATTATGACATAATTTTAATCATTTAGATTTTTTGGAAGAACTATCCTTTTAAGCTAAGTTGCTTATTCACTGTATAGGAATAGCTCTATTTTAACATGGTATCATGGTATCATAACATGGCTTTATGGTGGCTGGTCTCAAGAACATAAAAATATAATGATCTAAAGAGACTGAATTGCATATGTCTTATTCAGCTTTTTTTTCCTAAAACATCTCCACTGAGCTCATTCAAACTGTGGCCAGGTAAGCTGTGTAGGTCCAAGAGAAGATAGAAAGTTAATGCCGCTTTGCTTCTTAACCTCACGTTATGTGTTATTTGAACTCCTGTGTGGTACACAGGTCAGCTGCTCATCTCCTGACTAAAGAGAAGTTCTCCTTCCTAAGTGAACATGTCTAGAGCTCTAAGAAAAGACCAAAGCATCCACCAGGTTACATTTGCAAGTGTGCAAGTGTCTGTCCTGTTAGCTCAAACAGTCTAGCATGGTGACGACAACATCAAAGTAATAGGTTTGATTCTGTGTCTTGAATAACATATAAGTTGCTTTGGAAAAATGCAAGTGGGTTTGTTGCACACTAGGTAACGCAGAAATTAGCATATCGCATATTAACCCAATATAGTGCAGCTCAACCAGGAGAGCTAAGTCATGTGAGAGTAGCCTGCGCACGATCAGATCTGGACAAAACGTACATCTCACTTAGCCACACAGAGCTGTGCGCTTTCCACATTAGTTACAAATTAAATGACCAACACAAAAGGAACGAATTGCTCTCTGAGACAACTCGCTATTCCCTGGACAAATAAAATTTGTTTGAAATGGACAAATTGTTCTTGATGCATCACTAGTATCTGCTAACACTAGCTAAACAAATAATGACTGCAGATTTTTATTAAATTTACTGGTGTTTTTACTGATGAACGTTGAATGTTTGATGATGTCAAAGGTAATCTAAATGTAAAATCAAGTAAATAGGCATGCACAACTTTCGTTTATATCGAGGCGTTTGAGAGGTAGATTTGAACTGTAGATCACACTTACCTCTGCCCACACAATTTAGTCCATAATGATATTAACAATGGGCCGTCTCACCCTCAATGTACATAATTCAGGCCATGCTGTTCAGTCAGACTCATTCTGTGATGTTGAGCAAGCGGATTGCACAGGGGAAATAAGTGAATAATCTGAATGATACTTCTTTTCTAAGCCGTACTCTACGAACACAGTTTTGGGTGTGAATAATGGTAAGTGTTCTCCAGGGCCACAGAATAAAAAAATATTGTTTACTTTCATGCAGATAAATACCAGCACATCAAGGACCGTATTAAATGCTTCTGTAACAACTCCATTATCTGTTTAACATGGTTAGCATGTCAATGTGCATTGGCTGTAATGGATGACAGCAAGGCCCCTAAATGACACAGCAACAACTTTAAGCACAATTGTGAGATTATAACAGACTTGCCACAGAGTTCTCCCTTGTGATAACAAATCAGAAATTGCCATCGTAATCTAGATTCAGTCTCCCTCCAAAGACTGTGAGTCATCCATCTGAAAGGTCATGAGGTCTGGGGGAACAGATAACAGCAGGACATTGATGAACCCATTTAGTGTAAATTGCAGGCCAGGCTGCTGGACGCCTACTTTGTCTTGGTTGCAGTGCATGCTCCGTGTAATCCTCAAGTGATTTGTCACTGGCTCTAAAGATTGGCTCCAGCCCCTGGCGAGGTGAGTTTAACCAAAGGGAATAGCAATTAAGGTGGTTGACAGTCACGGCATACCATGCTGGGTAAGACACCTATTAGCATGCTGCAGTTGCTAGGCTTTTAATTAAAGATGCAAGATCAAGACCAAATAAAGAGAGAAAAAGACCTCTGATATCATCTATGTCAGATTGGACTAGAAACTGTAGAGGTGTAGCACCTTTGGGCTTTTGTCTCAAACCTGACAGTGTCTTGGGTTCCATCTAGATTTGGCAAATGGAAAATTGTTGTTTATATTTGAAACGATGCCCACTGAGCTTCAATACAAACAACTGAGGAAATTGAAAACACCCACTTAAACACATAATCCCTCCACAATGCACTAGTGTATGGTTTCAGAAAATGTCAAGCCAGATATAAAAGGTGAGACGATACTGAGATAAAAAGAGCTGTTTTCTGAGGACTACTTAACTGAGAAATTTTTTTTTTCAACCTAAATCTGGTGGTACTAAAATAATTTTCCTTTTTGCAGGTTAAATTAAAAAATTTTTTTCATTGCTGTGCTATTTTTTAGAAGCCTGGGAAAACACTGGGAAAACTTCTGGCAAATTTAGATTTGCTCTGCAAAGAGCAAAGTCTGGCAAAGAGCTCATTCAAATCCATTTCTAATCTATCGAAAAGTTGGGGCGGGGTTTAAACGATGATGTCAGCACAGCGACGGTGAAGCAGATTTTGTACATTTACAAAGATGAATGCCGCCGTGGAACTAGGGGTGTGACGGTTATAAGTCGTGTTTCTATTACCCTTCAAATTGCGCAAATTAAAATTGCGAAATGAAAATACACTCAATGGAAACATGTCAATTTTTCAGAAACTCCCATTTATCGCAAAAAAAGTTTTTACGCTCGCATGAGGAGATTTTTCAGGAATTCGAAAAAGGAATATTTCGTAAAACTGCAATGGAAACAAGTCTTGTGCATTTACAGTCACCTGACTTAGAAGACACAGTGTGTTTTGGGTCTGTGTCCGCAAATAATAATAATTATTCTAATTCTATTCTACTCTCTCTAAAGGTGCATCTGGAGATGGAGATATGTTTTAGCCAATACTGATTTAGGAAAACAATAGTTTATTAATAATCAATTAAAATTCCATGTTGTTTTTTCAGACACATTTATTATAGCCTATAACTCACATAAATCACCTTTCTGTAGGCTGTGGTTATGGCTCTTCTCGTCAGATGCGGGGAAAATATAATTTCCAGGTTTTAATTTGGCCTTAGAAAACTAGTAAATATTAATTTGTGAATATTTTAAATGTTTAATAAAGGGGCAAAATTTCATAAAAAAATATCTGAAAATTTATATATATATATATATATATATATATTTTGGCACAGCATTTTGTGTTGGCCTACAGGTCAAACTAAAATGTTGGTATCCAACTTAAAAATACAAATACAAATAAAAACAATTAAATGCATTTTAAAAATACAAGAACCGTTCATTTATCGTTTTGCAATTATGGGTTAAATAAGGGAAAACAAATGCAAGTACACTGACCGTTTTGACATAATACGAGACAGAATTCTTTATTCAATATTGTTTCTTTTCTTTATTTTTATAAAAGAAACAAAAAATACAGGAATAGCCTACTGGACTCTAACCCTCAAAGAAATGCCACAATCAAGACTTCGGAGCAGAAATGAGGGAGAAACACCCAGGAACTCCGTGTCTTTCCCTGGCATTAATGTTTGAATAACACACCATGTCTCCTTCCGTTAATAATGTCTGGTGTGGTGGGTCTGATGTAAACCAAACAACGTCTGTTGCCATGATTTTTGGAATGACTTATTGTGAGAGGAAAAAAAAAAAAAACTTTTGCACAAATCTGTAATGGATACGCGCCTATAGTTGAACACCGTCATTAGAACTCTATAACCGCCAAACCCATGTTATTCAAATATTTTTTTTTCACAAACATTTTTTATCATAGAGAATGTTTATATACTAATATCAGCTTACGAGGGAAACAGAGGCGGAGTTAATGGTGCTTCGGAGGCTGCGACTGTTGGAGATGATTCGGGAGAGGTCTGTGCACCCCCTCAAAACAAGAGAAATCTTGGAGATCTTCTTAATAAATGGAGGTCTGAAATCTCTGTCCCTTTATCGATCAGAGCATGCGTTGACACGGAATAAAACCTTGTTTATAGACCTTATGCACCAGAGAAACGTGGGCGCCGTCATCTTTATAATATTGCCTTTGAACTTCTGTTTTTGCGGTCCCTCTGTATATTTCTATGGCATCGCTCTCGAGGAGTATTAGCTGGTGAAGTGGATTTACTTATTGTAGAGTTAACAAAAGTTATCATGAGCATTGTAATGTTTATCAAAAGCATTGAAAAAGAAGATATCTTAACAAATGTCGACCGGCAATTTCTTTACGATCAGTTCATTCATACCTATGCAAGATAATGCATAGGTATGATCTGTGAAAATCTGTGAAATCTCTGAGAATCTGTGAAAATACAGACCGGAAGTCAAAAGACAAAAAGCACAGTGCTGAAAAGGGGCGGGGCTACATAAGGTCTATACTCGACGCTTCTGCACGAGGGAGGTGCGTGAAGGTGCATGCTGCAAAATGAAGCGCTCATTGCGCAAGACCCCGTTTCGCTTGGCTGTGTGCAGGGATTTTTTTTTTTTTGTAACAGCATGTTCTGCGTCCAAGATTAACTGACTTGAAGCCAAATCTGCCCAAGCATGTACGTCTCATCACAGTACCGGCACCCAGTTTGCGCGTCTATGTTGCAAAGTTCATTGCAAAGATTTTGTTAAGGTTTTGTTTACTGTGTTATTTATTTATTGGAAAGCACATTCACTTCTAGTTGTCTTGCTGTTAATTTTAATTTAACATAGAGAAAGAAGCTCATCAGTGTCTGCTCGTTCATTCAAGTTTTTCTATAACATACGAACGTCTCTCTGCATATGTCATCTCCTTTATTGCTCTGGGGTGCGTTTCCCGAAAGCATCGTTAGCCAACTATGGTCGCAAGTTCCGCTGTTTTCAGCATAGTTCAACGAGTCGGTGTTTCCCGAAACCATCGTTCCAACGAACATGTGCAAATAGCATCGCAAAGTTGTGTGGTTTGAACGACAGCTCTCGACCTGTGGTTAGATGCATTGTTTCCATATTGCATGACATTTGGAGGTAATAAATCCTTATCTTGAGCAAAATAAGCAAGCTGACATTCAGTACAACCGGTGCCTTTTATTTAGAATACATACAAATGTAATTTACGTCTTTTAGTTTGTCAAAAGATTCGAAGTAACGTGTTTGAAGAGTGTGCATGTGCGAACGTGCTCTACTATGTAAGAACAAGCAAAATATCCCTATCCAATTGCGCCCAGAGACATTTGAGCTACGTGGTGATGCCCCTTTGGAAATGATTTGTCTATGAAGCTTTACCAGACCATAACTCAGTTACAACTGAGAATGGTCTGGTTTTAACCAGGCTAATGTTTTAGAGAATGCACTGACACACATTAAAAATTAGAACCTAAGATAAGATAAAATAATCTTTAAAGGGAGATGTCACCCAAAAATAAAAATTCTGTCATCATTTATTGACCCTCATGTCGTTTGAAGAACTGTTTTTGTCCACACAATATAACTCAGTAGGGTTCTCTCATTGGATCCGTTTTACTTTCATAGTATTTATTTTCAGACAAATGTTTAAAATAAATTTTCACTTATGGTTGAAATATCCCTTAAAACAACAAAAAATCATATTAAATAGAAATGGCTGCTGAATATTATAACATTTTACATGAAAATCAATTACGTTTGTACATCATTCAAAATTCAAACAGTTTGTGGGACCATTCAACTACTTAAAAAGCATACTTAAAAACGATATTTGGTGTTGCCATTCGGCTCCCAGTGGCTCCTTTTTTCCATAGTTTCAGGGGTTTCATTAGGCTGAACGAGAGAACAAGAGAACAACATATTTAGTTCTAAAGCTTGTTTCCCATCTGTTGTCTCCAATGCTGTGTAGACCTTGGGTTCAGTTCATTTCAAGTTTATTGTCATGTGCGTATTAGTCATATGCGTATGAGTACCACAGCAGTGAAATACAATGTGCCTTGGGAGTTGGCACTCTCTCAGCACCAGTCAATAAATAACAATTAAAATAACATTAAAAACATCCAAGCACAGTCATTCAGTAGCCTTATTACCCGAGGATAAAAACTATCCCTGAAACGTGATGTGCAACGCGGGATGTTCTGCAAATGTTTCCCTGATGGAAGGTGGGAGAAGAGATATGTGCAGGATGATTAGAATCCTGCATAACACCTACTGTAGTGCCTTCTTAGTGCTGCGTTTCCATTAAATATTTTGGAGTGATTCAAGTGGATCCCAAGTAATTTTAGATGCAGTTTTGACCACCTTTTTCAGAAGATTACAGTTACATGAAGTAGCCCTGCCAAACCACATTGCAAGGTTACCGGTCAGTATACTGTCAACTCTCAAGGGACATACCATATTTCTTGAGACATCTCAAGAAATAAAGCCTCTGATCTGCCTTCTTAATGACACAGCGGTAACACTTTATAATAACTACACGCTAATAATCATTAGTTAAGCATGAGTAAACCATTAATTCATCATTCATAAAGCATTAATAGACATTAATAAGCAGTTCATAAATACAGCTATAAATGCTTTCTTCTTGATTTAAAAGCATATCTATAATTTGTTTAATAATTGTATTTTCATCCTTTATTAATGATCAATTTATCATTTATAAATGAAGAATTGCATTTTTTATAAACCAGTTATTTAAGAGTTGTCCGTGGTTCATACGATTACTTAGAGCGAGTAAGTAAATGATTAATAAACTATTTAAATGTACATTCATACATCTTATTATTCAGACATATAGTGATGGTTACTTAATGTGTTAATAAATGCTTTATTAACATGTATTAATGCTGTAATTAAGGATTAATTTGGGTAGTTATAAAGCATTTAGTAGTGGTCAGTTAACTATTTTTGTGACCTAATCTAAAGTGAGGACTAGTCATGCCTTGTAAAGCATTTTTAAAGGCTGCATGTTAAATATTTCTATGTTCTGTATCACTGTGTTGTGTTTGTTACATTTTACTGTTTAGAAGATTGACGAGTCTTTAAATCGTTTTTATAAATGCTTTACAAAGCATGAATAGTCCTCACTTTAGATTAGCTCACAAAAATAGTTAACTGACCACTAATAAATGCTTTATAACTACCTGTATTTACTACATTTACTTACACTTTCCAAGTGGTCTTATGAATGAATGACAACTCTTAAACAACTGGTTTGCAAATAATGTTATACTTCATTTAGAAATTATTAATTGATCATTAACAAAGTATGAAAATACAATCATTAAACGCATTATAGATATGCTTATAAATCAAGAAAAAAGCATGTATAGCTATATTTATAAACTGCATATTAATGTCTATTAATGTTTTATAAATGATGTATTAACTGTTTACTCATGCTTAACTAATGATTAATAGCGTGCAGTTATTATAAAGTGTTACCGACACAGCTAATATAGAAACACCATACGAGGTAGTCTGAAATGTGTATGCCTAAGAAAAGGTTTAAAGGTTTTAACAATTTCAACAGGAGAGTTGTGGGGTATGTGTGGGTTTGTTCCTTCTGAAATCTTAGTTTTCCCCACATTGAAGGACAGATTGTTTCTGCATCACCACATAATCAAATTAATCACCTCATCTTTATAGGCAGTTTCGTTTTTGCTGTCAATGTTTCGTTATTGAGTCCTACCACAGTAGTATCGTCTGCAAATTTCACAATACTATTAGCAGGATGTTTTGGAATACAGTCATAGATTATGATAGAGGACAGAGCACCCAGCCTTGAGGTGCTCTGGTGTTTAACACTATAGAGGCTGAGTATTTAGTGCCAACTCTAATTGTCTGGGGGCAGCCTGTTAGAAAGTCCTGTATCCACCTGAAGATTGAATTACAGAGGCCCAGGTCTAACAGCTTAGGTATTAACATAGAAGGTCTGATAGTATTGAAGGCACTACTAAAATCAACAAACAGCATCCCGACATAAGTATCCCTTCCCTCCAGATGCTGGAGCACAGTATGTAAAGCCAAGGATAGAGCATCATCTACATACAGCTCTATTTGATTTGTATGCAAATTGTAGTGGATCAGCAGAGACAGGTGTGCTGTTGTTGATAAATGCTTTCACAAGCTGTTCAAAACACTTCATAATCACAGAAGTCAAGGCTACAGGTCTAAAATCATTCATACAGGGGCCAGTCATTTTCTTAGGCACAGGGATTTTGATTATTTTTTTTAAACAGTTTGGAACCACAAAGAGAAATTGACAGTTTAAAACTGAGACAAGTTGGCTATTATATGTCCTTAAGACGCGCAATGCCATTAGGCCCAGCAGCCTTCCCTATTTTCATAAAACTTTACATGTATCAATAACTGAGACCTGATATGCTTGCCTGCTGAACACATCCCCAGAGCGACAATGTTGTGAAGGGGACTCTAGGCGTGTTTGGCAAGGCCTGCAAACGGTCACTAGCTACTGTGTGTGTGTTCCCATTTGGAGGTACTATGACATGCACAGGACATGTCCGGCCGTCGATGTCCGGGATTCAGCTTTTGCTTTCTGCAGTCGCCATTCATTGTTTACATGCACATCTTTTGTTTCAATCTAACTGAATTCATTCCGATTGGTGAATCTGAATGTAGTGTTTACATGAACGCTAAACAAGTGATCGGTTGATGTGCGTTTTAACATTGCTAAGAAAATCCGCGCTCCTCCATGAGAGATACGAGACCGGTGCGTCTGGTGTCGCTTATCGGTAATCACGCCACCGGCCTCACGTCGTTCTCCACACGGCCCTAGCCTCGTCCTGCTCGCCACAGTAAATATAATGAATGGCGACCTTAGAATGCAAAAGCCGAATCCTGGACATTTTGGGCAATCTCGAAACACATTTTCAGACTCATCACGGAGACTCACTAGTAGCCTAGACTTGTTGTTTAACTACTGCGCTCTGTTACCGGTAGGCCTCATAGGGCAGCGAAGCAAGTTGTCAAAGTAAAGCTATGTGGTTACACAGTGAACACAAGGACCTAAATTGTGAGCAATTGCATCCCTGAAAGAGCCAATCCAAAGTCTGCTCCTCTTCCATTGTACTGTCAAATGCTTTAATATTTTAAAATAGATATTTTCCCACATCAAGAATGAAAGGCTTTTAAAGTGACTTTTCAATGGACTAAATATCTTTAGTTTTAAATAGCTAGCATCTGTGTTCTTTCCCAGCCTACATGATCTTGAAGACACATAAACACGTCAGATCTGCTCTAGCACTTCTGAGTAGGAAGTTCTTCGAGTATTAATTGGTATAAACAAAGTTATAGAAGATGATATTTGCATTTTCCTGGAGGCGGATGGCATCATCTTAGAAACACTTTGTAGTTTAGCTGATTAGCAAACTGTTGGCGTCTATGTGCAATTACCAGAGTTTTCATCATGATAGTATTGGAAATGTCTTGATCAGGGATCTTAGCAAAGTAGATGATTAAAGCAACATTATGTTATTAAGCGTAATTCTTATGTTCACAGAAGAAACATTAGCCCCTTTTCACACTGAGATTCGGGAAAATACACAGATAATGTGACCCGGCATTTGTCACGGGATTGTTTGATTTTTGTTCATTCCGAGAACCATGGTCTCGATGCCGGTATCAATCCCGGGTCGTGTTTGCATTCACACAGAAGGTGTTCTGGCAATTTCCCGGCAATTTTCCGGGATCAACGCGCTGTGTGAAAGGGGCTAGGCTTTTAGACTGGGGGAATTTGTATGTTACTAGTTATCTAGCACTGTTTCCACTTTAATAATTAAAGCAACAATACAAACCAAAAGGGTTGAGATGAGTCTTTGATGAAAATATTGTGGTACACCAAAGAATGAAACAGGGCTTCTACCTTTATATTCTGGTCCTGTATGCTCTGTTAAGGTGTAAAATTGCATGGCTAATAGAACCCAGAGCCTGTTGAGACAACTATTGCCAGTTGCTGAATTTCATTTGCATAATACAAATATGGCAGACACAATAAGTAGTCTTAGAATAAGTAAGTATTTAATAAGTGCAAATTCTACATACCTTCCGGACAACTTCAGATTTATACTATTTGGTTTAAATATCCAACAACCATGTTTAACAGAGAATATAAAGATCATAGATATAAAATATATAAAAGTAAATGCTTTGGAGCAGAACACCTGAAACATGTACCTTATGTACCTTATAATAATACTGTATGGTAGGAGTGAATGCATTTGTTTTTTGGTTTCCATTATTATTCCTGAAGGTTTGTACCATGAATGATTCTGATCCTTGAGTCAAAGATATATTTATGTGCTTCCATCATTTATTCTTGGGTAAAGATTTTTTTTTTGTAATGAAATATTAATGTTTAATTCAACCCTGCATGATGTGAAATGCACTTCTCAGCCGAGGAGCTACTCAAGCTTATTAAAGGGGTCATGAACTGACTTAATTTTATTATATTGTTTATATTTATATTTATATTGTTTGTTGTTTATATATTATATTGTTTTCTGAGGTGAACTTATGACGTTCGCTTGGTTTTTGCATTCAAAAATATCAAAACGAATAACTAATAAGCTATTTTCTACCCTAGCTTTGAGTCCAGCTCAGAAACGCTTGTTTTTTTATGGGTGTCTCGCACTGAAGACTTGGAAGTAAACACCTGCTGCTGTGAGTGGATAACAATTTTGCATATTATAATGAGTTTTTCAACTCACCTCGTCGGTGTACGTGGGAAAAATTGTTTTGAAAACGTCCAATGTTGTAAAATGGCAACCGGAATGATTCGCCCATACATGTTCGACCCAGAGTCCGTGTGTTGCACAATTCCTGTCAGATCCAATATAGACGGCACACCACCGTTCTTTACTCTTAATTGGTCTGCAAATCCAGTCTTGTTTACAAAACAATCCTCAGTGAAATGAAGCAAACAGATGGTTTTACCTCATCAGCTGGAACGTCATTAAAAATAAAGTTTATCCATGCAGTCCTACTGGAATCCAGAGGAAGCTTATGCAGCGACTGTCGTCTTTCACAACCAGGCACTGCACAATATTCTGTATTGCTCGGTAGCTCGATCCGGTTTGTCATCATGATGTAGGCCCATGTAACGGCTCTGCTTGGGTCTGATTAATGGGGAATTTTCATATCATAATTAATAATTGATAATTAATAATTATTTATACAGATTTGGATCAGACCAGTCTTACATGTCAATAAATCTCCCATTGAGGGAAGCTTTGTCAATTTTATCTGCATGCATGCATGTGTGTCTCTGCAATCAACCACAAATTAATTGTAATTAATTACACGGACCACGTTTTACAAGACAAGTAAAATTAATTAGCTCAATTACTTTATAGAGTTTTTGAAAACAAATGTGGCCACAAGAATTAGTTTTCCTGCTCTATAAACACATACCCTTTTAAGGCATCTTTAATTCTGTAGTGTTATTCGGCATTTCAGGGACTGGGATGATGAGCAATAGTCAGAATGTAAATAATGCATTTAATAAGGCAGAACTACTTAAGCATTTACTACGTTACAAGGATACATGTATTTACAAACATACATGACGAAACGAACACTAGAAGTCTTGACAATGGAGCATGTGTAAAAATGAGTTGGAGAGAGAGGGAGAGAGAGGAGAGAGAGAGAAGAGAGAGAGAGAGAGAGAGAGGGGGGGGTTCTTGCATGGTCAGTCCTTTGTTCCACGGGTGCGGGGCGTCACATGGCATTCGGTGGCATTCGGCGCGAGTGTTTGAGAGGCTTAAAGTCTTTGAGGTATCGTTACCAACGGAAATAGTGCGGCTAAGTCCACTTCCTTTCCTGGGAGGCGAACTTAGTAGTACACTTAAAGAAAAGACAAAGGATCCAGGATCGGATTTGATCCCCTGATTCGCGAGAGTTACATGTTGCTGGCATGATGGAGAGCGCGCGCTGCCTTTATCCCATGAGACAAAGCCAACCTTTTCCTATGGGCTCCAGCCTATCATGAGAGTCGGGGAGTTGCACGCAGGAGTTTTCGTTTATGGTCCTTTGTTCTCTAAAGGGATGCACATGGAAATGTGTGGGAGGGGTCACAGTTTTCATGTTTCATCTTCAATGTTGGTAAAACACATTAAAAATACACGTTACTTTATATCTCTGTGCATATTCGGGTGTTTCATTGAATAAGCATTCTGGAGGTACCAACCATCATGAAAGTCAGAGGAAAATGACGGTGATATTTAAAATGCATAAGGAAGGTTTTTCTATTTTCCTTATGCTGCAATAAACGTTATTTCACTGTGACATTGGGAAACACACATACATAGAAACACCTTGAATATATTTAGTTAAATTTCTTTAAACACAAGAAATGCCCTTCTCTTTGTTCAGAGACCCACTTGGAATTGGGCACTTCCTCGTGTCCTGCTGGGTCTCTCGTGTGTGTGTGTTTGTTCAGAAGCAGTCCCATCTAGCCACACTGCGGCTGATGTCACTAATTCATTCCGCACAGTCCTTACACCTATGTTGTTTAGCTATGCGTGTAATGCGCGAATCGGTGGGCGGAGCTAAACCAGCCGTGTTATAGTAGGAGTTGATCTTCTTCTGCGGGTGTGGTGTTTTATCCTCTTTGACGTCATAGTTCCCCACTTTTAAAAAACGAGTCGTTTGCTGGGGCTGGTGTCAATAAAAGCTTATATTGGACTAACAAGGACGTTTTCAGTTCTGAAACTTACAGGATATTCTTATAATATAGTGACCTCTTAGATGTCAAAAGCTCAAGGAAAATTTGTTTTCTCAGTTCATCAACCCTTTAAGCTAAAAGCCACACAATGCATTCTGATAAATGGCTAACGTAAAGTTTTTTTTAAAAAAACTAAAAACTAGCTCATGATCTGTTCAGCAATGTACACAACTTTCAAAGTTTTAAATGGAACCACTAAACAGAACTTCTTATGCCAAACTTGGCCTTTTTGTCAGATAGACCAAGAGATATGTGCACTGCAGCCCTCTAATTCTCCATCGGTGACCCTTTTCTTTTCAAAGTTCATCTCCAGTCAGTTTAAAGGAGAATATTGTGTCAAATGTGTGGCACAATTTACCTCTCAAATGAATTGTTCCGTGAACAAAATGATTCAGTCACTGTTCTTTCCAAAATTCCTTTTTGAAAGCAATTTGTAATAGTTTTTAAAACTAACATTTTTTTCCTGCGAGCCATTGTTATAATTATCCTAAAGTCTTGGCTCTGAAGTGTGTCAAGTCGAGAACAATCTTGAAAGCAGTTTCACAACATTTGAATGTGCCAAGTTGTGAAGTCTCTGTGAGTCTGTCCCATTGAATCACCCCTGTGTCATGCCATCTGGCAGTGAAACAGGTCTGGTTTTAGTACCATCCCACAATGCCCTTCTTCTTTCCTGTCTCTTTAGCTTTGGTGGAATCAGATACCAGCAGATTGACATAATTCTTAGACTCCTTGGCCCGTAGAATGATGTCATAACCATTGCATATTTTATTCCATAAGTAATTTATTAACAGAAATAAAAGAAAAGAGGGAAATCTTCAAGAGCTGGCAGAGAATCATGCACAGTGACTAAAGTTATCATCCAAGATTATATTCTTTTTGAGACACTAATGTGGAGATATTATGCAGTAAGTTTCTTTTCATGTCCCTGCTTATATAGCTTCTGGCTTTTATGCAGTTTTAAAAGAGTAAAAACAAGCTGCAAGGCATTTGTGCTGTTGTCAGTTGGTTTACTTTATTGAAAGGTCTTTGTGAATGTAAATGGACTGTTGTAAATGTTTATTCTTGAGTTAATGTTTTTTAATTGATTTTTTTTCTTTTTTCACTTGCTTTCTAGCAAAAATTGTACTCTTTTAATGTGCCTGGATTAACTTATTCAAGGCTTAATGTTAGGTTATCTGCATTTTCGTCAATGTGGCCCCATCTGTTTCTCTCTCTCTCTCTCTCTCTCTCTCTCTCTCTCTCTCTCTCTCTCTCTCTCTCTCTCTCTCTCTCTCTCTCTCTCTCTCTCTCTCTCTCTCTCTCTCTCTCTCTCTCTCTCTCTCTCTCTCTCTCTCTCTCTCTCTCTCTCTCTCTCTCTCTCTCTCTCTCTCTCTCTCTCTCTTGTGTGTGTGTGTGTGTGTTTACATTTGGTTTGTTAAGAGGTCATCCCCATGGGCCACTCCATGCTGGAAAACAAAGTGTAATAGAAGTGACGCAGTGTCTCCGTGTAGTCATCAAACATGACACATCTCATAATCCTTTAAGCTTCCTGCATTCAATGAAGTGTTGTGGGAAGCATTTGTAGAAGATAGCACACCACATGTTTTCAACCTCATGAATTAATGAGAGACGTTCCTTCGTTTACTTTCAGAATGCACTGTGCAATGTTGACAGAAGGGCTTTGAGAGCTGAACCCAATGACACCAACTGTTTTTCTATTATATTAACAGCATAAACAAAAATATATCAGCATGACAGCAAAGTGCTATCCTCTTTCTCCTCCTGACTTTCAAGGATATTGTGTTTTGAGACATAGGCCTAGGTGAGATTAGCTGTCACATGTCCTATCATTTTTACAGATGTTTGAAAGGCTGTCATGACTTGAGTACACTTCTGATTTTAATAAAAGGCATACTACACTTAAACAGTATCATTATTACCAAAAGTGCTTTACATATTGTTTAAGTAGTGCGGTATTTAGTAAAACAGCACAAATGTAAGTGGGAATTTGTTTTGTTACAACGATAAACTTCGAGTATTAAAGAATAATTTCAATATCAGAAAAAATGGTTATTTGTTTTTAAAAAAAATTCTCAACCAATGTACGTATTGGAAAAAATGCAAAACATAAAGCTTTGCATGTCACGTCAAAACACACAGACTAAAGTTTTGGTTTGACGTACATAATCTGTACTGTAACAAAGCAATAATGTTACAGTAAAAACTTTTTTATTCACAGAAGTGTGTTGCGCTGTTCCTGTCGGATCCAATATAGAAGGCACAGTATCATTTTTTTTTTATTTTCAGGCTTTCTGCAAATTCAATGCAGCTACTTTTTCCACAAATTGGGACTGCACAACATATTGCACTCTTCAAAGCATAGGCTATTTATCGCTTAGTTGCCTGATCCAGTGTTTGCATTTGGTCTGTTTTTTTTTCTGTTAAATTACTACTACTACTAGTAATGCCCGAATTGTACTGAACTTTAGGGTTTGTGATGTCACCAACCTGGGGAGAACCTCATTGTAGTCCCTACCAGCCGTTTGTTGCAGTCCTTAAAAATCGTTTTCTGTAAAATAAAATATCTCCCTTTGCATTCAACTTTGAGAGTTTTAATGTTGCAGATGTTGTTTATGCTCAAACACCAACATTACCAACTAACTAAAGTTAAAAAGTGAAATGATAATCAATGACCCCTTTAACTAATGTTAAAGGTGCAATGTGTAATATTTCTGAGGATCTATTGACATAAATGCAATATGAGATCCATAACTATGTGTTCAGTGGTGAATAAAGACCTTACTCAATGAACCGTTATGTTTTCTTTACCTTAGAATGAGACATTTATATCTACATAACCGCGGGCACCCCCTTCAATGAAGGTCGAGATATTGTGACGTCATGTTTCTACTGTAGCCAACAGCGAACAAACAGCGCTACATGGTGCGTTTTGTTCTTACCTTGAAAGAGAAGCCCCAGAAAGCTTCACTTTTACTTTTCCCTTGTCAGTGGTGTAAAATATGTTGTTGGATTGTTTCATGTAACGTAGTTCTTCTTTCTCGCTGTGTTATGGCTTTGACAATCAGCTGATTAGTACTATTGACCATGAAACACGTTTATTTGTGAACTGCGTCAGGCAGCCGATCTCTCTGGGCCACCAAGGAGACGGCCAGATCAGTGGGTCATTTTTATGGCAGCCCTGGCAGCCCTGGAGAGGCACTTGTGGTTAAATTTATCTAATATGAAAGAGAAAGAAAAATCTTTCCTTCTGGACGCACCGCTTTCAACTGCTGGCCTCTTTGGTGACTCAGTGGTGACTGCTGGGCGGGAGAAGCCCCAGCCATCAAGTAGCTCCTCACACAGGGCGCAACAAAAACAGAGTGTCGTGTCTCGTGCTCCTCCCCAGCAAGACTGGGCAGAGACGTGGCGCTCTCAGACAAGGTCCTCCAGGGGCTAGGCCGATCTGAGGATGGTTATTGTCGCCAGGAAGGCTTCATCAAAGAATGAAAGCCTTCCAAATGTTTCTCAATGGGTCCTGCAGACTACCGAGCATGGGTATGCGATTCAGTTCAGGTCACGCCCGCCTGGCTTCAAGGGGGTTCTGCCCACAGTGGTGGATCCCGAGCAGGCTCTGGTTATGGAACTGGAGGTGAAAACTCTCCTGCTGAAGGGGGATTTAGAACGAGTTCTTCCTCCCAGCAGAGAGTTGGGTTACTACAGACGCTATTTCATCGTTCCAAAGAAGGATGGGGGGTTACGCCCCAATTTTAGATCTGCACCTGTTAAATTTCTCAGTAGGGAAGCTCAAATTCAAAATGCTTTCTCTCAAGCAGATCGTGTCATAGATCAGGTCCGAGGACTGGTTTGTCACAATATATCTAAATGACGCATACTTCCATATTTCCATCCTTCCACAACACAGGAAGTTCCTAAGGTTCGCTTTCGGGGGCGAAGCGTACCAATATCAGGTTCTTCTGTTCGGCCAAGCACTGTCTCCCCGAACCTTCACGAAATGTATGGATGCAGCTTTGGCTCCGCTGCAACTCCAGGGCATCCGCATTTTAAATCATACCAACGATTGGTTGATTCTAGCTCAATCGGAGCATCAGGCGACTCACCATCGAGATGTCGCGCTCGCCCATATCAAAAGGTTGGGGTTGAGGCTCAACGCCAAGAAGAGTGTGCATTCTCTACTACAGAGAACCACTTTTCTGGGTGTGGTTTGGGATTCGACAACGATGCAGGCACATCTGTCTCCTCCTCGTATAGCTTTGATTCTCTTAGCCATCAAACAGGCAAAGCTAGGCCAGTCACTCACTGTAAAAGAATATCAGAAAATTCTATGTCTGATGGCAGCAGCGTCCAACGTTGTACCTTGAGACCTGCTGTACATGAGACCACTGCGGTGGTGGCTCAGGGCCAAGGGGTTCTCCACCAGGGGGGAAGCCGCTCCGCAAGATCGTTGTCACACAACGGTGTCTTGGCGCCCTGGATATGTGGAAAGAACTTTGGTTCCTGTCCTTAGGACCTGAGCTGGGGACGTCGTAAAACACTAAGGACGGACGCCTCTCTCATAGGTTGGGGGGCGATCATGAGTGGTCGCTCGGCCCAGGGTTTGTGGCAGGACCATCATCTTCAATGGCACACAAATTGTCTAGAAATGATGGCGGTTTTTCAGGCTTTAAAAAACTTCCTCCCAGACCAGAGAGGTACCATGTTACTATACCATCAGGGGGGTTTGCGTTCGTGCCCGTTATACAAGGTGGCTCGCCAGATCCTTCTATGGTCCCAGGGGAAGCTTCTTTCATTAAGGGAGATTTACATCCCGGGGTATTTAAATCAGGGGGTAGACATCCTGTCGAGGCAGGGGCCGATGCCCGGGGAGTGGAGACTCCAACCCGAGGTGGTGGAGCTCGGAAGCATTTTGGTAATGCCGAGGTACACCTATTTGCATCCAGGGAAACATCACACTACCAACTGTGGTTTTCCCTAACTCATCCAGCCCCTCTGGGGTTGGATGCAATAGTACAGGAGTGGCCGAGGTCACGCCTGTGCGCATTTCCCCTGATTGCTCTGCTCCCAGGAGTTCTGGAGAGGATTCGCCAGTCTATTGTTGGTAGCCTCCAGTGGGACCTTCTCTCTCAGGTGAGCGGGTCGATACTTCACCCCTGTCCAGATCTATGGAGGTTGTGGGCTTGGCCTCTGTGGGGGCCTAGCTCATAGAATCTGGTCTCTCAACTGAGGTTGTGACCATCCTCCACTCCAGAGCTCCAGCCACTAGGAAATTATATGCCTTGAGGTGGAAGATGTTCACCTCTTGGTGTGGGGAACACCAGTTGGACCCAGTTAACTGCCCGTTGGGTGCAGTGCTGGAGTTCCTTCTGGAGTGTTTCTCCACAGGGTTATCCCATTCCTCACTGAAGGTGTATGTGGTGGCCTTATCTGCTTACCACATCCCTTTGAGTGAAGCCTCTCTCGGGAGACACCTGGACCTGGCAGTTGTTCTAGAAGGTCTCTCTCTAGCACTTTTAGGCATTTTTACCCCGTTTTTTTTTATCAGTGTAAAAATGAGTGTATCTTAAAAACGCATTTATGTAAACAGTTCAAATCAATTCTGTATAGTTTAAAATTGTTTTATGCACGTTTTTCACATTGACAAGTTTGAGGTTGACATTTATCCATTTTTTTTGTATTGAATAAAATATGTAGAATCTTTATATATATATATTCCTCTCCCTACTGTTGATGATTATATCTTACAATGCACATACTTCTGAAAATATAACACATTCATAAGGCATAACTACTAATTAAAATAGTTAATGTTTTTCACAGTCATTAATTCATACTGTAACATTTGTCTGTTTGTTGTGAAAAGTTGCACTTTGTTTGAAATATCAAACCTGTTCACCCAAAGGAAACCTTGATGAAGTGCTATTAGGAGACATCCTGGCATAGCTTTTTGGTGCATAATGGCTACCGTAGAAGCAAGATGCATTTGGAAAATCTAGGCGCTGGAGAGCACAATTCATTTGAATGCATACAATTTAACTGCTAGATGGGAAAATTTTCCTAGACAATTTTTTTGTCTATACTATACTTCAAAGCCTTTTTAGAGTGCACATGTGAGGCATTCAGTGTATTTAATAGCTAAAAGTTGATTCTGTTTTATCTGACGGCTTCAGAGAACTTTTACAGAGATATACAGAGAAATGTACGGAGAGCCTTTGAACAAACAGAAAAAGATACTGATTAATTAAGCTCACAATAAGATAATTATAGTGTCGTAATTAAAAATGAAAGATTACCTGACTGCCTCAAACAAGGCCGATAATGTTCATGATGTACTGGAACCACACCACACTCCAGCTTTAGGAGGCCGGCATTTGCTAACTCAGCTGCTCTCGTTTACAAGAGTTCTCTTAAGTCCTAATAAAGAGTTAAAGTAGCTCCCGGCACATTAGATCACAGCTAGTGGTGTTATACTTGAGCGCCACGTGGAAGAATTCCATCAAAACTGCCTCCTGCAGATTCTTTTGATCCTGATGCTGTTTGTTATTAGCACACTGTTGCCTGCTAATTCTTTATACTTCCAGGGAAGTAACACCACCTTCACCCATCAAAGAGGTGGTCGTTAACCCTCACACTATTTTTAATGTAAGGAGAGCAGAGGGATCTATTTTCTAAACCAAGATGGATCAGAGATTACCTGACAAATCCAATCACACTGCTCTTGTCAAGAGAATCTGCATTGATCCCTTATACATCCTCAAATAAAACAGCAGATGGTTTTAGCATGCCCAATTTGTTTTTCAAATAATTTCAGAGTAAGCGGATTTCATGATGATAAAGAGGCTCTGTAACTGTCAACTCAATTTGTTCATTTTGTCCCACTAAGAATGCTTTCATCATGACAGCATGTGCATTTTTACCATTCAATATACTTACATGTTATCTTGCAAAATTGTGCTTTTACGTAGAATCTTTCTATTTTAAGTAGACACCCGTGTAGACTTTTGCTCTGAGAACCAAATGAAGGTAATTTTCAGCACTCTAAAATATGGTGAGCACATACTGTATGATAATAATGTAAAATCAAAATAATTTAAAACGAGTTCATGAAACCAAGGCTCATGATGTTCCTAGTGTTTCTTTGTGTCATCATTTTAAAAGATGCAATGTATGCATCCAGTTTCCCCTCCACAGCAGTCTGCCACCTCCTAAATTTTTATTGTGCGGAGCGTGGCTGGCAAGGCAAAACCACTCATGTTTTATGAGTGAAGAAATCGAAATGAGATCGAGTTGAGGGGAACACAAACACACATTTGTTTTTCTGTCATGGTGGGGACCTTACTTGGTCTACTGTTGTTCTTTTACTGAGGTAATGCTATTTTCTGTCCCTTAATTAGGGGTGTCACTACTAGATAAGTCCTTGTCTGATAAATATAGCTGATAAATCCTTGTCTGATGATTGAGAGATTGAGAATCATTTACCCTGATAATATATTTCAGCAATTTTTTTTGTGCGTTTTCTATCAGCTGTTCAGAATGTGAACTAGCAATGGCAGATTCGTGAATGAATCTCTCATTTAAATGGTTTTCAAGAAGTTCTAACAATTGTTTGCAATTTAGTTTGATTGATTCAGACACTTTACTCGTGCACTGAATCGTTTGTATAATTTTCCCATAACACAATGGGCTACTAAAAATAAAACACTGCTGAATGAGGTGATATTTACTTACTAAAGACTTTGTGTGTTAACAATGAAGCAGCTCTTAATTAACTCTTTCCCCACCAAATACATAATTTTCTGTGTTTTCCTGTTTTCACTGTTATATACTAGGGGGCACTATGACACATCTTCTGAAAGTGTATTGAATCTCCTGATCAAAACACATGCGATGCAGAAACAAGTGATCTCATATGTAATCATATGCATATTTAATTTAACACAATCATCAACATTAAACAGCATATAAATCAAAACTGCCTAATGTCACTGAAAGAAATGTCAAGCACAAGCTATTGGATTGTGAAGATTTAGGGATGTTGATGGATTCTATCTATATGATCTACTGTATATGTTTTAATCATTTTTCTAAATCCGATCCAGATGTAGTCTTTGACAAAAGTGTGATTTTCTCATTTTTTTTGCTCAAAATGTAGCCTTTTTCGTTAAACTTATTCAAGTGTTGACAAAAAAAACGGAGCTCCCTCGGTTCACCTCAAAGAGCATGCACAGAGAAGTCCAAATTAAACATGATTAAATGACTCGTAAATGTAAGTACACATTGATGGCCTTAGACACAAAACGAGCGGTTTGTGTGAGAAAACGAATATAATTTATATAGTTTTTACCTCGTGTTTTTACCTCGTGTGGAGGTATGATGGAATATGATTTCGATATATCTAAATATGTTTAGTGAAAGCTAAAACTTTTGAAATCTCTGTGTAAACAATGAGTGACGTAGACACACAACCGATCACTTCCGGCACATGCGCAGACCGAAGCGCCCGTGCCGTCAGATCAGTTTGACTTGGCTGTGTTACACAAGGTAAAAACGATATAAATACTGTTCGTTTTCTCACACAAACCGCTCGTTTCGTGTCTTAGGCCATCAATGTGTACTTACATTTAGGAGTCATTAAATCATGTATAATTTGGACTTCTCTGTGCATGCTCTTTGAGGTGAACCGAGGGTTCCCCTTAGAATCCAGTGTATGACTAATAGACGACAACGGTTTGACCGAAAAATATAAAAACTGAAAATACTGTGGAAACAAAGACATCTACATCTTGGATGCCCTTGAGGTAAGCTAAAACATAACAAAAAATAATTTCAAAGTGAATTATCCCTTTAAAATAGCATCTGAATAACATGCCACTGACTTTAGACTATGTTTATCCTGGTTTGTGGCAGAATTGTTTTCTAGAACTGCAAAATAGCACCAGGGAATGTTTGCGCCGGAACATGTGTCCTCTTTTCAATGAACCGCCCCAAGGAGCGCAAGTTCATTCCCCAATTTACCGACGTGCGTCGGTGGAGGGAAAAGTCTAGTGTGTGTCGGGTGCAAAATTAGGAATGATACATGCATCGGTGTACAAAGTGAATTGAGCTGGGTCCTTAGTTTGTTTAAGCTGTTGTCATTGTGAGGCCTGGTGAAACCTGAGGATATTAAGAGGGTTATAAACTGCCCAGAAATACTATAAACTATTTTCATTCATAGACATGACATCTCATTAATGCATAACATAAGCATGTTAATAAACACTTTTTGAGGTTTTGCAGTCTAGACATGGTAGATTTCCACTGGTGATCTGGATGGTCTCATTTGCCATCATAAGTAATTTTTAGAGTTGGGCCCAGCGGGTTACGCAGGTTTGCCATGTGTATGCTATCCTTGCTTTGCCATTTGTGAATGGCAGCCCCTCAGGAGAATGAGGGTGTACATAGAGACGCTGTGGACCTAGGAACCTGCGAGGGACACACAGCACGTCTGAGCGTGAGGGGAAGCCCTGTGCTTTTTGAAGTGGAACCTCAGAGACGTGTTTACTCTTCTGGGATCTGGGCCACACAAGAATGCGTGTGTCATGACGGGATGTAGGAGCTGAGGAATGTTCCTCACAATCCCCACACTGTAGGCCAGAGCCGGCCAAATTGCAAGATATTTGAAATATTTGTTTTAGCATCAGCGTTTAAAAAAGACATTGGTTTATAGCCTGGATTGATGTCTGTTAGGATTGAATCCTTGTTGGGATTGCTTTCTGTTGTTCTTGGCTGGCATCCACTTGCACTCTGTAAAGAAGAAGAGAAAAAAGAAAACTTGCAAGACGCTAGTGCTAATGCACAGATATCCTTAAGATGTTTAACATGCTGGTGTTGTCAAATGATTAAGAAAAGGTGCTTTTTTGTGACTAACCATTTTGTCTTGCAGAGCCTGAATTGAATGCGCCAAGGATGCTGGACAGTATTGCTAAACAAGTCAAAAGGACAGTCAGGAGACGGAGGCACGCTGGTGACGATGACTACAATATTGAGGTGCTGCTTGGAGTAGATGATTCTGTTGTCCGTTTTCATGGGAAAGAGCATGTGCAAAACTATCTCCTCACCCTCATGAACATTGTGAGTATCCTATCATCTTTAGCAGGGCTCAACCGGATTACTTATTTAATTACTTAATGAATTTATTTATTTATTTTGGGTGCTAGAACACAATATTATTTACCATATATAAACATATGAAGAGTTCAGATGCAAAAGCCTCTAAGTGCCATTTGAAATTTTCTTCTAAAATGATAATTTTTATAAAGCTTGTATATTTAAGTTCAGTAATTTCACTTAAATGGCAATGAAGATTACCTATTAATTGCCAATTAAGTGAAATTACTGAACTTAAATATACAAGCTTGATAAAAATGACCATTCTAGAAGAAAATTTCAAATGGCATTTAGAGGCTTTTGCATCTGAACTCTTCATATACAGGGCTTTACATTAGGGGTTGAATTTTAAATAATTTACATTTTCAATTGTTGTCTTTTAAAAAGGCATCTAAAATAATAAACTAAGATCAGTCAAGTGATTTTAGATACATATTCATACTTATTCCGACATATTTTGTGCTCACACCCAAAGTGCGTGCATATAAAGACAAGTATATTGGCTATATAAAACAGTATAATAGGTCTGTGTGTCAGGTTTTAAAGTGACAACACCCTATATATAGATACACACACATCATCAATTAAAAAATATGAATAAATAAAGAAAGACTGGAACAATAAAATATTTAATGAAACTGGTGATTCAATCCCCCAAATTCACTGACATACCCCACAACTGGCCAAAAACTGTCTCACACTGGCCCCTGACCATCAGGCCATCTTTATTGTTGAGCAACCAATTCTCTTCTTCCCCATAAAAGCTCTTGATTCAGTCCTCTGATGCACATAAATGAAAAGCATAAGTGTTTTTGCTATTTTACTAATTCATTTCATTCATGATTGCTGATGACAAAATACCTCTTTAAGTGGATGGTGGCAGTCCAAATTTGCTTATACGCAAATGTGCCATTAAACTGCACCTGTAAAGATATTGACCTTTTATGAGTGGTAACATTGTCCAGATGTGGTCCTGTCTGTGACATTTCCTGTTTTTGGAGGAAAAGCTCATAAATATATCTATTTTTTATATCTATAAATATAAACGTGACCACAGATACACTGTGTAATCTGTGGAGATAGTAGCATCATAGATTCAGCACATAAACTATTCAACCGTTGACACAAAGCTCCTTATGTCTGATGTATTTATGTTGCCCTTCATCTGATTGCATAATGTTACAGGATTAGATGCAACTCACCCTCGCTTGAACAATTTGCAAGAATTGATGTCAATATATTTAAAGGAAATCTCTACTTTCTTTTGGAGAGGAGTTATTTTCTTTTTTCATCTTGATGTGTCACACAAGGCATAGACCAAATGTGGAATACTTGAGGATGTGGCTGAGAAATAAAGTAGCTATGAAATAGCGATGTCTATTACACTTTAAGATTGAACCGCTGCTTTTGAGAAATGTAGAAGTCCTTCCTCCAGTAGATGTCCCTGCTGCTACACCACTACATTGATGAGATGAACACTACAATGTTTAATAAACCCTCACTAAAGATTGGCCCAGCATTCAGAATGTAATGAGCTCTGTATACAAATGTAGCATCACTACAACTTTCACACATGCAGATTCTGTGGTTAGGCCCCTTGCATGCCTATTTAAAGAACTGCTGCCTGAAGAGGACAATTATCTGTATCAAACACAGCTTCTGTTTAATTGCACAAGGCGGCTGTGACGGAGAGAGGGGGGCAGTTGGAAAGAGACTTCCCATCCTCTTCTGATTTAGAGTTGTTTATAGGCAATCTGTGTTCATATGCCAGTGGAGAATTTAATCATTTTGCACATGTAAATTGTTGCTGCTTCCTACAACAAATTATTACAGCAACACAGATCTGCTGAGGCATACGTTTTCTTTCTGTGTGGTGTGTGGAATGTGGTGGAAATGTGTGAGACGTTGACAGTGGCGTAACACACACAGGTGTAGGTGTGTGTGTGTGTGTGATGGGGTATACATGAGAGTGTGAACATGCTAATAGCCTGTTTAGCTTTTATTGAACAGATGAACATTATGTCAATGTTTTATTATGTTGGAGTTTGTACAGTATGTATCACATCACTGCAGTTCTGAATTTATATGTCCGACGAGTGGAGCTAAAAGCTTAATTCTCCATGGTTTAAAATAACGTACACCTACACTAAAACTACCATAAAGTGTTATAAGCAAATGTGACATATACGCAATCGTGGCATTTTAGCTTGATTTTGAACTTTGAGTTCTTGTGTCGTCACTCTTTCACAAGGTTCGTATCCGAAATTTCCGCATCATAAGTACAATTATGTACCAACTCAGCTACTGAGCAAGCTTAATACTGTACTTCAGTATAACTGAACATACTGAGGTGGTTAAATTATGCAAACTTCAATATACATTTGTTAATAAACCATGCACTATGGTGAAAAGTGTTTTGAGGTCATAAGATAATTGTGCAAGGAGCCACATGAAAACAAGTGTTTATTAATACATACAGTAATATGCCACTGTAATCATAATTGTCTGTGAAAACGATTAAAAGTGCTGTTTTACTGCCTCTAGTGTTCATTTCGTCCCTGGCAAAAAGCGGTGGAGACATGTGCCACCCGTCCCATCCGTAAATTACGCCTATGGGCGTTGAATTCATAAGCATATAGCATGTATGTAATTGGTGTATGTTGCTTTTAAGTGTGGCCAGTTTTGGAAATAATCTCCAGAAGGTTTCGATGAAACATTTGTACCATTTAGGATGTAGTCATTCATTACAGCATCACACCTTGCATTCAAACAGCAAAACTGTGCCTTTAAAACGCACACCCCACACAGCAGGCTCTTAGCTAGGTGGAGAAGGAAAAACATCTGAACCTTAAAAAAAGGCCTCTGTATGACCAGCTAAACAATGGGCCCTTTTTATTTATCAACCTTTTATAGGCTTTTCCATGCCAAATGTAGCCCCAAATCCTGTCTAAAAACGCCTTCTATGCCTCAGAGAGCCACTCTTATGGGTCTGAGATCCATTTCCTCCAACTCTCTTTATCTTGATTCTGTTGTTAAAATCTTTCCTTTCTCTTGCTCATTGTCAATCATGGTGAGGTTTCAGAAATGGAATGAAGCAGTATTTGTTTTTACAGTCCATGGAGTTGATAAAATCAGTAGCTATCATAATTGACTTGGTGGAGTATGATGCAACTTTTTGCCTGAAATCCATTTTTCATTGTTTTGTCAATTATTATCAATTATGTTGAATTTAAGGGATAATGATGTATTTTTCATCATGTGTTTACAGGTGAATGAGATCTACCACGAAGAATCATTGGGAGTGCACATTAATGTTGTCCTTGTGAGGATGATAATGCTTGGATATGCTAAGGTAAATAACTGCTAAATATCTCTTTTATAAACCATAATGGGTCATATCATATATATTTCTTACATAAAATGTAATACTTTATATCTTTATTTATTTACCTAATTTTTTCATGACAACTGTCCATTTTAATTTTTATAGTTTTAGTAATTTTCCATTTTTTTGTCTTTTTTATTAGTTTTTTAAACTAATGTATAGCATAGTTAGTATAGTCTGTATTGTTTTTTACTATATATTTACTATATATTTATATAAGTGAAACCAAATTGAAAAATTTTGCTTTGACAACTAGTCAAATAAGTTTTATTTTATTTTATTTAACCGTTATTTAAGTAGCAGAAATGCTTTAACAATAAAACAATAGCCCTGCAATGTTGCCAGGTGCATTTATCAACTTTTTGTATGTTTATCTTTGCTACCGATTTCCTTGTTCCTTTGTTCCCATTTATCATCAGTTCCCATGGTTTTTCATTATATGACTAATTTACGGACAACTGTCTGTACTTTAGTTTGTTATCCTGTGTACATGTACTCACTGTAACATTGTATATTCTCGATGGAGCTAGTACCGCTTTTGTTTATTAACGCTAACGTTTATGTTTGAATACTATCTTTCTCCTCATGATCTTTTGTGGAGCTAACCTTGACAGTTACCACCACAGTTTTGAAATGTGCAATAATTTGGTCTGTAGAGGGAGACAGGGAGAGGACAACAACTATTGGTAGTCCAGCTTATCTCTGTCTAATTATGACAGTATCTAAACCTGTCACTAATGCACACAGCCATTCACAATTGAAAGCAAAACAATACATACAAATATACTATTTTGTAAGCTCATAATTCAGTCCACAAATACGCAAAGGTCATTTTATGACTGTTTTGTAATACACAAATTATAGCAACATGGTTTGTTCTTTGCCAAATACATGTTTATGTGATTAATAACTTAAATGTATCAGGGGAAAAAAAAACAGCAACAACAAAATGGAGTTTTACTTTATTATACTGTAGTTTGCAAATGAAAAGGTTTGAATTTCACCTTCAAATATCTAGACTACTCTCTTGACTATTAATAAACAGGAGTTTATCTTAAAGACGTTAAACAAACAGACCCAAAGTGATCAATGTGAGTCAGTTTAAGGTGTTTTATAGATTAATGAATGGTGATAGTGTCCCCCTATTGAGTCTCTAATATTTTTTCTCAGTCCATCAGTCTCATTGAACGTGGCAACCCTTCACGAAGCCTGGAGAATGTGTGTCGCTGGGCATTCGTCCAGCAGAAAGAGGATCCAGAGCATTCAGAGCATCACGACCATGCTATCTTCCTGACCCGGCAAGGTTTTGGCCCCACCGGGATGCAAGGTTTGACTTTTTTTGGTCTTTAACATGCCTCAGAATTTCAAACATGTCCTTCCTTGTCATGTATAGCATTTTTCACACACAAAATCGTACATCTTAAATATGTTCATTCTGTGAAAAAGGTCAGGCTGTCTCTCTCTCTCTCTCTCTCTCTCTAAAACTCTCTTACAGTCCCCATGGGTTTCTGTCAGCACCACATCAATGCTGTAAGAAATGTCTGATAGAATGCTGCCTGGTGTAAAATCTCCTCTTCAGACAGATGGTAGATGTGTAAAAAAGGTTCACACTGGAAAAGGATAGAAGAGAGACATCAAAGCCCACTTACATAAGCACATAAGAAAACGGGATTTCGTTGTCTAAGGATTGAGGCGGCAGCTGAAGCAGCAGTCCTCTCAGGGCATATATCCTTCAGCACTGACAAAGTTCACACAGTGCACATTTAACATCTATTCAACCTGACAGGAAAACTCAAGCTTTTTCCGAGAAGAGCACTGATCTCAGCATGAAGTGTTTATGCTGTCACTGCGACTCTCACATTTCCTTTATCATGCCACTTTATGTACTCAGCGGGCCTCGTTAATCACCCGAGAAGAGCTCTTTGGCCTCTCCACCTACCTGTTGCGCATTTGTTGTCTGGCAGCGGTGATATTGAGCTAATCAGAGCCGATGTGCTTTATTGGCTTATATAAATATAGCTTTAGAGCTGAGATCGGTAACGCTTTAGATTACAGCCCTGAAAGTACTGTGCAAATAAAACGAATTTACAGCGTAACTTTCTGTCATTTTAGTGTTACAATATAGTACGCACGTGTAGGTATACACCTAGATTATAAAAACCTTATAAAAAATGAATTTTGCATAATAGCTAGGTAAATCTAGGCAATCTTTAATATGGAATCCCATACATCTTGCTATTTTGTTTAATGTGTTAAAAGAAAAATACAGTACACCAATGTTCCCTCTATACTGCTCGCGTGCACGGCTGCCCACTTCTGAAGCCGCGGCCGCACAGAAAATAATAAAATGCCACGTAGAGGACTGACGCGAAATGTGTAGGGAAATCCAATCCATTTGATTGTGGTTTAAGTGAGAAATAATTTCAGTGCTCTGGTCAACCGCTATAGAGTGAAAACTGGCGAATGCAGTTTACAGGTTTCACACAGAAAGAGAATGATGTGAGCACATGTGATTGGCAGTGAGTCGTGTGTGCGGACGAGGCAACGAGAAACGCAAATACATGTGAAATAAAATCACATCATAATGTTTTAAAGAGGAGTAGTTTGATTAAAGTGGTGGAAATAACGGTTGATGGACACAGAACGGTGAAGATGTTTTTGTGTGTGAGGGAGTTTCAGGCATGGTTAGATTACTATAAAAGAGTTCACATATTCACTTCTCTTGAAAATATTTAGCTATTAGATCTATTTAAATGCTTCAGTTTGTTTTCATACTATATGTAAACAAATTGAAGCATTTCAACTGATATATTATATCACTTCAAATCCTTCAATTATTTTTTTATATTATATTATATTATATTATATTATATTATATTAGGCCTATATTTTATTATATTATAAGCCTCAATAAAGAATCTCACTAGGGTGTTGTTTAGGGCTCATTGCCATTAAAAAGTTTGAACCTTCTAAAGAAAATATTGGAAATTCATAAGGAATAAACAATCACTTAACTTTGATGGTTTATTTCTTATTAAACCATCAAAGTTAAATAATTGTTTATTCCTTATGAATTTTTCAATATTTTCTTTAGCAGGGGGTTTCAACATTTTTAATGGTAATGAGCCCTAAACAATAGACAATTAATTGACTGTACAAAACCAATAAGTTACATAAAGGGTCAAATAAAAAAAAGTGAATGTTGAAACCATTGTGTTTCTACATATGCTGTACAGGTACAGGTACAAAGAATATTTTTGCTCAGGTCCACCCAATAGAATTATTTGCTCAGCAAGAAAAAAAAAAAAATAGAGGGAACATTGCAGTACACCCAGAAATGTCCTCAACATTTACTCATCTTTTACCCTCATGGCATCCGAGATGTATATAACTTTCTTTCTTCAGATGAAAACAAATAAATGTTTAAAAAAAAAAAAAAATACATTATATCTGCTAATGCAAGCTCACGGGTTCCTAAAAGTCAAACAGCATACAGCAATATTGATAGTAATCCATCGAACCACAATGGATGAATCAATGCCTTCTGTAGTGAAACGATAAGTGTTTGTAAGAGCTTTTTTTATTATCCCCATATATCATTATCAATCTCTCAGAACAAGTGGTTCTCCTCTCCTCTCCTCTCCGATCCGATCCGATTAATTTTCCTCTATTTTCCACATATATTGTTGTTGTAAGCACAACTAACATAATTAACTAACATCCCAAATAAATGATTTGGCAAAATACAATGAATGCTGTCATGTTATCTTGTGTTCAGATGCTTGGTGTTTGGTAATGAATTCATGTAAGACACTTTTGGGAGGTCATTATTACAAATCATTCTGATGACAGACTTTGGCTCAGACAAATGTTTTTTTTTTTCCTTTTTGATTAAACCAACATTTGAGATGTTGTGCAATAGAATTGGTCCACAGGTTAGTTCAGTTCCAATCACTGTTGAGTCGTAAAATATGAACTTTTTTGCTGTGCATCGAGGGATTTATTCGTTAAATGTGTTTCTGTTGTAGTTTATGCACATGTCCTCTTATCGGATAATAACATTGATCATCCACCTCATCTTGGCGTTTCCATCCTGTTTTTTTTTATATGATTTCCCAAAATGCACATAAACAGGTGGATGGAAACATAGCTAGTGTTTACTTTTTAAGGGAACAGGACGAGAACATATATAGTAAATTCTACTGGTGAATGTTTTTACATTACATGTTAATATGTACACACACAGACTCTTTAAAAAGCAACGCAATTGGCCAAATCACTTTGCACCACAAATGCCTTTACCAAGAAAAATACAATCATTTCACAAACTGAGAAAAGTTCTTTACACATCACTCATTTCTGAATTTTATATTTATGTTGACACTTTTTTGTAATTAATTATTATTGACTGCATGCCAAACTGCCAGTGTGTTATACCAATTGCACATTTCACTGTATTTCACTTCGAACAAAGTGACTGTCTTTGTCCAACACAATGAAATGTGATGTAATGACAGCTGGTAGGTTGACATTGTTTTGGCACATGCTGTCACCTTTGCTGGAAAGACTATAATTGGTTCCATCCGCCTCCAACAATCCTCAAATATGTATTTGAATTGTTAGTAAAATTGCCATTACATGTCATATCTAAATGAAAGAAACTGAAAAAATAATGAAAAATCATATCTAATTGTCAATTGTCATGGACAGCTCTTTGCAGAGTTGTCAGCATTACTCTTCTTAAAGAATTACACCAAGTACACCAAGCAGCAAGCTGTCAGACTGTAGAATCAGAGAGAAAGTTATGACAGAAAAAAAAAAAAGAAACCCTAACCATTTCATCTCCTCTGTCTGTCTCTGTCACTCACTCTTAGGATATGCCCCCGTCACTGGGATGTGCCACCCTGTCCGCAGCTGCACCCTCAATCATGAAGACGGCTTCTCTTCTGCCTTCGTTGTAGCCCACGAAACCGGACATGTGTAGGTTTTTAAACATGACCAGGTGCTTTTCAGCCATTTCAGATTGATCTTTTGTAAAGTGTTTTATGTCAGTCTGAACATTAGTGGTTTCACATTTGAATAAAAAAAATAGTATTTTTGTAAACCGCATTAACGTAAATAGGCATAGCTAATGTACTTTACTGTCTGCTCTCAAGGTGAGGGCTCTATTAAGAGTAACACAAAGAAGAAAATGAAATGTTAATGCCTCATACAAGTGAACTTGATTATCTTTTGAGGAAAGAAATGTCAGTATATTTAAGAATTAGATAATATTTTGTCCTTACTTACTTCCTTGATGTAAAGTCAGTCTCTCACATTGTTAAAAACATCCCTCGTGTTAATTTTTGAGCTCATGCTTGAGAGTCCTTGGCCACTGTCTCTACAAGCCTAATTAGTCTAGCCTGTTCCCTTTTGTGGGTGAGCTTAAATTTCTTTTTTTGCTAAAAGTCTGTAGGCATCTAACAATCAAAGAGGTTTCATAAAAACCCAACACCTCCTACACACAGATTAGTCATTGAGGCACACTCTTTTTCTCCTTCTCTATATTGAAACTATTGTCCAGGACTTCACCCTCTCAAACTCCCCTGTCTCTATCTGTGTATCTTTTTCTTTCAAATGCCTTTATCCGGTTTTCATTGAACACATGTCAAAGAATGACAAACCATCATTACTCTGCATCTTGCCACCATCCTACTGATAGTCTTTCATTTAGTTTAGCTTTAGCACAGACTGAAATAACATTTTATTTATTTCAAAGAGAGATGTCAGGGTGATTTTCTCATTTTCTGGCTGACAGCCAATTGATTCCTTCTTAAGCCTCCATCCTTCCTCTTTCCATACCAGTTCCAAACTTATCAATCTTTTCGACATATATATATATATATATATATATATATATATATATATATGTGTGTGTGTTTGACTCCCCTTTCGCCTTCAAAACTGTCTTAATTCTATGTGGCATTGATTCAACAAGGTGCTGAAAGCAACATTAGAAACGTTGGCCCATATTGATAGGAAAGCATCTTGCAGTTGATGGAGATTTGTGGGATGCACATGCAGGGCACGAAGCTCCCGTTCCACCACATCCCAAAGATGGTGACCGTGGGGGCCATTTTAGTACAGTGAACTCATTCTCATGTTCAAGAAACCAATTTGAAATGATTCAGGCTTTGTGACATGGTGCATTATCGTACTGGAAGTAGCCATCAGAGGATGGGTACATGGTGGCCATAAAGAGATGGACACAGTCAGAAACAATGCTGAGGTAGTCCGCGGCATTTCAATGATGCCCAATTGGCACTAAGGGGCAAAAAGTGTGCCAAGAAAACATCCCCCTCACCATTACACCACCAGCAGCAGCCTGCACAGTGGTAATAAGGCATGATGGTCAGTTCCACGTTCTCATTCTGTTTACGCCAAATTCTGACTCTACCATCTCTACCACTCTACTCTAGCTTCCGAGACTCATCAGACAGGCAACATTTCTCCAACATCTTCAACTGTCAAATTTTGGTGAGCTCTTGTAAATTGTAGCCTCTTTTTCCTATTTGTAGTGGAGATGAGTGGTACCTGATGGGGTCTTCTGCTGTTGTTGCCTATCCACCTGAAGTTTGTGCGTGCTGTGGTTTCACAAATGCTTTGCTTTATACCTCGGTTGTAACGAGGGGTTATTTCCGTCAAAGTTTCGCCCACAGGACTGCCGCATACTGGATGTTTTTTCCCTTTTCACACCATTTTTTGTAAACCCTAGAAATGGTTGTGCGTGAAAATCCCAGTAAATAAATACCAGAAAATACCAGGACCACATCCCTAAATGCATTGAAGCAACTGGCATGTGATTGGTTGATTAGATAATTGCATTAATGAGAAACTGAACAGGTGTTAATCCTTTAGGTGAGTGTGTATACTGTATATATATATATATATATATATATATATATCATGACCATGTCCATTCCTTTATGGCCATCATGTACCCATCATCTGATGGCCTTTTCCAGCAGGATAATGCACCATGTCACAAAGCTCGAATATATATATATATATATATACATATATATAAACAGTTCGGTACGTTTTCGATACAGCAGAAAGAAAGAAATGCCAGAGAAATTTCCTATTTTTTAAAAGAAACAAATGTAATGGCAAGTTTGTAAATGGGAGTCATTTTTGAAGGATGAACAAATAATGTTTTGGTCATCACATTAAAAATAACATTGAAATATATATTTGTTTATATAATATTTGAGTTTTGAAGTGCTGGAATAAGATAAGCATTTCACTATTCCAGCCTAACTGGTTACAGTTAGTGTTACTACGGTATATTAAATCCATGGTGAATGTTGCTGGTCTGTGGACTAGTAAAGTATTATTAGTTCATTCATGGCACAATGTTTCTCCTGGTAATTACATCAGCGCTGTTTGATCTAATAGAGATCTACGGGTAATAACGCAAAAATGTGAATGCTTCGAGAAACTAGATCTCGCAGCGAGATCTAGTGGTGAATTCAAATGTTAATAATAATATTATACACATATATGTACATATATATATATATATATATATATATATATATATTTAATAGACTTCTTTCAAAAACAAGAACAAATCTACTTAGTGCTAGTGTAGATGTTTAAAAGTAGTATTGTTTGTTTTGAAGCATTTAATTAATCTCTTCTGGGTTTATTTATGTTTGATATTTAATACACATGAGTAAGATTTCATTGTGGGCAAGGTTATCCCCTGCAATACTGTAAACATAATCAACACATCTAGTTAGGCAAACAATTCAGATCATCAATAGCTTTTATTGCTTTGTTGTGTCTCACCTGGTTAGGGCAAAGTGTCCTTTTGTAATTTCATACTCTGTAATGATGTTGGGAGATCAGGTGTGACCCAGTTTAGATATAACTATGCTAATTGGGGTAGAAAATGGCACCATTGCTGCACTTAAATGTCCCTGTTTACCATAATCATCCTTGATCTGTAGACTGGGAATGGAGCATGACGGTCAGGGCAACCGCTGCGGTGACGAAACAGCTATGGGAAGTGTCATGGCTCCTCTGGTGCAAGCAGCCTTCCACCGCTACCACTGGTCAATGTGCAGTGGCCAAGAGCTGAAGAGATATATTCAGTGAGTTCACACTTCTCTCTCCTCACACCTCTCTTTATTTTATCTAGAAACTGGAAGGCCTTGAACTTATGTGCATAATTTAAAAGGAAACATGTCTCTTCACAGGTATGCCTTATGATTAGGGTGCGATTTTTGTAAAAAGACAAATGAATTTCATAATCAGAGAATAGAACTATCTGTTCAAATTTCAAGCTTTCTATAGACATATTTCTTATCGTGACTAAGGCAAGTAGTCTAGAGTTTTGGTTTATTTTTGTGACACACTGCTGTTCAGGGAGATAGAGGTGGCACAATATTCTGTTTTTTTTTCTTCTTTATTTTTTAAAAAAAGCACACGATTGTACATAAATAAAAACAGACATTTACAGTTTACATTTACTTACTCTTATCTGTATGACCAAAAAGCGGCAAGTTCTTGCCGCTGTTATGAGTAAAAAAATAAATAAAAATAGAAGGGAATGAATGTGCGTGTTCAGCGATCACTAATGAAACATGGCAGACATTTATTTTATACATATCATATGGCTTTTGATGAAGGAGCATTGATTACTGTTGAGGGTATTGATTTTTTTTTTTCCACCGGGCATAAAAATAATTCAGCCGAATAATTGCACCCTGCCGATGCTAATATTTCTTATGAGTTATACTTGATTGTAAATATTGTCCTGTGCATTAATTGGAGCTGTGCTTTGTTTGGTTTGGCCTCAAGTTCAGTTGACTGTTTGTTTACCTGAATTAGAGTCACCAGTAGGTAATTTACTGTGAGAAAGAATTGTGAGATCAAAGTTCCTTCATTCATGGATCTCCTTAATATCCGACAGTTTACATACAACACGGCCAACAGAGATTAACTCTAAAACAACCTGTAATTATAATGATTGTGTTTGAACATTTGATGGTGCTCTGCACATGGTACAGTTTGAAGTTATTCCAACTGCTTATATAATGCTAAACACACACTTTTTTTTTCTTAAAGAGACATATTGATAGACAGACATCATCAATATATGGACAAAAACATATGAAACCAAACCAAAAGTTTAATTTTTGGGTGAACTATCCCTTTAAGAAAAGAACTTGACAGTTATGTGAATATGAATTGTCAATGAAAAAAAAAAAAGAAAAAAAAAAGTTATTAATGATATGATGTGATCCGAAACTTCTCTTTCTCTCATCTGAGACCTTTTACATTATGATCTGGGCTAAAGGTTGAGGGTTGTATTTCTACAATAAACCTCTCATTTCATTATTCATTTGAGACCTCACTGATTCACTCAGTCATTTCAGAAGACATCTAGTGCTACTTAAGAATTTTTGAATTTATATTCTTCTTAATGTGCAGGGTTAATCCTGTCATGACTAAGAGCTGATTGGATATAAATTACCCATGAATCTCGGCAACTTACTGCAGCCAATACAAATGAGATGTTAAGTAGCTCTCGGTGGAAAAGCATTTTCACCATTGTCTATTGAGTTTGAAGTGGTCAATATTCTCTGTAGTCTTCGAGCAGCGTAGAATTAATGATTTTTCCATTCACATCAAGCAAATTGACTTGTTCTCAGAAGAAAATCTGCGTTTACCAATGCAATAGATTTGTGTGATCATTGTGTTTTGCTCAACTCTCACATCACCTTTAACCTAAATAGTGTTCATGAAGAAATGCGGATAATTAAGAGCGGACAGATTTATTTCTGATAATAAAAGGCTTCACTTTTCCACAAAATCATCATACAGTTCATTATTGGCCTACTGTAAGTTTAAATTAGCCAGCGGTCAGTAGCAAACCCTTTTAAAAACCCTTTTGAAGTTCAATCTCTATGTGGGTTTTAAAGTTTAAAAGCGCTTTCTCTGCATGTCCTGACCTCACTCAGCACTTCATTATTTTTTAACATTTACTGTAAATTATCTAATGGAGATTTGGAAATGTGATTTAGTTCTTTCTCTGAGGGTCCAAAATGAGTTTCGCTCTAATGATAAGAATCATAAAAATCATCTAGAATGTATCTAGAGCCAATTTAGGCTTACTGTTTGCAACCAAACTTTAAATATGGCTTCCAAACTTTATAGGGCCATTCATTAAACACCTTTGCTGGTTTTACTCAAACAGATGTTGTAACTTTGTTTGTTTTTCCACAGTACATACGACTGCTTGCTGGACGACCCCTTCAAACATGACTGGCCGCAGCTCCCTGAACTTCCCGGCATCAATTACTCCATGGATGAACAGTGTCGCTTCGATTTTGGAGTTGGATACAAAATCTGTACTTCAGTGAGTATAGCTGGAGGCTGTATTATCCCTTGACAGATCTGATAAATGTCAGTCATTAAATCAAGCACCAAAAAGTTAATTATTTTCTTAATATTTTCTATTTTAACCAATGCTCATTAAGGTCTCTGTCCAAGGTCTAGATGGAAGTGCTTTAAAATACTCTATACCTAAAATATATAGACAGAGTGCTTTACATATCTAGGTGCTTTATGTCTATACCAAGTTTCTCTTGTAAATAAGACCATTTTAAGAAAGACATGGATAATAATTCAGTATTAGTTTCTGGCCTTTAAAATATACTATCTCTTAACCCCCCAAACCCTCTGCTCCAAATACTTTCAAGTTCAACATGAATATGTGCTGTAAAATCCCAATCACAGGGAAGAGAGCCTCACACTTTGTTTATGGCCTGAAATTGAGAACCAGCTGATGGCAAGATGTTTGGCATTCTGCCATCAAAGGCTGTAACACTAGTAAACAAGAATACCATGCTGTGATCCTTCCTCCCAGCCCTCTATCATGCCTAAACAATATGTGCCCAGCTATACACCATAGCCCGACAAAAACTCGCACCCTCATCATGAGATGTTCAATGACCCGCTAATCATGCTTTAAATAGTTATCTCTCTGTGGCCCATTGTCAGTGTCGATAGAAACAATTAGATGGTTATGGGATTGTAAACAAAATATTTGTCAGAAACTATTTGTTGCTTCTCCCATCTACAGTTTGACATTTTATTTAGCTCTCTGAGGAGTTTGTGGTACCAAAAGAGGTAATTTTGCAGCAAAGCTTTTCCATCTTTTACTCCATTAGCTGTTCTTAGATTCTGATTCAGAAGTGATGATTGACTGACACTGACTGGTGTCAGGCACCGTCTCCGCTGGCAAGAGCTGTTGCTGTCACTTGGGATGTGTTCCTGGAAATAGAAAGGCTTTCTGTTTCCGGTCGCTTTCTTACTCCCGGAACTTGGAGAAGTGCACTGCCCGTTGATGGACAGTGCTGTTTTAGCATAGACCCGCCCTGAATAAGCTGTACACAGTTCACCATTGCTGGCCATATAAAAACGGTAACCTTCGTCAGCTGTGTAGGCATGAATGGAGATTTATGAACACCTTAAGACCTAATTGCAGACATCCCTTTGTTGCAGACCCAACTGCTCCCCGAATACAGTCTGCCATTGTTTTAACACTAAAGCAGGTGTAGACAAGAATGTCTCCTAACCTAAGCAATTGGATTTATGCACAGCTGCACTACTTCCTGAACTTCAGCCAGGTCCTTGTTTCCTGTCTTCCAAACAAACCATGTCCAGCTATGTCTGACCTCAGTAGTCACAACAGCAATAACCAGGCACACCTGAATTAATCAAGTTTGTCCAATGATGGCGAACAGGAAACAAGGAGCTGGCAGAAGTTCAGGAAGTAGTGCAGCTGTGCAGAAAGCCAATTGAGGTGTTTTGTTGTTGGATATAATAATGAACATAGCAGTCTTTATTAACTCCTTACATCTGAGTCGCTGAATATGCTGTGGATTACTTTTGTGTTTGAAGGGAAATCAAACAACCAGACAGCTTTTTGAATGAGGGTCAGAACAAACCAGGCTTTGCTAAAAAGTTGTTACTCGAGGATGGATGGATCCTTACCGCTGTTTGTGATCCAGAGCGATAACTGGTCACAGTAATAATGAAAGGTACTACAGTTCCTCCAAATTGTTTTACGGATATAATGTTTTCCAATTTATTAAGCACCCCCTGAAAAGGTCTGTATTTTCTTGTAATTCACTGTGTATGTTGATGATTATGAAAGGTAGAGAGAGAGATTATGGATAATACTTTAATGCGCACTTCTTTATCCAGTTATCTGCCCTGTGGTTGCAGAGTTCCTACAGTAGCGTTTCTCCGCTGGTCTATCCCCCTCCACTCCAAAGGTGTACATGGTGGCCTTAGCTGCTTACCACGTCCCTTTAAGTGGTGTATCCTTGGGGAGACACCCTGTAGTACGTTTTCTTCACGGCACTGAGGGGCGTCTGACTAAGATACTAGGAGTATGGCTGCCTCAAAGGCTATGACTTAGATCTAAACTCCACTCCGGGGTCTAGGGTGCTTGCTTCTTTGTGTGACCCAATAAAACTCGACAAAATGGTATTAGAAGACATCCTGTAATAGCTTTTTGTTACATAACAGCTACCGTAGATGCAACACACATTTGAAAAAGCGAGTTTGAATGCAAAATACAATTTCACTGCTAGATGTGAGTAAATCTCACACAGAATACATTTTATTTCTTTAAAATATAGTGTAAAAATGTTACAAAAGCTTGCTATTTCAGATAAATTATATTATATTGAATATTATATTATATTGTTTTGTGTGCAATGCGAATTTTTTGTGTGACCTTAAAATTTGTTTAAAATTAAATTGTACATAAACAGGTCAAACAAAACAAACATGTTTATGTCTGAGAATCTTTTAAACCCATACAAACTGATACAGTACAAATATTTTGAGTGTCCCTTATTTTCCTGTAAAGAACCACAATTGTCCCGCATTTTACTTTTCTGAAGTTGGCAACCCTACTTACAGCCAACGTACATATGGTAAAGGAAAAATAAAAATATATAGGTTGGCACTTTTACATCGATCAGATGTTGCTTGGATGGAGACCTGAATGTGAGCTTTTGGTCGATTGTAAGAAAGGAGTGGGGTTTATGGACTAAATGTTTGATTGGATAATTATTTCTATTTACACACACCGAGGAATTCTTGTCAGTAAGGCCAATAATTTGGATTTTTTTTGAAAATAGACAGGGTAAATATCCATTTCATGTCAACTTTAATAATACAGGTACTATATGCTAATCAATATTGGCTTCGGCTATTGGTAGATTGAAGCACTGACCGGTGACAGAGCAGACAACTGATATCCTTTAGGCTAGCTGTTTGCCAAGGGACTTGTTAGAGACTTTACATGGAAGTTGATTTATGGCTTCAACATAGTGCCATTTCTCCCTTGGGCACATCCGTCCATTTATTAACCGTATGTCTGAACCTTCCCACTCTACACGGCATTTCAAATGAGCAGAACTGTTTTGGTAAAGCACAGAGCTTAGAGATGAACCTTGTATTTCAGCTGTCATCCATTAGTTTCCTCTCCCAGTCTTGTGTTACTGGTTGGCATTTAAATAATTTGTTTCCCAGGAAAAAAATATATATTGCAAATGTGTATTGTATTTTCAGTTATTCACATTGTAATGTGTATGCCACATTCTCCTGTTGTGTTTAATGAAAATCAAATGTAGTGAACAGAAGTCCAGCTGTGAATCAGCCTGGAGTGGACAACGATATCATTGCTAAAATTATCTTCACTTTAGCTGTGTTATTGGCACATAAATCACATAAATATTAATTTGTCATTATCAATACCCTTACATTTAGGGATAAATATCTGTTTCCATTTCGTTTAAAAAAAAATGGAACTTGGTTATATTGGTTTATTGTGACCAACAGTCATAAAAATCGCATTTTAATATTTTCATCTCATGTGCTTTAAAGCCACAAACAAATGTGTAAGAAACCACAGCTCATGTGAATTAAAGGGATAGTCCGATGCGAGCAACTACAAAGAAATCACTATCATGTCATTCCAAAACTTTCTTTCTTGGGAGATATTTTGAAGAATTTTTGGTATAGCAAACTGTTTTATTCCCATTGATTTCTATTGCATGTATAGAGTATGTACATAAAATTCAATGGAAATCGATTTTTTTTATTTTTATTTTTTATTTTATTTTTTTTACCAACATTATTGAAAATATCATATTTTTTGTTCTGTTGAAAAAAGAAACACATACAGGTTTGGGACTTGAGGATGAGTAAATTATGCAGACAGAATTTTTGGGAGGACTATCCCTTTAAGATAAATAAAATACTCAGAAGCTCAAATCCTTTTTGGTGTGCAATGACTATTTGTTCCTTCCGACTAAAAATATACACTTTTTTTTGTTGTTGACTCAGATTGTGGCAAGTGTGAAGTAAACAGAAAATGCAAGCCCCCCAAAAAAGTCTGCATTCTTTTTTTCTGTTCTAAGGTCCATTTCTTCGGTGTTTAGTAGAAAATCAATTCAGTCTCCCACTTGTCAAAAAAATTGAGCTAGAGCGTGTTCCTAAGAGAAAAAGGATTGTCAGGTCCAAACTCTTGTGGAATTGTGTAGCTTGGCCAAAAAAAGAAAAAAAAAAAAAAATCTTTTAAGTTTGTCTTGGCATTTAATTCTTGGGCACTTTTCTCTCTCTTCAGTTTCGCACATTTGATCCATGCAAGCAGCTTTGGTGCAGTCATCCAGATAACCCTTACTTCTGCAAGACCAAGAAAGGACCACCATTGGATGGGACTGAATGTGCACCCGGGAAGGTAATTTCATGTGTCCACATTTTACTGTGCATATTCTGTCCTGTGGTTCCCAATTTGATTCTGTCTCACACCTTCCCCTTGTAGTGGTGCTACAAAGGTCACTGCATGTGGAAGAATGCCAACCAAGTGAAGCAAGATGGAGCCTGGGGCGCCTGGAGCAAGTATGGCTCCTGCTCTCGCTCCTGCGGGACAGGGGTCCGATTCAGAACCCGCCAGTGCAACAACCCTATGTATGTTATCTACTGAACGCACAGTCAGGATTGCTAATGAAGCTTACTGGCACAGCAGTGTACTCTTCATAAACAGATTCAGTTATCATATGGATGGCTGCAGTTTCTTAAAAATGAAAAGAACTATCTGTCTAGCAATAATGCATTCAGACAGCAGGGGTGAACATGATTGGCACTATCCAATGATAGGAAATGTCAATCACAAACTTTGCATTCTCCAGTTAGGTTAGTTTGTTCTTTATCTCTTTATTATTTCAAAACCTGTGTTTGAAGTCAGATAATGCATGAAATTATCTGATTACATGTTTGTATCTCTAAATCTATTTTTGATAAACATCTGCGCAGGGTGTTTTTAATCAGACAGGGCTTCCATCTATGCTGTCTAAATGGATTTTTCTTTTTGAAGTAGGGGAATTTTTTATTTATTTATTGATTTAAGTAGGAGGATGCTTCTTAATTAGCATGCATGCTTTGAGAATGAAAGAAGCAAGAGAACTAGAAATTTATTTATTTATTTATTTATTTTATTTTTTATGCCAGCACATCAGTCTGCTAGTTGTGTAGAGTGTTTGTTTTAAGGACCTGTTAAACACCATTTGAGTTGAACAGATGTTCACACTTATAGAAAATATGCATGAATAAAATCTAAAGTGAGGCTTGTGATGCTGTCAAAATTCAATCTATCTTTTGCATCAGTTGCCATTCGATCCAAACATTGCTTAGCTTTTCTGAATGTGGATCTATATATTTTATTTGATGAAAGAAGGGATAGATGTGTTTCTACTGTCTCTTCACTTCGTTGATGTGATTCATTTAAACTTTGTCTAGATTAACTTTGGTTACTGACTGCTTTCTAAAACACACACTTGTAAATTTAAAGTACTTTGTTGATCTTTATTTAATTATTATCTTTTCTCTGTTAGTCCATCTCATGGCGGTCAGGAGTGTCCAGGGGTGAACTATGAGTACCAGCTCTGTAACATTGATGATTGCCCCAAACACTTTGAGGACTTCAGAGCACAGCAATGTCAACAACGCAACTCTCACTTTGAATACCAGAACACTAAACACCACTGGCTTCCCTACGAACACCCAGACGGTGAGTTTTTCAGATTTTAAAGCAGTGTAATTTGGGAAAATATATTTATATAATAGTGCCGTGTCCTAGAGTTTGATTGGCCGAGTGGCATTCCAAGAGCACGGAAAAAGTTCCTGCCAACTTTTTCAGCAGCCTTGTTCTATATTTTTTTCCCATAGAATTTTTTTTTTTTTAATGTCTGCGTTAAAGCGATATTAGCCATAAACCAAACCAATCAGTACAAGATGACCAACAAATTTATCCATTTGCACTTTCCTTAGTGCGTGTGGCTCAAGAAGCCGTTTAGAGTGCTCTCACACATGAGGTGACAAAGTATAGTTTTAAAGGCTTTTGTCAAACATTGCACTTTCTGCTGTTGCTTCATGTTGTGTCCATTGCCATTTATCTATTTAAGCCACAAAATGAAAGGACCACATTGTTCAAAACTAAAGCCTGTGACATGTCAGTGACAGCCATTCCAGTTTAAAATACCTTGCTTGCCTCTCAATCGTCCAATTTCAAATTGTTTTTCACAGGATGATTTTTGAGTTACCTAATGATGATTACTGAAATTTGTGATATGAAAAAAAGGCAATAAATAAAGAGTGCCAGTCGTCCCGCTAAAAGGACGTGGCAGTTAATTAAACTGTAAATCATAGCGATCAGCCAACAGAAAAACGATAAAAGAAATAAAAACTGACTTGGAAAGGGCTTGATCCCAGCTTTATTAGGGTTTCAAAACCTCTAATATGTGAAATTTCACCATGTGGTGGGTTTTCCCAGATTGCATCACAAATGCCTCTTGCGCCTGACGCAAGTTTAAAAGGGATTGGTCTGAAATAGCTCTGTTGTTCATAGGTGTGGTATGGGCGTAACATGAAATAAACCAGTGGTAAATCAGAGCGTCATCCAACATAGCCTACTCTTTAAGAGCAGGTGCGCATGTCACATGGAGGATTGTTATTATTATGGCGAATTTAGTAGGAGCGGTTCACAGCCGAGGAGACTGATGTTCTTGTCAGGGCAGTGAAAGACAGAGTATGGGGATGGGAGAAACCCACCCAAATTAGTGTCGGTTAAACAGGCGTGGTGGAATTGTTTTCTGGAACTGCAAAATAGCACTAGGGCATGTTTGTGCTGAAACACGCCTCCTTTTTGCACCAACCCACCCAGGGAGCGCAAGTTTTGATTTAATTTAATGACCACACAGCCAGGCTGGTGGAATTTGTTTTCAGTACAGCTCATTTCTTGGGTGCAGGTTCCAGAGTTTTCTCCTAGTTTAGCAATGTGCGTCTGTGGAGGGAAAAGCCCGCTTTGCGCGGGTGCAAAATAGGAATGATACATGCCTCGGTGTAAAGTGTATTTGCGCCGCGTGCAAGATAGGGCCCTAAATCTTTTCATTCGTTATGACATTATGAAATTAGATTGGAGTAAAAACATGTAAAGAAACTGTACATCTGTACATCTGCACCAATACTCCAGAGGGTTAAAAGCAGATTTCTTTGCATGTATTATAATAGAAACTGCATTTAGGGGATTTGGCCCGTTCGCCATCTATGCTTACCTTTTTTTCAGGAATGCTTTTTGTTCAAAAATATTTTTAGGGACATAGTAAAAAAAATTAGGGACAGGTGAGGTAAGTTTTTTAAGACTGCATTGTTGCTGTATCACAATACGGCATACATATTTTATTTTTATTTTATTTATTTAACCTTTATTTAACCAGGTAAGCACGTAGAGAACACTTTCTCAGTTGAAATGGCGACCTGGCCAAGATAAAGTGAGGGTGCATGACATACAAATAGTTTCACATAAATTATACAAATTACACTTTAAATACACAAGAAATAAAAATTTTCTGGACAATAGAATAGACAAAGTCAGTACTTAAACAATTAATGGAGCACAATCCATTAATTCTTTAATAAAAATAAAAAATTGTTTAATAAACTTTAATCCATTAAAGTTTAATAAAAACGTATGCAATATTACACAAGCAGGAGTGCATTACAGCCCTGTATAAGCATGGTTGCAATTGTAAATGTGGTTGTACATGTTCCTAATTCTGCAAACCCTCTCTGGAGTTTAACAAAAATTATAGCACAAGGGTTAAAGCTGTGATTTAAGGCTTATCTGTTTGTCATTGGCAACCTGTTTGTTTCTTAAAGCTCATCTGGATATTGGAAACATGCTTGTTTCTTTATGCTTATCTGATTAATATTGCCAACATGCTGTGTATAAGTCAGCAGCATGCTTATCTAGTGTATCAGTAACATGCTTGTTGCTTAAATGCACAATAAGTACGTTTCACCGCAGAGGTCTCTCATTCAAACAATACTGTAACAATGTTGTTACTTGATAATCCCATGAAGGAGTGTGGAATAATGGGGATCGTCATTAGAGGTGGGAATCATTAGGCACCTTACGATTAGACTACGATTCAGAGGGCTGTGATGCAAAAACAATTATCCATATGTCCCAACATTGCAAAAAAATAAATATGTGCATGTACTAGCAGCATACTTGTAGTAAATTAATACAAACCTCACCATATTCTGAATCTCTAAAATTTAAAGGGGTGGTAAACTATGATTTCACTTTTCTAACTTTAGTTAGTGTGTAATGTTGCTGTTTCAGCATAAACAAAATTATCAAAGTTACAATAACTTATATAATTTGTACGTAATATATGAGTGATTTATAGATTACGACAGAATATGCTAATTGAAGATGGTTAACTCCGCATCAGCAACATAAATTCATCAACTAATCATTCTGGAATCCTGTTGAGGAGACTTCTTCTTGAGTCTCTCCATCTTTGACTGACTCCATTTTAACATTAAAGGGAGAACAGTTTCTGTTATTTAGTGTGTCTGCGTGAGGAAATCGCAGCTGCGAACACACACGAGTTTAAAACTTCACACACACACACACACACACACACACACACACACACTCTGGGGACATCAGAGATTTATTTTACATCTTGTGAAAATGGCATTTTACCACCCCTTTAATAACAGGCTTCTAACCAACATCCTCCTGTTATGAGCAATATAATCCTTCAAAACAAAAAACAAACAAAACAAAACCAAAACGAAAAACAAATAAACATTTTGCTGTAGCAAAAATCACAAAACAGCTTTTGTTCAAAAGCTTTTGTTTCTGTATACAACAATCAAAAAAAAAATGTACATTAACATCTCCAGAGAACACAGTCAAAATATAACTGTGACTGTGGAGGGCAGTAAAATAAACCTACGTATAACAGATCCGTTTACAGCATCTAAAAATCGATTTTTTTTTTTACCCCCAGCCCTAGTCGTCATCTACACAGCTGATGAGAACAGAAATTTTGTTCTTGAATAAGGAAGCACATTGTTTTTCTTGGATTCCTCAGGAGTAAAATCGAAAACAGGCAAAACAATGAAATGCACTTCATTGGTTAAATGGTGGTTCAGTTGTCACCGACATTACTTATTTTGTATTTTGACATATTTTCAATTAAAGAGGATATTAGAAGAGGAAATCTCCATCTCTCACCTCTAGTTCACAGCAAGGAAACAGTTAAGGATGTTTTTCTCAAGTAATCATCTGACGCGTTAGAAAAGGAACACCATTCCAGAAGGGAAGTTTTACTCAAACTTCACATTTTGAGTAAAGATTATTAAAAGACAACGTGTACATATCAAGGTTTACCATAAGACTAGCTATTCGCGCTACAGACAGGGTCAAATTGGACTTCATGTTGACCTCAAGGTTTTTCAGGTATTATCAATATGCCATTTGCCTAATATTTCTGATGGTTATTATTGGTAACATGTTTGTGGCTTAACAGCTCAGACAGACCAAGCTAGTGGCAGAACTAGTGGCAACAAGCAACCATTGTATGTTTACATTGACTTCCATTGAATCTAGGTCAAGTTGCACTCGAACACAGTGTAAGAAGAAGCATGCACATCTGCACCTGCATGAAAGGGGGAAAAAAACTGTCAACATCAGCATGTGGTAGTAATATTAATCACTCAAAAGAAAACTGGAGCTTGGACTGCAAATTTACAAACAATATCTGAGGAGTGCTTGATCGATGTTGATTACTTAATCTTCACTTTCTTCATTCCAGACAGCATGCAATTTATGGAAATATTGCATTGAAATGCTTAGAAGATCCCTTCTGTGTATTCCTTCTTTCTTATTCACTTGCTTTTTTATTCTCGTGCACTGGGTTGCTAAGCTGAACACTCAATAGCTCTTCAACATGCTCAATTGGCTAAAACAGCTTTCTGGTAAAATTGGCAACGTGCTTGTTGCTTATGGGTATAAGTGTATTGAAAAAACAACAACATTTGTTTAAATGTTCTGAGAAATGGCACATGTTTGTTGCTCAGGGCTTTCCAGTTGGATAAAGGGATAGTTCGCCCAAAAATGAAAATGATGTCATTAATTAACGTCACCCTCATGTCATTCCAAACCCGTAAGACACGAATTAAGATCTTTTTTGATAAAATCTGAAAACTTTCATTGCAACTTTCAAGGCCCAGAAAGGTAGTAAAGACATTATTAAAATAGTCCATGTGACTAGAGTGGTAACCTTAATATTATGAAGCAATGAGAAAACATTTTGTGTGCAAAAACAAAACAAAAATAATGACTTTATTCAACAATTTCTTCTCGTCTTTGTCAGACTCAGTGCTGCACGTTGTCGTGGTGCTCACTTGAACAGTGCCAGCCAATGGTGAGCTGGCGTTCTGCCGTATTACCCAGAAGCGCTGCACTGTGTTTACTACATCAACAGTGTAGGCGTTGGCGATGCTTGCAGATACTCTCCTGTAAAGGGCATGCTGCCCCAGTCTCCGAGGGACATTCTGATCTTTACTGAAATGTCCTATATGCATCTGTCTTACTTTTCCAGTATAAGAGTCTTACTTCCAGTACCAGTATGGTATTTCTCGACTACTCTTCAGAACAAACAACTGAGTTGTATCTTGCTTTGCATGAGCTTCTTCAGTCACTCGGTACAACTTATTCTTTAAAATGGCAGAATAAGGATAAGAGAGTGGTCACATTGGTTGGAGAAGCTGTCTGTCGAATGACTGGACCTGTTCAAATGCATTTTTAAACGACTCATCCTGGGACTGTTCCAGGGGAAAATCATTGCGCTCTGTAAGAATTAGCCTTTCAATAGTGCTCCATTCCTCTGGTTCTGGTCCCAGCGGTCCCAGTTCAGTTTCCCTAGCTGCGTGACCGCAACAACCTTACTGGAACCATACAGCTGTTATCCAATGCCTCAGGTTGAATTAAGCTTTGATGCATGGAGGTTTGGTTACATTCTAAATCCACTAAAGCTTGATAAGTACCCCCCTTAATACAACCCAGCCTAATCGAGGGCAGCCTGCGTTGTGGCCACCTTCATCAAATGACACCTGACGATAAAATACCAGGGGGCCCACAATGCTAACGAATGGCCCAGACTTCCCCACTGCCCTAGTGGTAGGAAGTGGGTCAATGTATTGATGTGGAGAGAGCGGAGGAATGGGCCTGGACATAGGGGGATGTCAATCATCTTTGACAATAGTGGTCCTAACAGAATTGTCTACATAACCATGTTAATATTCAGACAGTATATGCCTATTCATTTCATTGCATTCCATTACTATGTGTTGAATTCTGTCATCATTTACTCGCCCTCATGTTGTTCCAAACCTGTATAATGTGACATGATGACCTGAGGGGGAGTAAATAATTAAATTTCAATTTTGTGGTAAACTATCCATTTAAAACGTAAACTTAAGTGCTCTTTTTCTGTTGACTTGGATGGATCCAAGTTAGCCAGTTGCACTGTGAAACCTAATTTGCATATGCTAAATGTTTTATGGAGTTATTCTTATGTTATTTTAAGTTCAAGAGTTCACTAGGTACTGTGCTATTTTTTCACATTAGCACAAGTCGTTTTTAATGCACTTGAATAATTAATCGGCTCAAAGCTTGTGTAGATTAAGACCTGTAAGAACACATTTTCATTGTCCTTGAATATTACATTAGACTATCTTTTTGCATGATTACAAACCAGTTTTACAGGTTGAATATTCTCATAACTTAATTTTATTTTAATAGACCTAATAGCAGACTACAATGTATGTAATGTAATTTGTGGTCTTTCTAATTAAATATTGTTTTTTCTATATTGTCAGCCAACAAAAGGTGTCACCTTTATTGCCAGTCGAAAGAAACAGGTGACGTGGCTTACATGAAGCAGCTGATGCATGATGGGACAAAGTGCTCTTACAAAGACCCGTACAGCATCTGTGTGCGTGGAGAGTGTGTGGTAAGTGTTTGTACATTAACTTATTTGATGGTTGCATACTTACTTTTGCAGATATTAGAACCTCAACAATCATCTAATTCAAACAGAAGTGAATTTCTTCGAAAGATTTCATGTCATGAACTTTGCAAACTTTTGATAATACATCCACTAGATTATCTTCTGAGTTTCTTATAATAAACCAGCCTGGTATTGATTGATTGATTGATTACTAATAAAATCCTGTGCACTCTGACTCACGGAGGTTGTGTAGCAGCTAACCAAGAATGAACCAGTACTGCCATTATCGCCAATACTGGTATATTGTCACACTCTCAATTAACATAATGTCGACATTTCATGCTTTGAATATCATGATTATCGTCAATACTGGTATATTGCAACACCCTTATCTATGCTTTAATCATCGTTTTGAATCCGATCTAGTTGTAGTTGTAACAGGAGATCCACTGGAGGCAAGTTGTAGAACCCAAGTCCAGTTTATTAATAAGCAAGATCAAACATAAAACAAAGGCATCGCGTGGTATGAAACCAAAAACAAAAGCATGGACATGGTGCTCACGAACAGTAGTTACACAGAGGAAACAATACTTGACTAGGACACATGGCAAACATGAGGGCTTAAATACACACAAGTCTAATGACGGAGCAAGACACACCTGTGCACAATGAACCAATGACAACATGACAACACAGAACACATGGCAGGAGGGACAGGGCATCACATGGCAAGACATGAAACATGATTGACATGAAACATGATCCAAAAATCTAAAATAACCTGTGACAGCAGTCTTTGACAAAAATTCGATTTTCTCAGAATTTTACTTGAAGGTGCTGTATGCAATTTTTTTCACTGTACTAAATCATAAAAATACCATAATATGTTTGTATATATTGAGGAAACATGCTAAGTTCACATTCTAGGTTTTTTGAAAAACGCTTCTACAGCCAATTTTCATTGTCGTTTGCACTCGTTCCTGATGTGTGTGCTCAAACCGGCAACCCGTGTGAGCGCCGTCTAGGGCTGCACGATTAATCAAATTTTAATCACGATCACAAAAAATAGTTTTGGCTTCCCACAATCAAATTCACGTGATCAAGCAATATTTAAAATGCGTCATTCCAGGGGTGTAGTCTAGTTTTTTGTAGAGATACTGTGATGTACCAGCACACATCACACATGTGATGTACTTATTGTTCTCATTTTGTATTGTAAATCACTTTTGCTGCTATTGAGGTGGGATGCGGGTAGAGTTAGGGACAGGTGTGGTGGTATGGGTCGGTTTAAGGGTAGGTTAAAGTGTAAGGGATGGTCAGCTGTGTAATTACAGATGTAATTACATAAATTAATTACAGCTGTAATTACATGCTGGTATTTTTAAAATATAAGTACAATGTAAAAACATGTATGTACACAATAAGTCCTCTGTATCAAATTATTCATTTCAATGTAAGTACATGGTACTTAAAGCCACTTAATATAAAGCGGGACCTTTTTTTGCAAATTATTGCACACTTCTGAAAAGGTAAAATGAGTCTTCACATTTGATTCTACGGAAGCCCTCAACCGCAACGTAAAAAAAAAAAATCTTTAAAAAAAAAAAAATCTAGCATTTCGAGATTAAAGTCGAAACATTTCAAGATTAAAGTCGAAAAACATTTTGAGAGTACGATAATACAGTCTTCCGTAGAAGTTGCTTGCCATTGTTTTACGTTGTGTGTGCGTGTTTTTTTGTGTGTGTGTTTTGTTTCAACAAATTTTACATTTTCAGGAAATTTAACATCTACCAGCATTAGGCTTCCATTATAGGACGTTATAAAATATACTGTGCCGTAATAGACTTTAGCCTATAGGAAAACCAACCCAGAAAATACTTTTTAGACTGGATGGAGATATCCAGTGAATGAATGAGATGAATGAATGAATGAATGAACATTTTCATATGTCTACTAGAGAAAGCGCTTAACAATCATTTTAGAGAATCTCTCCTCAACCATTAGTGGTTATTAAATCTGAGGAAATCAAGGGATCCATCCAAATGATTGGATACAGAATGATGCACTTAAAATGTATCCAGAACGTTTTTGTGTTCACGAGCCAGATAGTGTTGCCTAGACGAGCACGAAAACACCTCAAAAACACTGTCACATAAAGTTTGGACCAGATTGTGATACCTACTCCGGTGGATCTGTGCACTTGTCTATATGCAACACCATGGTAATTCTTGTTTGCAGATTAGCACCTGTATAGAATTTTGTTGAAAGCCCAAATAAAAGTAAAAAAAAATACTATTTTTTGTTGATCCATGGCAATTCTGGCTTCTAAATACTGCATTTCTTTGCACACACACATGCACGCTCTGGGCCAGTGTACGTGCACTGTTATGAATGCACACACTTCTATGGAAGACTGTATTATTGTAATGTTTTGAATTTTTTTCTCTAAATGTTTTGACGTTAATCTCAAATGTTTCGACTGTTTTTTTCTTTTACAGATTTTTTTTTTTTTTATTTACATTGCAGTTTAGGGCATCAGTATTAATCTGTCACTGCGCATACCTGTTTTGTTTTTTGTTTTTTTGTTTTTGTTTTTGCTGTGAATTTGTGAGTTGGCTCTGTGATATGTAATGGATCAAGGTCAGCTCACAGTGCAGTGTGTATAGGATGAGGGCTACTTCACAATGAATGTTGTTTGAAGAATGAATCTCTCCAGATGGGGTTTATAGAAGTAAATTGATTTTTGTAGATGGAGAATGAATAGTGATTAGCTTTTGGGAGCAAGTGATAGATAGTCTGTCAGCTAGTGTACAGAGGCTTTAGGATTTATTTGCAGATATCTAGCACCTTTTTAAAAGTTTTGTTCAACAGACGGCTGTAGTGTTTCATATTTATCAATGTCACTTGTACTTTCAAAAGAAAAAAAACAAAACGATTTGGTCCTCTTAGAGCTAAGTTCACAAAGTTAAGTTCACAAATTTTAAAATGAACTAGTTCATAGATATGTTGATGAATATGTATAACCAAACAGTTGATGGACTCCATTAATTTCCATAGTAGAGGTCATAGGGGTCTATCAACTGTCTGGTTACCGACATTCTTAAAAATATCTTCCTTTGTGTTTAGCAGAAAACCATAATTCAGATTTGAAACAACTTGAGGTTGAGTAAATGATGATAGAATTTTCATTTTGAAGTGAACTATCACTTTAAAAGCAAGGAAATGTCACAGAACAGAATCTTGCTTAAAAAAAGTGCATAGAGCAGCTAATTTGATTTGTCATTTGTTGATTTTCAAATGCAAAACCAGTTGAAAGGTTTTCAGTGCGTTTACCAGTTCTTTTGGAACATTTTCATCTCATTTGATCAAAACCGTGATGATATTGATAATTTTTGTTATGAAATTTTCATGCTGTTTTATCTCTACTTCAAAATTTAATCCCTTTCACACTTACATTGTGTGCCTCATTAACCAAGCTATTTTTGTAAAGTTTATTATTATTATTTTTGTTGTTTATTTCCCTGATGTTTGCATTCACTTAAAACAAAACCAACTGTTTATGTGAACCTTGTGTTAATTCAACAAGACGATAAAGAGAACTGGCAAAGCAATCAGCTGCGTCTCTCTTACACAGTTTGGAAGCGGTGAAAATGACAATGCGTGTACGTTATCAATTAGTAATTTGTATAGATCTGCCAGAAGAAACAGCCATGATGAACAGCCTATTTGTATATGGAGGCAACTGATGACCAAACATTGGAATTCACAAATAGAAAAATCAAGTGGCCCGGACTGTCATCAATGGACATTTTTAGCGAACCGTACTAGAAGCAAAACATACTCAGAGGTCTAAGATCATTTTGAGTGTTCACATACGAGCCAAAAAATCATGTGAATCACACTCAGACTTCTGAAAAGGACCAAGTATTATACAGAGTTATACTGTATACAGAGCTACCGCAAGAATGGGAGTTCAAACAAAATGGTCTAATGATGGCCTCATGCTTGATTCTCTGCCGCATTAGGTCTATAGTTTCATGATATTAGATGTAGATATATCCAAAGATGAAAGCTTGAAAGTGTTTCTTGCTTGAAAGCACATCCTGCCTTTTTTCTTAATGTGTCTTGCATACCCCCCTATATCTCTCTCCCTCTCCTTCAGAAAGTGGGCTGTGACAGGGAAATTGGCTCCAACAAGGTGGAGGATAAGTGTGGCGTGTGTGGGGGTGATAACTCCCACTGCCGAACTGTGAAAGGAACCTTCACCCGTGTACCCAAGAAAGCTGGTAAGATACTTCCCTCTTCCCTTGGTCATTGATTTACGGTATTTAACTTAAATCGGGCAGTCCTTTATTCTGGACTTCAGCCCTGTCATTACGTTCATATTTCCAGTCCTCTAGTTTAAGGACACTTCAGGAGTTCATTTTTAAGTTTTCCTCTGTCTGCTGTAGTTCATTCATTGAATTTTGAAAGTGCAGTATAAGACAAAATACTTTTTTCACACTGGGTTGTCTCATTTGCATGTGGCTCTCACAACCCCTACTTGACCCCATTTTTTTATTTAGGTTGTCACATTTCACAGTGTCACCACCTGGAATTCTTATTTTGTATTTTTCCTCTTGACACTTTTCCTCTGACACCATAGAATGAACAAGCTGTTTGAGAAATTTATTTGAACGCATTTACAAGTAAAGGGCATTTGTACTTCCCTTCAGTGTTCGGGAGTATTTAACTATAAGTAGCGACGCTAGTAACATAACTACATTTTTCAGTAGCATAGCAGTAGCTCAGTTGCTTTTTAAACAGTGTAGCTTTTCCAGTAGCTAACTACTTTTTGCAGCAAGTAGCGGTGTAGCGTGAGAAAGCTACACTGCGTTTGTTTAGCCTGTGCGAATCACGCATCTGCCCAAGATGTGTGAACTCCTTCCTTCTGCAGAGTTCGGGTGTATCGCTTGTCAACAAATTGGCACGTGTATTCCCTAGTGTAACCATGACAAATTTTACGACAATAGTTGAAGACAATACGGTTTCCCAAGTGTAGGGGGACCCCAAGAGCAATATTTCAAAAATGACAATGTTGGGCTACACATTATTTCGATAGTCACTTTAGACATTCTACTAACTATAAGTAACTTCTATAAGTAACTTTTCAACTACATTTCAACTAACTGTCATTAGAGTATTAGTAGGCTGTAGTAGACTGTCAGTAGACTGTTAGGTTAGGGTTAGGTATTAGGGTTCAGGTTAGGAGAACAAGTTGACTTTTAGTTGCTAAGTTACTTATAGTCAGTAGAATATCTGTTGGGGGACCAACAAAATAAAGTATTAGCAAATATTAAGCAGACAGTCTACTAATACTCTAATGATAGTTAGTTGACATGTAGTGGCAAAGTTACTTATAGTTAGTTGAATGTCTAAAGTGGACTATCAAAATAAATGCTGCTTTAACTTACGAGTAGCTTGTAGCTTGTCAAACTACAGTTTCAGAGTAGCTTCCCCAACACTGCTTCCCTTGTTCTTTGCTCATATAAAAAATGGCCATGCTCAAATGTCCATTAGACCCACTCAATGTACGTGCAGCAGGTTGCCGGGGCAGCAGTCTAAGCAGAAATGCCCAGACTTCCCTCTCCCTAGACACTTCCTCCAGTTCTTCTGGGGGGACACCGAGGCATTCCCAGGCCAGCCGGGGGACATAGTCTCTCCAGCGTGTCCTAGGTCTTCTCTGGGGCCTCCACCCAGTGGGACGTGCCTGGAACACCTCCCCGGGGAGGCGTGATCCATCTCGATGTGGAGGAACAGCGGCTCTACTCTGAGCTCCTCCCGAGTGACCGAGCTTCTCACCCTATCTCTAAGGGATCGCCCAGCCACCCTGCAGAGAAAGCTCATTTCGGCCGCCTGTATCTGGTATCTTGTCCTTTCGGTCATTTCAAATACTTAAGATCCTGGTCGGACTACTGTTTTCAGTGATATGTCATCTAAAAAGTGAAGTTGCAGTCCTAAACTGTCATGTTGTGTTTTGGTCTGATGGTCCACCCTCCACCGATCTACAGTACCAATCACGAAGTCAGTAGTGTTCCAGCATTCGGGTTGCCAGCTCTGCTCTAGTTACCACAGCTGCAGATACAAACGTGTGGGATAAAAAAAAAAAAAAAAATTGGATCCTGCAGCCTATTTGGCAACCTCGAGTCAGGGGGGAGGGGATACACCACTCTACAGTAATTTGAAAGTGCTTGCAGTACCAGTTTTGGCCACAATCTTACGTACAGCTCCTTTAATGTTTGACTGTTTACGTGTCTACACTTACGCTGTCGTTTGGTTGTGTTTTTCCCTGAGTCCTGTGTTCATGTCCTAGTTTGTTCAAGTTTAGAATCTAATAAAGTGTGCTGCAACCGGTTCTCGATTCAACCAACACACACCTCAACTTGACAATAGTCCTATATGGACAGAAGTGGCTGTTTATAATAGACCCACATAAGTGAGCAGCGAAATCTAGACAAGCATTCTCTTAACTGACACTGATAGTAAAATAGGTAGTATTTGCATTTTTTTATTTATTTGCGATTTGGCTCTATTTATTAATTTTATCATTTGATTTCTTTGTTGGATACTATCCATATTGAAATGAAAAGAAAGAATGCTGAAGATCGGTGTGCAGGTAGTTAAAAAATAAACACACAAGGAGAAGTGTTAGGAAAATACAACGTCAGCAATCATAGACATTTGCATTTGGACAGGATTAGCATTAGGTAATTTTTTTCAGAACTTTTTACAAAAGATAGTGTCACGGTGTGGGTTTTGTATTGTTCCTCGTTCTTGTTTGTCACGTGATTCCCTGTTTGGCATGTGATCCTGCCATGGGTCTTGTCATTTGTTAATTGTTTCCAGTGTCCACAGGGGTTCCTTGTCTTGGTAATTAGTCTGCCCTGATGTCTCGGATGTACCACGCCCCGTTGTTATCTTGTTTAGCTTGTCTGCTTGAGTATTTTTACCTCTGTGTTTCAGTTGTGGTTTGTTGGTCGTTGTTGCTTGTAGCTTTCTGTATGTTCCTGTCCTGAGTTCCTTGTTCGTTTGATCTGTTTACTTTATTAAATTAGTGTTTGCATTTGCAATCTCTCTCTGCTTCATCAAAAAAAAAAAAAAAAAAAAAAAAAAAAAAAATATAATATATATATATATATATATATATATATGGGAAATTTGTTGGAAAATGTCTTTTGGTCCTAATTTATCCAATACAGACTCAGACTCAATTTATCCCTGTTATTAAAGGTGCATTGCACAACATTTCATGTTAAGAATTTTCTAACCCATACATGTTTAAACAATTGCCTGATGGGCTGAATGAGCCCTTCTCTGATCACTGCAATTGCTTCTATAATTCTGTACAGTAAATGTTCTGTTCTGTAAAGTCTGCTTTTCACCAAAATTGCACCAGATAATCTCCAGGCAGTGCTGACAAAAAGTTATGGAATTCAAGTCGATTCGCTTAACCATTTTCAAATACCGCACAAATTAATTTTACGTAGCGCTTGCAAAAACAGACATTAGGCTGTATCTCCACAACGCTTTATCGTATTCAGACCAAACTTGGTCCATATCATCACACAAGCATGACCCAAGGCTACAGTCTGTGTTTCTGCGCAGCGCCACCTACTGGTCCGTGGATATGAAAAATTGAAACTATTTTTGCTCAAAACTTCTTAACAGTTTGTGCAAAAATCATAAAAGTGGTCTTGTTAGATTCAAGGCATCATGCCGAGTCGACTGATGTTCTATTTTCCCAGATCAGCCATTTTGTCTGTCGGCCATTTTGAATTATGTTCTAAAATGCTGTATTTTTTGAACGCATGAACGAATTGTTACGAAACTGGGTATGGGTCATCAGTATGATGCCCTTGAAGGAGCATGAGAAGTTTCAAAACAGCGCCACCAAGTGGTACAATTAAATTTTCAAATGCTTATAATTCTGACTGTGGTTGACTTATTTTAACAGGAGTCATCTTGCTGGCTTTCGATATCTTCGAAACCGTTTAGAAACAGTTTAGAAACATAGGTTGCTAGTTTTTCACTAATGCCCAAATGCCAAAATATTGATAGTTAGGGGTAGAAAAATTCAATCAAAGTCACGTGTCAGTCATTTTGTTTTTGTGTTTTTTTTTTTTTTCATATAAATGTCTATAACTCCGAAGCGAATTGAGATATTTTCACCAAATTTGGCACATACATGCATGGGCTCATTCTGAGGACATGGAAAAAAATGGTGGGATTTTGCCTCTTGGTGGCGCTATAATACAACATAACATGCTATACTTAACGAATGCATTGGTGTAACATTACGAAACTTAGTTTGTGGCATCAGCACCATCCCCTGTAGGTACTCTAAAGATTTTAAGACAGCGCCACCTTTTGGTCGAAGTTATAAAAACATTTAGAATAATAATCTTAATTTTTGAATAAATCTGCGTATTTTAATGCCACTGATCTGAAGGTTTTTTCATCGTCACCAAACTCTGACCACATCACATAGATTTTGTAACCACACCACCATCTTTTGGTCGAAAGTGATAATCCATTTAATCACATTTTTAGTTAATGTATGTGATTTTTTCAGCCATTTTGCATAAATTCATCTTTAAATGTCTTCAATTGTTCCTTGCTGCAGTTGTTCTGACACATCTTGGCATGTCTTGTCGTCTTCTTTGTGCTTGGCCCTGGTATTGCTGCTTGCAGCTATATTTATCCGTATAATTGTAAAGACCTGATTGTTCAAACCACATTGAAGACGAAAAACGCAGAAAATCAAACCCGATCTGGACGGAAGTTTCAGAGGCAGTGTGCAAGTGTGATTGACATAAAGTGAGGTCTTATTTATTTTATTAATGTGCAAACATTTCGGACTCAGTGTGCAAGGGCCTTCAACATTGATCTGTCTCTTCTGACCACTGGTGATCATATTGTCAGGTGGATGTTACTACCAGGTAATGTTCTCTCAGTGCTACATGTTCTCAGTGTGTGCTGTCTTTGCATTATGTTTCATAGGTATGCATATACAGTACACTAGCTAATTTGAAAACAGTGTTCAGGACTTTGCTACATGCAGTAATTTAGAGCTGTGGCTTCTCTGAATAAAAATGGCATGATAATTGCTTAATTTAAAATAATTTTAGCCTAAATATGCAAATCACATTCTTAGGATGAGTATAAATCTTCGGAAATGGGTATTGGCACACGCCATGTTGGTCTGACACAATGTTTCATTGCAGAAATTCCGGGAGCCTAATTTGACTAATTACATAGAGACATAAAATCGTAACAGATCCTTTTAAGCTTCATTCTGGCATTTGGGCTAAATGTCTATACAATGACGATAAAACTCTCCAGCTAATGCATAATGAAGCAGAGTCCTTGCCCAGATGGCAGGACAAAATAATGTCTCTAAGAAAATGGATTCATGTATGTTCATGTTGCCTTTGTTGCATCTGAAAGACGTGGCATGTGGCATTGAGAAAATGTTTCTGGCATGATTTCTTTCAGATGTGCCTTCCTTGACTTTAATTAACATGGTGTCACAAATGCTGTATTTACTTGTGACAATGAATTCATTTTTTATTCTCGTTCTATCCAGAATTTGCATGATGTTTTCATAAAATATGCATCATACGGGTGATTGTACACAATTTGTGACACTTTATATCACAAATTCCTATATTGTACTTATATTATCATTACTAATTTTAACACATTGTCTGCATGTACTAAATCAGAATTTTGGACCTTTCTCCATCTAACTCCATCTTGTTTTAATTTCAATTGATTACTTTTTTTTAACAGGGAAAAAGTTAAGCAAGAGATCCCAAAAAGAAATTCCTGTTTTGGAAAACACAACCTGCAAGTATCTTATATTGTCTAATCCTACACTACTCTTCCTACTGTACTGCTGTCCTCTGCATGACTGTAGCTAGTAGCTTTAAAGGAATGTTCTGAGATGATATAAATTAAACTCAATCAACTGCATCTGAATAATGGTGTCAGATTACCACAGAAAATAACTTCAATGAAAACAAATTTATTTATTTATAAAAAA
>NW_024121577.1:593787-686233 GCF_016745375.1 Pimephales promelas | reverse complement strand
TTGTAACAGGACTTTTAATGACTTACATAAAATGTTGCAGACAAAATAATCTGAAAGTTATATGGTGTTTATTTCTTTGTTTATTTGTTTATTTCTTTGTTGTTATTTAAAATAAATATATTTTATTAAAACTAATCTGAAGTAAATAATAAGATCTATCACAAAATCTATGTTATAACTAAGTCTTAAATGTACTTTTATATTTGTTTTTTTTTTTTTGTTTCTTTTGTTTTTTGCAGTGTATAAGGTCAAAATTAAGTGTTATTATAACAGCAGTATTTACCAATGTAAGTAACAGCCACCCCATTTAACATATTTGGAGGCGTCTGTTTGTTTCCAAAGAGAAATTAGCATTTCTGTAGCAACAGTAATCTGGAGACCCAATCACTGTCCAGATAGCTGGTTGGGGTTGTGGGATATAATCACAGCACATTCATTCATGTCTTTTAGAAGTGTTTGTCTCTGTTAGAACCTTGCTGTATTGAAGGAGGAGAAGATAAGATATTAAAAACTTTATTTCAACTATTGGTTTATTTCTCCCTCTGCGCGAGTCAGGTTACTAGTTTAATAGCGTAAGCTTCTGTTATTATACGTCACACGCATCACACACATGACCAGCGTCGGCCAATAGTGAGCCTTCGTGTGACGTAGCTCTACGCAATCACACTACGTTAACTGACTACAGGCCCATGGAGAAGGAAGTGAATAGTTGAAATAAAGTCGTTATTTTTGTTTGTTTTTGTGCACAAAAATATTCTCGTCGTTTGATAAAGTTAAGATTGAGCCCCTGAAGTCACTTGGACTATTTTAACGATGTCTTTAATGTATTTTCGGGGACAGCAAGTGTCATTCCCTCAAGAAGCCTACGGACTGTATGCAGGAGCGATCTTAATATCTTAAATATCTTAATTTGTGTTCTGAAGATGAACGAATGTCTTACGGGGTTGGAACAACATGAGGGTGAGTAAATACTGACAGAATTTTCATTTTTGGGTGAGCTAACCCTTTAAAAAGCACAAAATTTTCTTACGGGGGAGCATGCCCCCGAACCCCCCTAGAGGGACAGAGGTGCGCTGACCAATACTATATTTCATTTATTCGGTTTGGTCATTTACAGATCATTCAATCAATCAATCAAAACATTCGAAACATAAACAGGGATTAAAGTTCTCCGTCGCTTCGACGGATTTCCTTTAATTGCAGCGGGTCTATGACGCATATCCGTCAATTGCAGGGTTCCCGTCTGTCCTTATGTCTTAAATTAACTTTTCATAATTTTAAGGCCGTAAATAGGCTTTCATTTCGCAAACAGTGTGATAAATGTCTTATTTTTAGTTTGAATAGGTCTTAAATTGATGATGCGTATTCACCCTGCCGAGGGGGGATGTGATAAAGCCTGGAGTGGAGCGAAAGCACGTTACTCTCTCCACTCTAAGCATTCTGTAATCACTTTGCTCATGGTCCACTCCGGTTTTTCAATTCCCGCTCACGGAAAAACTGCTCCCTGGACCCTGTTCACTCAATCTTGTCAGGCGAGGCCACAGCTCGTTTGCTGCGGTCCCATGATAGAAAACAGAACGTGGGTCAATATTGGTCGTTTCTCAATACCAAGTACACAAACTTCGGACTTGCGTCCTTGGTAGTTCGGACTTGCCAAGTTCGACTCGAGAGAACAAACTCCCGAGGACGAGAGGACGCTGCTAACAGCGCGTTCTTGATCGCGTCACTCAGCACGCGGCTACTCCGGTTATCAACTCGGCCTTTTTTCATCAACACCACTGTGCCTCTTTTCATTTATAAATGAACATAATTATTATCAAAAACATATAAATGGCCACACAAATGTGGTTCAGGCAACGCACATTGATTATAATATATTTATAACAACACGAAATATAGCTAAAACACAAACCTGCTTCTTTTTGTTTTCATTTTAAAAATATATAACATTATTTATCATTAAAACTGACATTTAACAAACAGACAGGGTTGTGTCGTTTTATTGTATTATACGTACACATACAGTGAAGAGAATGAATAGTAATATAATATTTTATATATTTTAGAATATATAAAATTACACAACCATGTCTCTTTTTTTGTTAAATGTCAGTTTTAATGCTAATATCCCGTTCAAAGGTATAAGTACCCTAATAGGTAGGCTATAATAAGCTATACAATGAGAAATAAAGCAAACAATTCAGTTAAACATAAGTAGGCTCTCTAATAGGCTACAAAGTTAAAGTTAAATAGCCTACATAATAAAGTTATAAAACTTCACTTTGCCCTCAGCCAAAACAATTTGCCATGGCACAAACTATATATTAATATAGTTTAGCATTGTTTGGTCTCATAAGATAAAATAAAAACATGCACTGAAAACTTATGTATATGGTTGATTATTTGTCAAGATAAGTAATTGTTTTTCATAGATTAAAATAGCTTTTAAATTAAATTACAAAAACTGGCAATATTAGATTGGTTTTAAACATCTCCCCTTAAAACGCTATTGGTCTCGACTATTTAAATAAAGTATTAATAAAATTTTTGTAATAAAAAGATTGGATTAGTTCTAGTTTTGTGTATTTCCCCAAATTTCAATACCATACGTTAAGTATGGTGTAACAAGTGAAGTATAAAGTAAATGTAATGCATTTTTACTCAAGATATACTGCAACTTGTACAAAATTGCAATCATTTTAGATACTTTCTTCTGAACATTAAAAATATGCGGTTTCCATGTCATTTTACAATCAATAATTACTCCAAGAAATTTTATATGATTTACTCTTCTAAAATATTTTTATTAATAGTAATCCTGATCTCATTATTTAACTCTTTATTACTAAATACCATGAATTTCGTTTTATTTAAATTTAGTGACAATTTATTTAAATCAAACCAATTCTTTAGTTTATACAATTTTTTCTCTACCACCAACACAAGCTCTGTAAGATTTGGGCCAGAACAATAAATTGTTGTATCATCCGCGAAAAGAATAAAATTTAAAACATCCGACACTTTGCATATATCGTTTATATATAACAAAAATAACTTAGGCCCAAAACAGAGCCTTGCGGAACGCCACAATTAATGTGGCGTTAATATACAGTTAATATATAAACATCTTGTGAGAAAGACTGGTATTGCCAATGCAATTGGAGAATTGTATTTTAAACTTAGTAGTTATTTCATCTCACTCATTAGATGGGGTTGGTGGTTTTAATAGGAGTTGTTGGTATACATATTCAAGGGCGTACACAGTTCAGTTGTGTGTATGTTCATATGTAGTGGGCCAGTCTGGGCCAAAATGCCCAGGCCGATTTTTTTGTCCCAGTCCAGCCCTGGGCGGACTGATAATACTGGAGCACCAACTAGCGTTCATGACTTTTTTTTTACAGTCTATGCCTCAGCTAATAAAAAAAAAGCAGTGAACATGAACAAAGACGCTGACGAGACCCCTTCGGTTGGTCCTGTGGATGGGAAATTTAGTTATAAGAACGAACCGATGGAAGCGTCATTAAGAGCATGGTTGTTGTGTGCAAGCTATGCAACAAGGAATTCGCATATCACATTGACCCTCAAGTTTCACCTCAACGCAAAACATATACAATTGCACTGGTCTGTTGGATTTGGTTGAACAAAAATAAACAATATTTTGTTGCTTAAGCTTATGTATTCAGTCATTATTAAATGATATACTAAAAATCCATGTGAAAAAAAATCTTCTCACTGTTCTCAGTTCAAATATTTATGCAATTAAAATGCGCTTAATTTCGATTTATTAATTACAAAGCCTCTAATTAATTAGATTTTTTTTTAATCGAGTCCCGGCCCTAAAAATAATATATATAATTTACTCACACATTCTAAGTGATCTTATGAACCACTGACAACTCCTAAATAACTGGTTTGTAAATAATGCTATACTTCATTTAGATGTAAATTGATCATTAATAAAGTATGAAAATACAATTATTAAACACATTATAGATATGCTATTAAAACAAGAAAAAAAACATTTATAGCTGTATTTACATATATACTGCTTATTAATGTATTTTAATGCTTAATAAATGGTGAATTATCAGTTCACTAATGCTTAACTAATGATTAATACCATGCAGTTATTATAAAGTTACTGAAAGTTCCTATAAGCAGCCAGTTCACCAGCAGCTCTACAGTCTCAGAGCCTCTGGGACAGCAAGGCATTCAGACAATAGAGAAGTGTGAACGACGTGTGTTAATGGGCCATTGCAGTTCTTGCTCCAGCCTACAGGAGCGCTGCTGAGTATGGGCTTAAACACACACACACTCGCAAGTCCCCACTTGGTCAAAAATGTAAAAAATTCACCAGAGCGTTTTTTAGTTGATTTTAACATGTTTTAAGGCATAACTAACAGGGGACTTGAAAAATGTCCCCACTTCCCTCGGCGGTCCCCTGTTAGTGAGTGTGTAACGACACCAAAGTCCCCTCTTAGATAGGTAGACAAGTACACACACACACACACACACACACACACACACACACACACACACACACACACACACACACACACACACACACACTCTGGGGACATCAGAGATTTATTTTACATCTTGTGAAAATGGCATTTTACCACCCCTTTAATAACAGGCTTCTAACCAACATCCTCCTGTTATGAGCAATATAATCCTTCAAAACAAAAAAACAAAAAACAAAACGAAAAACAAATAAACATTTTGCTGTAGCAAAAATCACAAAACAGCTTTTGTTCAAAAATATAGAATTATGTGCCAGCAGCTCTCATACAAAAAAAATGTTTGTGAACGTATGCATATTCTGATAATTAGTAACATACAAAGCTGCTCTTATACACAACTAAATAATAAAGAGTTATGACTTTACATGTTTCTGTACACAACAATCAAAACAAAAATGTACATGAACATCTCCAGAGAGCACAGTCAAAATATAACTGTGACTGTGGAGGGCAGTAGAGTAAACCTACGTATAACAGATCCGTTTACAGCATCTAAAAATCGATTTTTTTACCCCCAGCCCTAGTCGTCATCTACACAGCTGATGAGAACAGACCTTTTGTTCTTGAATAAGGAAGCACATTGTTTTTCTTGGATTCTTCAGGAGTAAAATCGAAAACAGGCAAAACAATGAAATGCACTTCATTGGTTAAATGGTGGTTCAGTTGTCACCGACATTACTTATTTTGTATTTTGACATATTTTCAATTAAAGAGGATATTAGAAGAGGAAATCTCCATCTCTCACCTCTAGTTCACAGCAAGGGAGCAGTTAAGGATGTTTTTCTCAAGTAATCATCTGACGCATTAGAAAAGGAACACCATTCCAGAAGGGAAGTTTTACTCAAACTTCACATTTTGAGTAAAGATTATTAGATAAGGAACTCCCGCACACTATCATTACTTGCACTTTTTAATCAAGTTTATTCACACACAACGTTTCGGTCACACGACCTTCGTCAGGAGTATGATAAGTAAAGATTATTAAAAGACAACGTGTACATATCAAGGTTTACCATAAGACTAGCTATTCGCGCTACAGACAGGGTCAAATTGGACTTCATGTTGACCTCAAGGTTTTTCAGGTATTATCAATATGCCATTTGCCTAATATTTCTGATGGTTATTATTGGTAACATGTTTGTGGCTTAACAGTTTAGACAGACCAAGCTAGTGGCAGAACTAGTGGCAACAAGCAACCATTGTATGTTTACATTGACTTTCTTTGAATCTAGGTCAAGTTGCACTCGAACACAGTGTAAGAAGAAGCATGCACATCTGCACCTGCATGAGAGGGGGGGGGGAACTGTCAACATCAGCATGTGGTAGTAATATTAATCACTCAAAAGAAAACTGGAGCTTGGACTGCAAATTTACAAACAATATCTGAGGAGATGTTGATTACTTAATCTTCACTTTCTTCTTTCCAGACAGCATGCAATTTATGGAAATATTGCATTGAAATGCTTATAAGATCCCTTCTGTGTATTCCTTCTTTCTTATTCACTTGCTTTTTTATTCTCGTGCACTGGGTTGCTAAGCTGAACACTCAATAGCTCTTCAACATGCTCAATTGGCTAAAACAGCTTTCTGGTAAAATTGGCAACGTGCTTGTTGCTTATGGGTATAAGTGTATTGAAAAAAAAACAAAACATTTGTTTAAATGTTCTAAGAAATGGCACATGTTTGTTGCTTAGGGCTTTCCAGTTGGATAAAGGGATAGTTCGCCCAAAAATGAAAATGATGTCATTAATTAACGTCACCCTCATGTCATTCCAAACCCGTAAGACACGAATTAAGATCTTTTTTGATAAAATCTGAAAACTGTCATTGCAACTTTCAAGGCCCAGAAAGGTAGTAAAGACATTATTAAAATAGTCCATGTGACTAGAGTGGTAACCTTAATATTATGAAGCAATGAGCAATGAAAAACAAAACAAAAATAATGACTTTATTCAACAATTTCTTCTCGTCTTTGTCAGACTCAGTGCTGCACGTTGTCGTGGTGCTCACTTGAACAGTGCCAGCCAATGGTGAGCTGGCGCGCTTTACCCAGAAGCGCTGCACTGTGTTTACTACATCAACAGTGTAGGCGTTGGCGATGCTTGCAGATACTCTCCTGTAAAGGGCATGCTGCCCCAGTCTCCGAGGGACATTCTGATCTTTACTGAAATGTCCTATATGCATCTGTCTTACTTTTCCAGTATAAGAGTCTTACTTCCAGTACCAGTATGGTATTTCTCGACTACTCTTCAGAACAAACAACTGAGTTGTATCTTGCTTTGCATGAGCTTCTTGGGTCACTCGGTACAACTTATTCTTTAAAATGGCAGAATAAGGATAAGAGAGTGGTCACATTGGTTGGAGAAGCTGTCTGTCGAATGACTGGACCTGTTCAAATGCATTTTTAAACGACTCATCCTGGGACTGTTCCAGGGGAAAATCATTGCGCTCTGTAAGAATTAGCCTTTCAATAGTGCTCCATTCCTCTGGTTCTGGTCCCAGCGGTCCCAGTTCAGTTTCCCTAGCTGCGTGACCGCAACAACCTTACTGGAACTATACAGCTGTTATCCAATGCCTCAGGTTGAATTAAGCTTTGATGCATGGAGGTTTGGTTACATTCTAAATCCACCAAAGCTTGATAAGTACCCCCCTTAATACAACCCAGCCTAATCGAGGGCAGCCTGCGTTGTGGCCACCTTCATCACTTGACACCTGACGATAAAATACCAGGGGGCCCACAATGCTAACGAATGGCCCAGACTTCCCCACTGCCCTAGTGGTAGGAAGTGGGTCAATGTATTGATGTGGAGAGAGCGGAGGAATGGGCCTGGACATAGGGGGATGTCAATCATCTTTGACAATAGTGGTCCTAACAGAATTGTCTACATAACCATGTTAATATTCAGACAGTATATGCCTATTCATTTCATTGCATTCCATTACTATGTGTTGAATTCTGTCATCATTTACTCGCCCTCATGTTGTTCCAAACCTGTATGACGTGACATGATGACCTGAGGGGGAGTAAATAATTAAATTTCAATTTTGTGGTAAACTATTCATTTAAAACGTAAACTTAAGTGCTCTTTTTCTGTTGACTTGGATGGATCCAAGTTAGCCAGTTGCACTGTGAAACCTAATTTGCATATGCTAAATGTTTTATGGAGTTATTCTAATGTTATTTTAAGTTCAAGAGTTCACTAGGTACTGTGCTATTTTTTCACATTAGCACAAGTCGTTTTTAATGCACTTGAATAATTAATCGGCTCAAAGCTTGTGTAGATTAAGACCTGTAAGAACACATTTTCATTTTCCTTGAATATTACATTACACTATCTTTTTGCATGATTACAAACCAGTTTTACAAGTTGAATATTCTCATAACTTAATTTTATTTTAATAGACCTAATAGCAGACAACAATGTATGTAATGTAATTTGTGGTCTTTCTAATTAAATATTGTTTTTTCTATATTGTCAGCCAACAAAAGGTGTCACCTTTATTGCCAGTCGAAAGAAACAGGTGACGTGGCTTACATGAAGCAGCTGATGCATGATGGGACAAAGTGCTCTTACAAAGACCCGTACAGCATCTGTGTGCGTGGAGAGTGTGTGGTAAGTGTTTGTACATCAGTCTTTGACAAAAATACCATAATATGTTTGTATATATTGAGGAAACATGCTAAGTTCACATTCTAGGTTTTTTGAAAAACACTCCTACAGCCAATTTTCATTGTCGTTTGCACTCGTTCCTGATGTATGTGCTCAAACCGGCAACCCGTGTGAGCGCCGTCTAGGGCTGCACGATTAATCAAATTTTAATCACGATCACAAAAAATAGTTTTGGCTTCCCACAATCAAATTCACGTGATCAAGCAATATTTAAAATGCGTCATTCCAGGGGTGTAGTCTAGTTTTTTGTAGAGATACTGTGATGTACCAGCACACATCACACATGTGATGTACTTATTGTTCTCATTTTGTATTGTAAATCACTTTTGCTGCTATTGAGGTGGGGTAGAGTTAGGGACAGGTGTGGTGGTATGGGTCGGTTTAAGGGTAGGTTAAAGTGTAAGGGATGGTCAGCTGTGTAATTACAGATGTAATTACATAAATTAATTACAGCTGTAATTACATGCTGGTATTTTTAAAATATAAGTACAATGTAAAAACATGTATGTACACAATAAGTCCACTGTATCAAATTATTCATTTCAATGTAAGTACATGGTACTTAAAGCCACTTAATATAAAGCGGGACCTTTTTTTGCAAATTATTGCACACTTCTGAAAAAGTAAAATGAGTCTTCACATTTGATTCTACGGAAGCCCTGAACCGCAACGTAAAAAAAAAAAAATCTTAAAAAAAAAAAAAAAAATCTAGCATTTCGAGATTAAAGTCGAAACATTTCAAGATTAAAGTCGAAAAACATTTTGAGAGTACGATAATACAGTCTTCCGTAGAAGTTGCTTGCCATTGTTTTACGTTGTGTGTGCGTGTTTTTTTGTGTGTGTGTTTTGTTTCAACAAATTTAAAATTTTCAGGAAATTTAACATCTACCAGCATTAGGCTACCATTATAGGACGTTATAAAATATACTGTGCCGTAATAGACTTTAGCCTATAGGAAAACCAACCCAACCAGCTCTTTTCTCAACCCAGAGAAAGCGCTTAACAATCATTTTAGAGAATCTCTCCTCAACCATTAGTGGTTATTAAATCTGAGGAAATCACGGGATCCATCCAAATGATTGGATACAGAATGATGCACTTAAAATGTATCCAGAACGTTTTTGTGTTCACGAGCCAGATAGTGTTGCCTAGACGAGCACGAAAACACCTCAAAAACACTGTCACATAAAGTTTGGACCAGATTGTGATACCTACTCCGGTGGATCTGTGCACTTGTCTATATGCAACACCATGGTAATTCTTGTTTGCAGATTAGCACCTGTGTAGAATTTTGTTGAAAGCCCAAATAAAAGTAAAAAAAAAATACTATTTTTTGTTGATCCATGGCAATTCTGGCTTCTAAATACTGCATTTCTTTGCACACACACATGCACGCTCTGGGCCAGTGTACGTGCACTGTTATGAATGCACACACTTCTATGGAAGCAGAGATGTATAAAGTACTAGAAACCCGGACTTGAGTAAAAGTACAAGTGATCCATCAAAAAAGTGACTTGAGTAGAAGTTGAAGTGCTCTTTAAGCACCACACTTAAGTAGAAGTACTAAATTATTCAACATTCTTTGTACTTAAGTATTGCAAGTAGTTTATTTTAAAATTCAGTACTTAAGTACTAAAAGTAAAAGTACAAGTATTGTGTCATGTAATTATTAAAGAAAGCAGTCAAAAGTTTGAACTAGCAATCAAATAAGGCGCTTTGGCGGGATACAAATTTGCTTTGGCGGCCGCCAAAAAAAAATTCATTGCAGGACAACACCTGCATTAGTCAATGTGTGTGTCAATCAATACCATTACCCTATAAAACTGGCGTGTGATTTAGGCAGCATGAAAGCCAACTTGCAACGAATGATTCGTAAAATTCTTATAATTGTAACGAGTAACTAGCAGAACATTAAAAAACTATCAAAGTAAAAGTATTAATTTCATTGAAAATATCTACTGAAATAAAAGTAGAAGTATGAGAAAAAAACAATACTCTAGTAGAGTACACAGCATTTTAGTACAAGTAGTTCTGCTTCGTTACTATACATCTCTGTATGGAAGACTGTATTATTGTAATGTTTTGAATTTTGTTCTCTAAATGTTTTGACGTTAATCTCAAATGTTTCGACTGTTTTTATCTTTTACAGATTTTTTTTTAATTTACATTGCAGTTTAGGGCGTCAGTATTAATCTGTCACTGCGCATACCTGTTTTGTTTTTTGTTTTTGTTTTTGCTGTGAATTTGTGAGTTGGCTCTGTGATATGTAATGGATCAAGGTCAGCTCACAGTGCAGTATGTATAGGATGAGGGCTACTTCACAATGAATGTTGTTTGAAGAATGAATCTCTCCAGATGGGGTTTATAGAAGTAAATTGATTTTTGTAGATGGAGAATGAATAGTGATTAGCTTTTGGGAGCAAGTGATAGATAGTCTGTCAGCTAGTGTACAGAGGCTTTAGGATTTATTTGCAGATATCTAGCACCTTTTTAAAAGTTTTGTTCAACAGACGGCTGTAGTGTTTCATATTTATCAATGTCACTTGTACTTTCAAAAGAAAAAAACAAAACGATTTGGTCCTCTTAGAGCTAAGTTCACAAAGTTAAGTTCACAAATTTTAAAATGAACTAGTTCATAGATATGTTGATGAATATGTATAACCAAACAGTTGATGGACTCCATTAATTTCCATAGTAGAGGTCATAGGGGTCCATCAACTGTCTGGTTACCGACATTCTTAAAAATATCGTCCTTTGTGTTAAGCAGAAAACCATAATTCAGATTTGAAACAACTTGAGGTTGAGTAAATGATGATAGAATTTTCATTTTGAAGTGAACTATCACTTTAAAAGCAAGGAAATGTCACAGAACAGAATCTTGCTTAAAAAAAGTGCATAGAGCAGCTAATTTGATTTGTCATTTGTTGATTTTCAAATGCAAAACCAGTTGAAAGGTTTTAAGTGCGTTTACCAGTTCTTTTGGAACATTTTCATCTCATTTGATCAAAACCGTGATGATATTGATAATTTTTGTTATGAAATTTTCATGCTGTTTTATCTCTACTTCAAAATTTAATCCCTTTCACTTACATTGTGTGCCTCATTAACCAAGCTATTTTTTGTAAAGTTTATTATTATTATTTTTGTTGTTTATTTCCCTGATGTTTGCATTCACTTAAAACAAAACCAACTGTTTATGTGAACCTTGTGTTAATTCAACAAGACGATAAAGAGAACTGGCAAAGCAATCAGCTGCGTCTCTCTTACACAGTTTGGAAGCGGTGAAAATGACAATGCGTGTACGTTATCAATTAGTAATTTGTATAGATCTGCCAGAAGAAACAGCCATGATGAACAGCCTATTTGTATATGGAGGCAACTGATGACCAAACATTGGAATTCACAAATAGAAAAATCAAGTGGGCCCGGACTGTCATCAATGGACATTTTTAGCGAACCGTACTAGAAGCAAAACATACTCAGAGGTCTAAGATCATTTTGAGTGTTCACATACGAGCCAAAAAATCATGTGAATCACACTCAGACTTCTGAAAAGGACCAAGTATTATACAGAGTTATACTGTATACAGAGCTACCGCAAGAATGGGAGTTCAAACAAAATGGTCTAATGATGGCCTCATGCTTGATTCTCTGCCGCATTAGGTCTATAGTTTCATGATATTAGATGTAGATATATCCAAAGATGAAAGCTTGAAAGTGTTTCTTGCTTGAAAGCACATCCTGCCTTTTTTCTTAATGTGTCTTGCATACCCCCCTATATCTCTCTCCCTCTCCTTCAGAAAGTGGGCTGTGACAGGGAAATTGGCTCCAACAAGGTGGAGGATAAGTGTGGCGTGTGTGGGGGTGATAACTCCCACTGCCGAACTGTGAAAGGAACCTTCACCCGTGTACCCAAGAAAGCTGGTAAGATACTTCCCTCTTCCCTTGTTCATTGATTTACGGTATTTAACTTAAATCGGGCAGTCCTTTACTCTGGACTTCAGCCCTGTCATTACGTTCATATTTCCAGTCCTCTAGTTTAAGGACACTTCAGGAGTTCATTTTTAAGTTTTCCTCTATCTGCTGTAGTTCATTCATTGAATTTTGAAAGTGCAGTATAAGACAAAATACTTTTTTCACACTGGGTTGTCTCATTTGCATGTGGCTCTCACAACCCCTACTTGACCCCATTTTTTTATTTAAGTTGTCACATTTCACAGTGTCACCACCTGGAATTCTTATTTTGTATTTTTCCTCTTGACACTTTTCCTCTGACACCATAGAATGAACAAGCTGTTTGAGAAATTTATTTGAACGCATTTACAAGTAAAGGGCATTTGTACTTCCCTTCAGTGTTCGGGAGTATTTAACTATAAGTAGCGACGCTAGTAACATAACTACATTTTTCAGTAGCATAGCAGTAGCTCAGTTGCTTTTTAAACAGTGTAGCTTTTCCAGTAGCTAACTACTTTGTGCAGCAAGTAGCGGTGTAGCGTGAGAAAGCTACACTGCGTTTGTTTAGCCTGCGCGAATCACACATCTGCCCAAGATGTGTGAACTCCTTCCTTTTGCAGAGTTCGGGTGTATTACTTGTCAACAAATTGGCTCGTGTATTCCCTAGTGTAACCATGACAGATTTTACGACAATAGTTGAAGACAATACGGTTTCCCAACTGTAGGGGGACTCCAAGAGCAAACTTTCAAAAATGACATAATGATGGGTTACACTTTATTTCGATAGTCACTTTAGACATTCTACTAACTATAAGTAACTTCTATAAGTAACTTTTCAACTACATTTCAACTAACTGTCATTAGAGTATTAGTAGGCTGTATAGATTGTCAGTAGACTGTTAGGTTGGGGTTAGGTGTTAGGTTTCAGGTTAGGAAAACAAGTTGATTTTTTAGTTGCTAAGTTACTTATAGTCAGTAGAATATCTGTTGGGGGACCAACAAAATAAAGTGTTAGCGGATATTAAGCAGACTAATACTCTAATGATAGTTAGTTGACATGTAGTGGCAAAGTTACTTATAGTTAGTTGAATGTCTAAAGTGGACTATCAAAATAAATGCTGCTTTTACTTACGAGTAGCTTGTAGCTTGTCAAACTACAGTTTCAGAGTAGCTTCCCCAACACTGCTTCCCTTGTTCTTTGCTCATATACAAAATGGCCATGCTCAAATGTCCATTAGACCCACTCAATGTACGTGCATTCATTCTTTTTCCGACAAATTAGAGGTCTTGCCTACATCTGGACAACTTTGTCATTGTACTTCAATTGTAGTTAAATAACCTTAGCAAAAACAGCTGATGTCATAAATTTACTTTATTTTAGCTTTAGGACTGAACAAAAGCAATTTCCTTTACTTCAGTTACAGCATATATTCATTACCAGCCTGAATGTTATGGTTATGAAATTTAATGTCTGAATATAGCTGTCATGATGTGGGTTTGTGTTTTGTCATGTTATGTGGTTCCCTGTCTTGTCTATTTGTTATCCCAGGTGTTTCTGATTTACCACACCCCCTTGGTATCTTGTCTAGCTTGTTTGTCCCCGATTATTTAAGCCCTGTGTATCAGCCTTGTCTTTGTGAGTTCTTGTTTAAAGGAGCTGTATGTAAGAAATTTATTTCAAATAATCATAAAATGGCTCTGATATGTCACTAGACATTAAGAAATCATGTCCATTCATCCATCCATCCATCCATCCATCCATCCATCCATCCATCTTCTTCCGCTCATCCGGGGCCAGGTCGCGGGGGCAGCAGTCTAAGCAGAGATGCCCAGACTTCCCTCTCCCTAGACACTTCCTCCAGTTCTTCTGGGGGGACACCGAGGCGTTCCCAGGCCAGCCGGGGGACATAGTCTCTCCAGCCGGGGGACATAGTCTCTCCAACTCTCCAGCTCTAGGTCTTCCCTGGGGCCTCCGCCCAGTGGGACGTGCCCGGAACACCTTCCCGGGGAGGCGTCCAGGAGTCATCCGGAACAGATGCCCGAACCACCTCAGCTGACCCATCTCGATGTGGAGGAGCAGTGGCTCTACTCTGAGCTCCTCCCGAGTGACGAGCTTCTCACCCTATCTCTAAGGGATCGCCCAGCCACCCTGCAGAGAAAGCTCATTTCGGCCGCCTGTATCTGGTATCTTGTCCTTTCGGTCATTTCAAATACTTATATCATTGAAAACAGTAGTCCGACCAGGATATTGTCATCTAAAAAGTGAAGTTGCAGTCCTAAACTGTCATGTTGTGTTTTGGTCTGATGCTCCACCCTCCACTGATCTACAGTACCAATCATGAAGTCAGTAGTGTTCCAGCATTCGGGTTGCCAGCTCTGCTCTAGTTACCACAGCTGCAGCTATAAACGTGTGGGATAAAAAAAAAAAAAAAAAAAAGGATCCTGAAGCCTATTTGGCAACCTCGAGTCAGGGGGGAGAGGATACACCACTCTACAGTAATTTGAAAGTGATTGCAGTACCAGTTTTGACCACAATCTTACATACAGCTCCTTTAATGTTTGACTGTTTACGTGTCTACACTTACGCTGTCGTTTGGTTGTGTTTTTCCCTGAGTCCTGTGTTCAAGTCCTAGTTTGTTCAAGTTAATAAAGTGTGCTGCAACCGGTTCTCGATTCAACCAACACACACCTCAACTTGACAATAGTCCTATATGGACAGAAGTGGCTGTTTATAATAGACCCACATAAGTGAGCAGCGAGATCTAGACAAGCATTCTCTTAACTGACACTGATAGTAAAATAGGTAGTATTTGCATTTATTTATTTATTTGCAATTTGGCTCTATTTATTAATTTTATCGTTTGATTTCTTTGTTGGATACTATCCATATTGAAATGAAAAGAAAGAATGCTGAAGATCGGTGTGCAAACGTTATTTCAAGTAGTTAAAAAATAAACACACAAGGAGAAGTGTTAGGAAAATACAACGTCAGCAATCATAGACATTTGCATTTGGACAGGATTAGCATTAGGTCATTTTTCCAGAACTTTTTACAAAAGATAGTGTCACGGTGTGGGTTTTGTATTGTTCCTCGTTCTTGTTTGTCACGTGATTCCCTGTTTGGCATGTGATCCTGCCATGGGTCTTGTCATTTGTTAATTGTTTCCTCAGTGTCCACAGGGGTTCCTTGTCTTGGTAATTAGTCTCCCCTGATGTCTCGGATGTACCACGCCCCGTTGTTATCTTGTTTAGCTTGTCTGCTTGAGTATTTTTACCTCTGTGTTTCAGTTGTGGTTTGTTGGTCGTTGTTGCTTGTAGCTTTCTGTATGTTCCTGTCCTCAGTTCCTTGTTCGTTTGATCTGTTCGTTTGATTACAGGAAGAAGTTATCTTAATCTTTACTGACATTGTCCGTAATGATTACTGAGATGGCACATTAAAAAAAAAAAAAAAATTATATATATATATATATATATATATATATGAAGAGTTCAGATGCAAAAGCCTCTAAATGCCATTTGAAATTTTCTTCTTTAATGATGATTTTTATCAAACTTGTATATTTAAGTTCAGTAATTTCACTTAAATAACAATTAATAGGTAATTATCATTGCCATTTAAGTGAAATCACTGAACTTAAATATACCAGCTTGATAAAAATCATCATTAAAGAAGAAAATTTCAAATGGCACTTAGAGGCTTTTGCATCTGAACTCTTCATATATATATATATGGGAAATTTGTTGGAAAATGTCTTTTGGTCCTAATTTATCCAATACAGACTCAGACTCAGTTTATCCCTGTTGTTAAAGGTGCATTGCACAACATTTCATGTTAAGAATTTTCTAACCCATACATGTTTAAACAATTGCCTGATGGGCTGAATGAGCCCTTCTCTGATCACTGCAATTGCTTCTATAATTATGTACAGTAAATGTTCTGTTCTGTAAATTCTGATTTTCACCAAAATTGCACTAGATAATCTCCAGGCAGTGCTGACAAAAAGTTATGGAATTCAAGTCGATTCGCTTAACCATTTTCAAATACTGCACAAATTAATTTTACGTAGCGCTTGCAAAAACAGACATTAGGCTGTATCTCCACAACGCTTTATCGTATTCAGACCAAACTTGGTCCATATCATCACACAAGCATGACCTAAGGCTACATTCTGTGTTTCGGCGCAGCGCCACCTACTGGTCCGTGGATATGAAAAATTGAAACTATTTTTGCTCAAAACTTCTTAACAGTTTGTGCAAAAATCATAAAAGTGGTCTTGTTAGATTCAAGGCATCATGCCGAGTCGACTGATGTCCTATTTTCCCAGATCAGCTATTTTTTTCTGTCGGCCATTTTGAATTATGTTCTAAAATGCTGTATTTTTTGAATGCATGAACGAATTGTTTCGAAACTGGGTATGGGTCATCAGTATGATGCCCTTGAAGGAGCATGAGAAGTTTCAAAACAGCGCCACCAAGTGGTACAATTAAATTTTCAAATGCTTATAATTCTGACTGTGGTTGACTTATTTTAACAGGAGTCATCTTGCTGGGGACCCGAATCGTTTCCGAGTCCAACGATACCAGACTTGCTAGGTTCCGGCATATGGTTTGTGCAGTGCAGTAATTTAGCGCTTAAAAAACATTCGCCGATATCTTCCAAACCGTTAGTCCGATTGAGACAAAACCACAGTCAGAAGTTTAGAAACATAGGTCGCTAGTTTTTCACTAATGCCCAAATGCCAAAATATTTATAGTAAGGGGTAGAAAAATTTAATCAAAGTCACATGTCCGTAATTTTTTTTTTTTTTTTTTTTTTTTTCATATAAATGTCTATAACTCCGAAGCGAATTGAGATATTTTCACCAAATTTGGCACATACATGCATGGGCTCATTCTGAGGACATGAAAAAAAATGGTGGGATTTTGCCTCTTGGTGGCGCTATAATACAACATAACATGCTATACTTAACGAATGCATTGGTGTAACATTACGAAACTCAGTTTGTGGCATCAGCACCATCCCCTGAAGGTACTCTAAAGATTCCAAGACAGCGCCACCTTTTGGTCGAAGTTATAAAAAAATGTGAATAATAATCTTAATTTTTGAATAAATCTGCGTATTTTAATGCCACTGATCTGAAGGTTTTTTCATCGTCACCAAACTCTGACCACATCACATCCATTTAATCACATTTTTAGTTAATGTATGTGATTTTTTCAGCCGTTTTGCATAAATTCATCTTTAAATGTCTTCAATTGTTCCTTGCTGCAGTTGTTCTGACACATCTTGGCATGTCTTGTCGTCTTCTTTGTGCTTGGCCCTGGTATTGCTGCTTGCAGCTATATTTATCCGTATAATTGTAAAGACCTGATTGTTCAAATCACATTGAAGACAAAAAAACGCAGAAAATCAAACCCGATCTGGACGGAAGTTTTAAAGGCAGTGTGCAAGTGTGATTGACATAAAGTGAGGTCTTATTTATTTTATTAATGTGCGAACATTTCGGACTCAGTGTGCAAGGGCCTTCAACATTGATCTGTCTCTTCTGACCACTGGTGATCATATTGTCAGGTGGATGTTACTACCAGGTAATGTTCTCAGTGCTACATGTTCTCAGTGTGTGCTGTCTTTGCATTATGTTTTATAGGTATGCATATACAGTACACTAGCTAATTTGAAAACAGTGTTCAGGACTTTGCTACATGCAGTAATTTAGAGCTGTGGCTTCTCTGAATAAAAATGGCAAGATAATTGCTTAATTTAAATTAATTTTAGCCTAAATATGCAAATCACATTCTTAGGATGAGTATAAATCTTCGGAAATGGGTATTGGCACACGCCATGTTGGTGTCACGTAGTGATTTTGTGTGTTTTCGTTATTAGTTATTGCCCGTCCATTATTTATCCCAGGTGTTTCTCATTTCTCACGCCCCCTTGTTATCTTGTCTAGCTCGTTTGTCATTGATTATTTAAGCCCTGTGTTTCTGCCCTGTCTTTGTTGGTTGTTGAATTTATGTGTGTTGCGTTGGTGCTCTCAAGTTTCTTGCTTCTAGTGTCTTGTTTTAAGTTTCTTTAATAAAGCTACACTGCGTTTGGACCCAGCCTCAGCTCTGTTTCTCCGCACAGCGTCACAGTTGGTCTGACACAATGTTTCATTGCAGAAATTCCGGGAGCCTAATTTGACTAATTACATAGAGACATAAAATCGCAACAGATCCTTTTAAGCTTCATTCTGGCATTTGGGCTAAATGTCTATACAATGACGATAAAACTCTCCAGCTAATGCATAATGAAGCAGAGTCCTTGCCCAGATGGCAGGACAAAATAATGTCTCTAAGAAAATGGATTCATGTATGTTTATGTTGCCTTTGTTGCATCTGAAAGACGTGGCATGTGGCATTGAGAAAATGTTTCTGGCATGATTTCTTTCAGATGTGCCTTCCTTGACTTTAATTAACATGGTGTCACAAATGCTGTATTTACTTGTGACAATGAATTCATTTTTTATTCTCGTTCTATCCAGAATTTGCATGATGTTTTCATAAAATATGCATCATACGGGTGATTGTACACAATTTGTGACACTTTATATCACAAATTCCTTTATTGTACTTAACTATTATCATTACTAATTTTAACATTGTCTGCATGTACTAAATCAGAATTTTTGACCTTTCTCCATCTAACTCCATCTTGTTTTAATTTCAATTGATTACTTTTTTTTAACAGGGAAAAAGTTAAGCAAGAGATCCCAAAAAGAAATTCCTGTTTTGGAAAACACAACCTGCAAGTATCTTATATTGTCTAATCCTACACTACTCTTTCCTACTGTACTGCTGTCCTCTGCATTGATTGTAGCTAGTAGCTTTAAAGGAATGTTCTGAGGATGATATAAATTAAACTCAATCAACTGCATCTGAATAATGGTGTCAGATACCACAGAAAATAACTTCAATGAAAACAAATGTATTTATTTATAAAAAATAAATATGTTTATTCATTTATTTATAAAACTCAAAGATAAACCTGTTTTAAGTAATAAGATTACATGGGATTCTGATTGGGGAAATTGTATTGAATAGTTGAGAAGTGAAAATGTGAAGGTCATACTTTTCTTGAAGCACTGGAATTATTTAGAAAATCGAACTGTTTAAATCATCCTCTTAAGGTGTAAAACTTTTGTTCTATGTTATCAACATAATTCCTGATTGACGCTTGTTCCATTTAAACAACATTTTGTGGACAAATATATCCTTTGCTGATATTCCTGATGTGAAATTTTTAACATTTGACCATTTTAACTTGGGTTTGCCAGCTTTTGAAACGTCTCGGTTACGTATGTAACCCTCGTTCCCTGAGTAGGGAACGGAGACGTTACGTCAGAAGTGACGGAGATTGGGGGTTTCGCATAGAAAGCCAATCCTCTTCGAGTATTAAAACACGAGCCAATGGCATGCAATGCCTTGGGGCTGCGGAAATTTGCATAGCGTACTCCGCCCTACTCCGTGAGTATAAAAGGAGGAAGTGAACGCAACCGCAGTATGTCTTCGCTGAGGAGCCAAGACTGAACTCGGCCTCTACCCAGCGATACAGCAGAAGTGGCAGGGAGACGTAACGTCTCCGTTCCCTACTCAGGGAACGAGGGTTACATACGTAACCGAGACGTTCCCTATCGTAGTCACTTCGAGTTACGTCAGAAGTGACGGAGATTGGGGGTCTGTGCCATCACGCCATCTTCAAGCTGTCTTCCAGTGCCCTGCGAAAGACTGAACCCCCGAGCCTTACCTCTTTTTTTTTTTTTTTTTTTTTGGGGATCCGACTTTGACACAGGATTACCAAGGTACACTGGGAACATATCCCGAAGGGGACATGCTACCAGCTGCCTACCGAAGGGAGGACTTAAGAATACACATATGGCCACATAGGAACGCATATGGAACACTGGAGTACCAACCGCAGGTGGCTACTGATTTAAACTCCAGGGGTGGCAGATGGCTTGCCAAGGGAAGACACATGCTCAGAGAGGCTTACAGTGGATAATACACATGAGACGGTTACCATGGGGAACCGTGCGCATGGAGGCACCTAGCTAGCATCCAGAGCAACGCAGTGGTGCCCGCATCGTCGGTGCTGGAGGACTCAAGACTTCAATGGAAGAACTGAGGAAATATCGCACTTATCCAGTCCGGGGAGTGGAGTGGCGAGCAAGCGAAGACACCTGAGCGGATCCAGAACTGGCCGAAACGAGTACGTGAGAGGATACCGGCTCAATTCGCAGATTATAGAATCTGGCGAAGGTGTTGGGTGTCGCCCAGCCTGCAGCTCTGCAGATGTCTGTTAGCGAGGCGCCGTGCGCTAAAGCCCAAGAGGAGGCTACACTCCGAGTGGAATGGGCCGTCACACCAAGGGGGCACGGAAGGCCTTGCTGCTGGTAAGACAAAGCAATGGCATCCACTATCCAGTGGGACAGCCGTTGCTTTGAGAGAGCCCTTCCCTTCTGGCTCCCCCCATGACAGACAAAGAGCTGGTCTGAGGTCCTGAAACACTGCGTTCTGTCGACATAGGTGCGGAGAGCACGTACCGGACAGAGCAGTGCCAAGGCTGGGTCTGCCTCCTCCAGGGGCAGCGCTTGCAGGTTCACCACCAGGTCCCGGAGGGGAGTGGTAGGAACCTTGGGCATATATCCAGGCCGGGGTCTCAGGAATACGTGAGAGTAAGCCGGCCCGAACTCCAGGCACACTTCGTCAACAGAGAGTGCGTGCAGGTCCCTTACTCTCCTGATGGATACCAATGCAATCAGGAGTGCTGTCACATAGGACAGGGCAAAAACTCTACCGACTGCAAAGGCTCCAGGGGAGGCCTCTGCAGAGCACCCAGGTCTACTGAGAGGTCCCCAGAGGGCAGGAGGGGAGGGAGGCGGATTTAGCCCCCTCACTCCCCTCAGGAACCTGATGACCAGGTCATGCTTCCCATAGACTTACCTTTCACTGCATCATGAGACGCGGCAATGGCCGCGACATAATCCAAAGGGTGGAGGGCGACAGCCTGCGCTCCAACCCCTCTTGCAGGAAGGAAGCATGACTCCGATCGAACATCTCCGGGGGTCTTCTCAGCGAGAAGAACACCAATTGACGAAGAGGTTTCACTTCAACGCATAAAGGTGTCACGTGGACGACGCTCTTGCGGAAGTGATGGTTGCCGCCACCGCAGGTGGCAGCGAACTCAAACCTGCCTCGTCCCGTCCTGGAGCCACACGTGCAGCCTCCAAGATCGGGACGAGGGTGCCACAGAGTGCCCCGTCTCTGAGAGAGTAGGTCCGGTCTCAGAGGAATAGGCCAAGGAGGTGCTGTCGCGAGGAGCAAGAGTTCGGAGAACCACGTCTTGGTGGGCCAGTAGGGGGCTACCAGCAAGACCTGCTCCTCGTCCTCCTTGATCTTGCACAACACCCGTGCAAGGAGGCTCACTGGGGGAACGCACACTTGCGTGGGCCCCGTGGCCAGCTGTGCGCCAGCGCATCCGAGCCGAGAGAGCCGCGGGTCAGAGAATAACTGGGCGCAGTGGGACGAGTCCCGAGAGGCGAACAGGTCTAACTGTGCCTCCCCGAACTGGTCCCAAATCAGCTGGACCGACTGGGGATGGAGTCGCCATTCGCCGGAGATGGGACGGGCCCGGGACAGCTCGCGGCTGCCCGATTCCGGTCTCCAGGAATGTAACTGCACGAAGGGACCTCAGGTGCTTCTGACTCCATATCAAGAGGTGGCGGGCGAGCTGCGACAACCGGCGCGAGCGTAGACCCCCCCTGGTGGTTGATGTACGCTACTGCCGTAGTGTTGTCTGAGCGGACAAGCACATGCTGGCCCTAGAGCACGCTCGGAAGCGGTGCCGGGCGAGCCGTACTGCCAACAGCTCGAGGCAATTGATGTGCATGAGGCGCTGGGCTCCTGTCCAGGAACCGGCGGCTGCATGCCCATTGCACATGGCACCCCAACCCGTGGTAGACGCATCCGTGGAGACAACGAGATGCCTGGAAACTCGCTGAATAGGGACCCTGTCCGTAAAAAGCTGAGGTTCGACCACGGGAAGAAGGATCGGCGGCACGTCGGAGTCACTGGAACTCGGAGCGAGCCGCGATGCCATGCCCACCTCGGGACTCGATCGCGAAGCCACAGCTGAAGCGGTCTCATATGAAGCAAACCGAGCGGCGTTGCCGCGGCCGCGGATGCCATATGCCCCAGGAGCCTCTGAAAAGTTTCAGTGGAACCGCACTCTTGCCCTCGAACTGTCGAAGACAAGCCAGCAGTGAGTGCGCGCGCTCGTTCGTGAGCTGCGCGGACATGGCGACCGAGTCTATCTCCATGCCGAGAAAAGAGATCCTCTGCACGGGGCAAAGTTTGCTCTTTTCCCGGTTGACCCGAAGGCCCAGACGGGCTAGGTGCCGTAGCACCAGGTCTCTGTGTTCGCAAACCTGAGCTCGAGAGTGTGCTAGTAACAGCCAGTCGTCGAGATAGTTCAGGATGCGAACCCCGTGTTCGCGAAGGGGAACAAGGGCTGCCTCGACGATCTTCGTGAAGACGCGAGGGGACAGAGCTAACCCGAATGGGAGAACGGCGTACTGGTATGCCTGGCCCTCGAAGGCAAACCGAAGAAACGGTCTGTGTCGAGGGAGAATGGAGACATGGAAGTACGCGTCCTTCAGGTCGATCGCTGCAAACCAATCCTGATACCGAACACATTCGAAAATGCGTTTGGCCGTGAGCATTTTGAACGGTAGTCGATGGAGAGAACGGTTCAAAATGCGCAGGTCCAGGATCGGTCGTAACCCACCGGTCTTTCTTGGGGACAATGAAGTAGGGGCTGTAAAGCCCGGACCTCACCTCGGCTGGAGGGACCGTCTCGATTGCACCCTTCGCCAGCAGGGTCGCAATCTCCGCTCTCAAGACTGGGGCATTGCCACCAACCATCGTGGAGCGAACTCCCCTGAAGCGGGGAAGAGACCGTGCGAACTGAATCGCGTAGCCGAATCCGATCGTTCTGATGACCCAGCGGGAACCCCGGGAAGCGCTAGCCAGGCTTCCAGGAAGTGAGCCAACGGGGTCATGCGAACCACAGACGTCCCCCCGGAGGGGCAGCGAGGCGGGTCGACCGGCATGCGTGCAGGAGTTACCCCGTCCGGATGCACCGTCGAAACCCGCTCCCCGACAGAAGAGACCAGGGAAGGCAGAGCGTTCCACGGGGGTCTGTTCTGCCGGGGGTCTGGCGACAGAGGGGGAAGGGATTGGCGTAGCCCGGGGACGACACACGCACCCTTCCGCGCCCTCCGAGACAGAGAGGAATGAACGGGGCGACGCACTGGACGTCGTGCGCGCTCATTCCAGTCTGTGTGCTCAATGACAGTGTCAGCTTTTCCTCAACCAGCTCAGGGAGCTAGCTAGAACAAAAGATTCTCCACCGGCCCTCCACCGGGGAAGGAGGGGCCCTGCCACCGCCTCCTGAGAAAAACCATGACACTATCACTGAGCGGCCCGCCTCAGGAACATCGCTTCGCCTGGCATCTAGCGGGGCACGCGGCCTGAGGGGGGGCTCTTTTCTTGGGACGCTTACCTGTGGCCTCCTCCGCGACGCGAACCGGCTGAAGGCTGCTGCTGGGGCCGCGTGGGAGGGAAGGGAGCCGCAGGGGGGCGTCCTCGGCGGCGAGCTGGCGGAGGCGTCCGAGCCGACGGCTGGTTGGAGGCAGCAGCTGGCCGTCGGGGCAGAGAAACCGCCTTCGTCTGCTCCTAGGCGGTCGAGAAGTGCTGGGCAAAGTCCTGGACCGCACCGCCGAACATTATGATGCTCCTGGACCACAGCGGTGGGCATCACCTGACCAAGGGAGCGAGCGACCGCCTCCGTGACCCGTTTAAGGACAAGGTAGGCGACAGGCTCGCAGCTCGCTTGGTCCGTCACCTCCTCGTGCACATTCCTGAGCAGCTAGCTTTGTAGGTGCTCATCATATGCAGGGCGGAGGCTGCCTGTCCCGCCGCTCTACAGAATCGCGCCGCCATAGACGACGAGAACCCATAGGCTTTGGAGGGGCATCTGAGAGCAACCGCCGGTTGACCGGGGGAGCCCCAGCGTACCCACAGACAGCCGCATCGCCGAGGGGAGGAAGGGCGGGGAACTAAGCACGCTTTTTTTTTTTTTTTTTTTTATTTATTTATTTTTTAGTGCGTGTCAGTTCCGCATGCAACTCGGGGAAAAAAGGAAATTGGGGTTGGCCGTGGCCGTAAGGCGGCAGCGTTACCCAAAAACCAATTATTCAGCCGCGAGAGATCGGGGAGGGGCGGAGTTCCACCCCCACCCGATGCTCACGGACGCCCGAGATAGCACGGCCATCATCGCGGGATCAGACACGGCGGCGCTGACGCTCCCGAGGGAGGCAACGCGGCCGCATCCTCACTTCCCGAGGAGTCAAGCCCGCCTAGTGATGCTGTGATCGACATCGCATCATCATCTGGAGCGCTGCCCGAAGCAGCCGGTGCCACCGAAGAAGCAACCGACTGAATCGAACTAACGCTCGCTGGCTCTCGCACTGAGGCGGGAGGTGTGGCCCGAGGAATCGTCGGGGCTTATCCCACACCATCACCGTAAATCACCAGGTCCCCGGGTCGACGGGCCCCCTATGGAGGAAACCGATCGAGCGGGGGGGACCGGGACTCTCACTCAAGTGAGATCATTGAGTCTCGACCTCAGTGTAGAGATGGTCATGTTCCCACAGAAGGAAAATGAGTCATCCACGAACGCTGCTGCTGCATGCTGAAATGCCCAGGCATACAAAGCAGCGATCGTGACCATCAGATGACGACAGAAATCAATCACACCCAGAAGAGCACGGGCGAACCGTCTTTAAAAAGACGTGCGCGTGCAGCTCTTTCAATGAGAGGAGGAAATTCACTCTTTCAGCGCTGAAGCGACCAGGGAGAAGCGCAAAGTCTGGCAGACCACTGCTCAGATCGCAGGCGATGCAGAATCTCGCTGGGTACCGCCGTCACACCAACACTGAAGAGGACGCTCGTCTCGAAGAGTCTTGAACAGTGCTTTCAGGAGTGAAGAGGTTCTCTTGGCTCCGAAGCGAAAACATACTGCGGTTGCGTTCACTTCCTCCTTTTATACTCACGGAGTAGGGCGGAGTACGCTATGCAAATTTCCGCAGCCCCAAGGCATTGCATGCCATTGGCTCGTGTTTTAATACTCGAAGAGGATTGGCTTTCTATGCGAAACCCCCAATCTCCGTCACTTCTGACGTAACTCGAAGTGACTACGATAGGGAACACAAAAATGTTGGCAAGCTATTCTATGACACCAGTGTCAAGCTGACTTGTACTGTGTACTGTGACTGCATATTTTAAAAGTTTGGTGTTTTGGTTTTATGGTGTTTCCATTATAGGTACTTTAATGTTCAAGTGTTTTTCCTTTGTATTTTTGAGCCTTTGTACAAAGATTGGCATAAAATTGTTTTGTTGTGCATACTCCGTTTAACATAAATATACATTTAAGACTACTCTTACATTAGAGGCACAGTTCACCTCAAAATTTAAATCTTTTTCCTTCATGTCATTCCAAATTTGTATGCTTTTTTTCTTCTTCTGTAGAACAAAAAAGGAGATATTTTGAAAAATGTCTCCAGTGTTTTTCATTTGTTTGTTTTGTAAGTCAGTGGGCAGTAAGTTTTTTTGGACCCCAGCATTTTTGAAAATATCTTCTTTTGTGTTCCTTAAAGGTCTGGAATGACAGGATGACATTATTTTCAGTTTGCGTGAGCTGTCTCTTTAAATAAAAATCTTGAAGAGCTTAAAAAAAAGTCCATATTTGTAATTTCAAAACAGGATATATATAATATGGAAATAACATGAAATCAAGTGAATCTAAGATTACTATGTAAATATGCTCTCTCTCACCCTTACGCATACATACTGTAGTGTACAGCATCCCTCCCCCACCATCATAACACACCCAGCCATTATTTCTGACCTTTTTTTTAAAAAATCTCTTTCTCCTTCCTCAACCCTATTTTATTCCTGGTCCATTTAGGCCTTCATCTAAACTCTATTAGGATTACCCAGCATCTTTCCTAGCAAAAGTCTTCCTGTCCAGATTAATTGATGATAAATCTTCCCAACAGACACTGCCTCAAGTGACTTAATCCTTCTTTACAATGATTGGACTCCTTTTTACATTACACCGGTGTCTCAGACAGGCATCTTGCTGCTAGAGACTGGTTCAAAGTCTAGCTTTAGTTTAGAGGCATTTATCATGTCAATGACAAAGAGTGTAGGGCAAAATGACGTAACAAATCCTTCTGATTCTGAAGGGAAAACAAGAGGAGCCTTTTTGCTGCCGAAAGGAGCTCGGAATATATATCTGAATGAAACAGAGGATTCTAGAAATGTGATGGGTGAGTGGTAGCATGCTTTGCAGAGGAATGGGCATTCGTAGAGAAGGCAACATTAGTCTTTTTGTGTTCTTGTGTGATGTATTGCAAACTGACTCAAGGCTCTGCCATTCAGCATCCTTCTTAATTAGGCTTACATAACAATTGTTCATGGTTTTCAGTTTTGTTTCGCCTGACAATGTTTTTTGAGCTTCTGAAGGATATGTCATACATTCACGTGGATGAATGTATGAATGAATGGAATTGGAACCTTCTGTCACGTATTGATATTTTCCTTATAGGCTTCTCGTAACCCTCGTAGATTGCAATAGTCTGACTGTTCAAATCTGAAAGCTTTAGTGATGTACTACTGTAGAAATGCCTTAGTGATGAGATGCCCCCCTCTGCAAAGATCAAACCATAGTACAACTTCTTAGCTAACTAATTGCTTCTGCTGTCTCTTCTTCCTTTGCCTTTTTTTCATCGTTGCAAAGGTTACCTAAAGATGTTTCTCATTCCTCCTGGGGCTAGACATGTGATCATACAAGAACATGAGGCTTCTCCTCAAATTCTTGGTAAGTGAAACCTGTCCTCATGTTTCCCAGGATAAACAACAAAAAGATGCATGCTCATGTAATCTGTGCGTGGTACAGGTAGCTGTGCTTAATGGATCCATGTCACTCTAATACTTATCCATCGGATCAATGTATTTTTATAAAGCAGCATACATGTGCATTTTCCTGGAAATGCATTAAACAGAATTATATTCACATATTTTAAAGACAATCACTGTCCACCACAATTTGTATGTGGCATTGTGGACCATAGTCCTAAAACCTGAAAGGGAATGAGCAATTTCAAGCCATGGTTTCCTTCTGGAATTTACAGAGGGTTTTTAAAATAGCAGTTTTTAAATTACAAGTATGATCATTTTTCATGTTTTGTTACACAGCATGTAGGAGCTCAAACATTAAATTTAAAAGCATTTTGTTGTTTTAATGCAGAAGTTATACTTCAACTGCCCATAGTGTGCTTGTCAGACAACTTGTAGCAAACTTTTTAAAGCATTTGAGAGTGTATGTAACTACATCAATGTTGTAGAACAACACACAAACCTTCCTGTAGCTACAATAGAGAATGGCACTAGCAACAGCCAGGGCAAGTATTAACTACTAAAATGTGTGCCTTGAATGCAATGCAAGCTTCTTTGGACAAACACATCTGCCATATTGAATGTGTCAAAGGAGTAGTTCACCCATAAATTACAATTTCTTGATTATTTACTTTGGCCCATCAAAGATATAGATACAATTCTTTCTTCAGCTGAAGAGAAACTGGGCTCATTTCAGTCCATCAATCAGTCCATTTTTGATGGTCCAAAATCCATATTTAGGCAGCTTCAAAGTAATCCACACGATCCTAGACAAAAAAATGATCAGTCATTTTCTGAAATAATAAAATAATACAATACTTAAACACAAATATTCACCTTGGTCCTGCTCTGCAATGCGCTTCCATGTGTTCACAATTTCTCATGTGACGTGCACATTGGGAAGATCATGCCTGATGTAGGCTGCAAGAATCGCACCATTGTTTAAAAGAAGAATGTGCAAAAATTACGTCAAGCGCCTTTCACACTGTAAAAAACACCCCCGAACAAATATTTTTCACAATTAATCTTTCAGCTTTCACGAGATTGAGGTGTTCAGGATACACACACGAACAAATGCATTTATGCAAAAATAAAATAAAATGTTAACTAATTTAAATAAGAATAAATGATCCTGGAATGTTTTCCTCAAATTATTCACTTCATTTTTCTTCGGCTTAAGAAAGAAAGTCATAAACTAAACTGCTATTCTAAAAACACATTAAAATCCCAAGCCACCCATGGAGAATTTGCTTTCCGGCATAACCTGCTAATTGGCATCGTCACTTAACAGTTATGTTTGCCATAAAAATGTGAGCAATAAGGCATTGCATTTTTATGCTTTGTGAATTAAAGCTAGTTTTGAATATCAGTGTTCTTTTTTTAATTTATTTATTTATTTTTTGTCTCTGAACTGTAACAGTACCGGATGCCTCTTTTAACTGTACACAGAGTTAAAAGAGGGAAAGACAAAACGATTTATTGGCCCTTTTTATTCATTCTAGTCATTTTGAGAAGCTCATACAGACAGGAATTATCACATTGTAATGCACATAATTGATTTAATTTTAATTAATTGAATTGAAGTCGCTTTTATTCTAAGAATATTCCCCTTCATGAAAGTACTTCTTGAAAGTACTTTATGACTTTAAATATTACCCCTTGGTAGTTGAACTTTTAATTAAACCTAACCTTATTTTAATTACCTAGATACAGTAAGTAGTCCAATACCTATCTTTACTGCCCCAGTTAACCTTCAAAGAAGTCTTTATAAAGCCAAATTTTCTGTTTCAATAATATATAAAACTAGCTAATTAATAGAAATTTCGCTTATCTATATATTTAACTCAACTGATTACAATATTTCAATTTCTTTGCATGCCAAAATGCTAAAGCTTAGCAATTTCTATCAAACAGAAGACTTGGATTACAGGAAGATTCCAGAAATCTTTGTTCACCAGTCTGTTAAATTAACAAATCAGAGGTAGCTGACTAAGCATAGGCCTCAGGATTCTGAGAAAAAAAAAAAAAAAAGAATTTGCTAAACTGATGCACTGCAGCCAGTTATGTATTACACATATGATATACATGTATACATGTGCTATAAGTACTAACCAACAATAAAGTAAACTGAAAAGAAAATTATAATAAAAAATGTATACATGTATGGTGGCTTACATGACCCATTTCTTTCTCCAATTTTTAGGTTTGTGATTAAGATAAAAGCATTTATTTGCATTATAATTGAATATATCAGTAAACATTTAATTAAGTATTGTATAATATGTGAGTTCCCATCAGTAGCATCCTTGCTTGCTCTGAATAGTTGTATGATTAACACCTTTAGCATTTATTCTGAATACCAATTCAGTCTATTTTTCAGTCATCAAATGTCCTGGGAAAATAAACCTTTCTTATTTTAAGGCATGATTCACACAAAACAAACAAAAAAATAAAACGTTTTTTTTTGGGGGGAGGGGGTGAAAATCACAGGTGGAAAAACATAATTTCCAAGCTGAATTGTGACCATGCTTTTCAGATTTTGTAAATAACTTTAATGTCAATGTATTATTCACACAAATCTCTGAGATGGCTTGTAATATAGCTCTCCAGTTTATGAACTGAGCTTACAGCTACTGATGGAGCAAAACCTTTTTTAATTCCACAGAAGAAATGTTCATGCTTCGGGGAATTATAAAAGAATTGTTTTATAATTGAATTATAAATAATTAATAATAGAATAATTATACCCTTTTAAAGTTAACATTTTCTGAATATTCATCCTTTTTTTCCTCTGGCAAAAATAAACACAATTTTATTATACAAGGTCAGTTTTGATTTCATTGTATCAAACCTTTTTTCACAAGTGACATTTGATGACTGGTAACAATGCTAATTTTCCTGACGTGTACATCAAAACGTCTGTTTTGATGGCTGATGAGATCATTTAAATAAACATATTTTTTCAGTTTGAATCAGTTTTTCTGTTAACCTCTTATCTCTGAGTTGTAATTTATCTCTGAATGCAGCTATCAAGAACCAAGCAACAGGACATTACATTCTCAATGGCAAAGGAGAAGTTGCAAGATCTCGGCGCTTCATTGAAATAGGAGTGGAGTGGGACTACCTCATCGAGGATGATGTCGAGACTCTCTACACTGATGGTCCACTACATGATGCAATTGTTGTTCTGGTAAAACTTTCCATAATCTAATTTAAAGCTTATTGTGATATGATTACTGCACACATTATGATTTACCTAAATAACAAAACATTTTACGTTTTTATTTTCTTAGAATGGCTTAATTTGAAGTGCTGTAAAAAGAAAATTTGAAGTTTCTTTTATTAAGGTCTTTTATATGTTGCAATAAAACATACAACAGTGGGATTTTTTTAGATAAAAAATTCCCTTTTTTTTTCCATAATACAAATGCATTGGCAGTATGACAAGCTAATTTAACTTTTATTCATTTCCAGGATACTGTAGTGCTGCACAATTAATTATATCACAATCGTGATGTCAAGCCTATGCAATTATATGAAGCAAATGCTGTGATTTTTACATCACAGCAAAATGCTTTTGATTTTACAATTAATGCAGCATCTGTTATTTATTTATTTTATTTTTCATCCTTTGGCTAGTGTTCCATGATCCTGCTCTTATTCGTGCAAATTCTTTAAACCATTCATGCGCGAGTAGTCAAAAGAGAGCGCGCTGCATGAAAATTTTTCTTACTGGACGCGTGCCAGTAGGCTATCATGTGCAGACCGCACGCAAGAATACAGTTCTCTGAACGAACAATAACACACCCAATTGCCAAAATGTTGTTTGTCGAGTATCTTCATAACATAAGAGCAGTCTCTTACAATGCTAATAACAATGCTAATTCTTGATATCCACAATAGCGTAACTCCGCCACCTTGTTAGTATATAAGGAGGACGCTGGCCACAATGCAGACATGTTTCTTTGATATGACAGATATGTTTCCATTTACACCTGGCCACATAAATGTGTTTTTGCAAAACGGATATAAATCCGATCTTAAACTCCCGCGTATGCAGATTTAATGGATTGCACGCCACCAAAAGCAACAGATCTGAGCGGCATTTCGTTGATCATCAGCTAATTTCCAAATCAAAGACATCAATAAAAGAGTGGCAACAGCGCTGGTAAGATAATTTCGTTTCTTTACTTGAAGATGATTGTGTGTTAAGCGTCTGTGACTTACTTTCACTTTTATTTGCGATGTTTGCACGTTGGCTCGATGAATAGACGCTCAGCTGCTCATCTGCGGTGATGCGTGTCGCAGTAGCGCCGTCATATCTGACTATAACATGACATATAGCCTATATAACAAGCTCACTCATTTATTTTTTGCCTTTTTTGGAGGAGTAAAATATACATATGTGGTTTTAACAACCAGATTGCGTTTACACCTAGTAAAGATCCGGACACAATGCGAGCCAGACTACCTCCAGATGTGGTCAGGCAGATCCGATCGCGATCCGATCACAACGCATTTACACCTTGCATTAACATGCGTTTTTTATTATCCGGATAACTTATCTGGATACAGATCGCATTTTAATACCAGGTGTAAATGGGGTCTTAGAGAATACACATATGATCTGAATGATGCATATGGGGAATCACTGGGGTTTCCAGCCACAGGTGGAATATTTCAACCCCAGGGGTGGCAAGGTGGCTTGCCGAGGGAAAGACAAATGCTCAGAGAGGCTCAAAGAGGCTTACAGTGGAAATACACATGCAGGGCATCGCTCAGGGGAGGGACCACACGGGAGGCACCTAGCCGACGCGCAGGTAATAGACACTGGCACCAATGTCAGGATTGCTGAAGGAACTCAGGGCTTATGAGGCTCACCTGAGGAGAATATCGCACGTATCCAGTCTGTGGACTGGAATGGCGAGCAAGCGAAAACACCTTAGCGGGTCCAGTACTAGCTGGTTGAAGCGAGTACACAAGAGGACACAGGCTCCACTCTGAGATTATAGAATCTGGCGAATGTGTTGGGTGTTGCCCAGCCTGCAGCTCTACAGATGTCTGTTAGCAAGGCGCCATGCGCTTGTAAAATTACCCCCCCTTAACAATTTAATTTGCCCCCTCAGTCATTTCATCCTATAGTCGGGCCTGTGACCATGGCAACCATTGTGTAATTTAATTTTCTCTTGTTGTTCATTTCATCCTTTATCCTCATTCACAAATGTTCAAAGACAGAGGCAAAAGGCTTTTCCTTATTTTTTTTTTCTATTAAAACTTTCAGTCTTCATTCTTTGATGGTAAGAAGGAATTATGGTGTAATTATGGATTATGCCAAACAGTGCATCATTTGAATAAGTATGTTAATGAAAAAGCATGAATCAGTTATTATGACTTGCTATGTTGAGATTAAAACAGAATGATGGTAAATACAATAATGACCTGAAACGCTGAAGAGTGTGAAATAAGTGTAAGCGTAGTCTTAGATGTGTGTTTGTGTGTGTGATACATGCAGAGAGTCTAACACCTCCCCCACACACATTATATGCTGTTTTATTGCGTGGCTCACCATATACTGTACACAGCTGATGTCTTTGAATTCTTTCCCCCCTTGTTCATTAGAAAATCAGACTCAATGCAGCATGCTTCTTTTCCTTCATGGACATTTCTGATAGAAGTGTAAAGCTGACATTTGTAGTCTTTGACAACAGAAAAATGAGTTTATAAAATTAGAGAAATGTTGTCCCACGTATTTAAGGTATTTATTAGCACAGTTCAGGAGTTTGAGAAGGGTTTCAGACATTTGTGTTGGCTTGTTAGCTTGAGATATGCCGCAGTATTTAACTTTCTATTGATTAAAATATATTCACCACCACCCACTTAAAAGAGTTTGTTGAAGCTAGGGTGTGTGTGAACAGAAGGTCCTCATGTTAAAAGAAAATGAGTGAGGATCACACCCGCATTTGAATGTGTCAGTCAAAGCTCAAGCCTTTTATCATCTTTCAGAACTCATTATTTAGATTGAGATCAGAGCCCACTGTCAATGTGGAAGATTACTAGGAAAGAAAGAGAAATTGCTCTAGATACACTGACAGCTTAAACACAGTACAAGGTAGATCAGTGATATTGTTTTTTTTTAATGATTTTTTTTTTTAAAGCGTGAAGTGAGAGGTATTGTGGTGTGTTAAAAGTTTTTGAGGAGAGAGAATGAGATATTTGCCTTGACACTTGTTTAATGAAGAGAATATCTCATTTTACTAAATGAAAAGAGAAAACCGTGCTACTGCAGTAAGATGTGATTGCACTGAGTTTGTCACTGATTATTGAATACAAATAAATGAGGGAGTCTTGTAAAAATAGAGTATAGAGTTCAGAGTTTGTGAACTTTCTGGAATTATCGTTAGTTATCCAAGCTGATGAAATTGATATAGAGGATTAGATTTGTGTTACATTTCAATTCCTGATAGAGCTTTGCTAACTAAAGCCTGATGCGCTCTTACCACAATTTGAGAGGATAAAATGTCTGATTTCTGAGACTTTTTTCAGGAATCATAAAATATGTATTTTGCCATAGGACAAATCTGCAGTCCTGGATAAGATGGATCGCATTGTCATTGATCGAAATATTGGGTTCCAGAATTCTCTATTACGATAAGAGCCATAATAATTACCTTCAGTACTTTTTTTTTTTACTTTTAAATATTAGCATAAAGGTTTGTTTAAGTATAAGGGTTTGCCTAAGTATAGCTTAGATGTACATCATATATCAATATTGTGTATTTGTATTTATTTATTTATATAAAGCACCTTCCAGGCTACACAGTAGCTCCAAAGTACTGTAAATAAATAATAATAATAATAATAATAATAAATAGATAAAAAATAAAAACCACAACATCCATTAAAAGATTGAATTAAAACGCAAGAGAAAGAGACTTTAGAGGAAACCTAAAAATATTTGAAGTCCCTGTAAAGTTAAAATTAAGTATTTGTTCTGAGTTTGTCGCACCACAGAAAAATGGGTTGTTAGCCACCTAGCCAAATTTGAATGATAAAAAAACAACCGCCAAGTAAATAAAATAAGCAATCAAAATCTTGACAAAATGAGCAATATTCTATGCTTTCAAACACTGGGGGCGTGTCTGCTGGCTGTGCTGAAACCACACCCACTCGAGGGAAAGCAGCCGACGGTGATATTAGCTGATACTTTCGGCCTTAGGATGAAGGCCGAGGCGGGAGATAGTCAGTTCAGCCCCATTTACCAGTAACAGCGGATTATCAGTGAATCCCAGTTGTCTCTGACGAAAGTTTATAAAACGATCTCGTGTAACAATTATCACTACAGAGGCGGTGGTCCTTAGCTCTCCATCAAGGTATCTCTTCACAAAATTATTCCACCTCTTCTTGGTGTGATCGTTTTTCAGAACGCATTTCCGTGACGAAGGAGAATACACATGATTTAGAGAATACACACATGACCCAGGGGGATGCATATGGAGAACAATGGGGTGTCCAGCCACAGATGGAATATTTGAACCCCAGGGGTGGCAAGGTGACTTGCCAAGGGAAAGACACATGCTCAAAGAGGCTTACAGTAGAAATACACTTGTGGGGGTCGCTTAGGGGAGGGGCCATGCACATGGGAGCCGACGCGCAGGAAATAGACACTGGCGTCAGGAGTGCTGGAGGAACTCAGGGCTTTCGGGAAGCTCATCTGAGGAAAATATTGCACGTATCCAGTCCGTAGAGTGGAACAGCGAGCAAGCAAAGACCTGAGCTACTGGGTCAATAAAATTGACAACACAGAACACTTTACAGTCTTATTTCTGGTCAAACTTATAATAATTTAGCAGTTTTACATTAACTCATACTGCAACACTTCAGCTAAATTAAGTTGAAGGCTTTGACTTGCCAGTTCTTCTATTTCAACTTTAAAATCCCACTTGAATAGGATATCTTTTTGTGTGGCATGACCAATGTTCCCTTATTTTTTATTTTATTTTTTTTTTTCTTGCTGAGCAAAACTTTTTTCTATTGGGCAGATATTTTTCACCACCTGAGAAAAAATATTCTTTATACCTGACCTGTGCAGCATACGTAGAAACACAATGGTTTCCCCCTTGATGTAACTTATTGGTATTAAATCATAATTTTGAAAAACAAACAGTTAATTAAGGAGTCACTAAATGAAGCATTTTGGGTTACTTGATATTTTTTTGTTTTACAGTGCTGTTAACTGGACAGTCTTTACCAAGAAATACTTTGAAAAATAATTTACAAAATCTTCAATTCTTTACAATATAGTATGAAAGAAAAGTAAGCTGTTACACTGAGATGGTTTGGGAAAACATAAAGTGTTTTTGTAATGTCAATTAATTGTGTACAGGAGGCATTAAACCACCAAAGTTAAATGTTTATTGCTTGATTATTGCTTATGAATTTCCTATATTTTCTTTAGCAGGGGGTTTGAAACTTTTTAATGGCAGTGAGCCCGAAACAATACCCTTGTGAAAAAAAAAAAAACATCCATTTAAACTAATGATGTATTTTTAATTTGCACACGGGTGGATGTGTAATTGTTTCCGTTCTTTGTCCATCAACCATTATTTCCACCACTTTAATCAAACCACTCCTCTTTAAAACATTATGATGTGATTTTATTTCACTTGTCTTTGCATTTCTCGTTGCCTCATGTATTGAGCTATTTGGTCCGCACACAAGACTTACTTCTAATCACACATGCTCACATCATTCTGTTTCTATGACAGCTGTAAACTGCATTCACCATTTTTCTCACTATAGTGGTTAACCAAAGCTCTGCAATTATTTCTCCCTTAAACTACAATCAAATGGAGCGATACATTTTGCGTCAGTCCTCTGCATGGCATTTTATTCTTTTCTGCACGGCCGTAGCATCAGAAGAGTGTGACCGCGCACATGCGCAGCTTATAGGGAACATAGGGCATGTCCATAGACGGTAAAAAATGACCTACTTTCTGTAAAGCAGAAGCCCATGGATAGACACATTGACATTTTCATGTTAAATATTACTAAAGTCCATAATACATTTAATGACCATAAGTCTGGGTGCTCAGGTTGCAACAAAAAAACAACAACTGATATTTCTACCAAAATGTCATTGTTCAAATTAAGTATGTGGTTCCTTTCTTTAATATCCTTCCATTTACACCTGTATTCACTGTTCTTTATAAGATGAATTCATGAACATCAGCCAATTTAGAAGTTGCATACAGAATTTTAGATGTTTTTTTAATTGCATTTAATTGTCCACTCCGTTTGGACATTATATACAGGCCAGAATAATACATTTAAGTAATGACATAGTGACATTTACAAGTGTGTGATTCCTATTATGAATGTAAATGTTTCAATTTACAGTTAATGTTCTAATTTGAAATGACAAATTAAAACTTTTCAATGCAAAATAAAATGTTTAATTAAAATACACTCTTGTCTTCAACCTCAACCTATTCTTACTACTACCTCAAATTTAGGCAAAATGAATGCAAGAAAGGATATCATTTTAATGAGTTCACCACCTTCTTCTCACATTCACAAAATGCAAACTTACTTTAAATAGAATAAATGCACATGCTGAATGCTAATCTCTGAAAAAACACAGATTTATAAATCAGGTTGCAGGCATATTAAGAAAATAAGAATCACTAATTAGAATATGAATTTTTGAATTATGTATGAAATTGCTGTTACAACAGAAAACTAATCCAAAATGATTCGTCCTTGAAACGATCCCCTAAGCTGTTGAGTTAGGCTGGTCATGCTCGTTTAGTTTTCAAATATAATTAAACAGATCTTCGAGTGCACACAGACGCCAACAAATAATCTGCATACTCTTACATATGCATTAACACATGCTCAATCCCTGCGTACATAATCAAATGCTTGTAAATCTAACTTTGCTATTTCTGAAACTTTTATCCTATGATTTTTCCATCTCCATTAGATCATACCTAAAGACAATGAGACGAGGTCCACACTGATGTACAAATACATCATCCATGAAGATTCTGTGCCCCTTAACAACAATAATGTCATTCAGGAGGACACATATGAATGGGCGCTTAAAAGCTGGTCCACATGTTCAAGACCTTGTGCTGGAGGTAATGTTCCATTAGTATGATCTTTCAGTTTATTTAGGGTACTCAAATACCCTCACTTAAAGGATTATTAGGAACACCATACTAATACTGTATTTGACCCCATTTTGCCTTCAGAACTGCCTTAATTCTACGTGGCACTGATTCAACAAAGTGCTGAAAGCAAAATTTTTAAATGTTGGCCCATTTTGATAGGATAGCATCTTGCAGTTGATGGAGATTTTTGGGATGCACATCCAGGGCACCTTCCACCACATCCCAAAGATGCTCTATTGGGTTGAGATCTGGTGACTGTCGGGGCCATTTTACTACAGTCAACTCATAGTCATGTTCAAGAAACCAATTTGAAATGATCTTTAAAGAGCTTTATGACATGGTGCATTATCCTGCTGGAAGTAGCCATCAGAGGATGGGTACATGGTGGACATTAAGGGATGGACATGGTCAGTAACAATGCTCAGGTAGGCCGTGGCATTTAAACGATGCCCAATTGGCACTAAGGGGCCTAAAGTGTGCCAAGAAAAGATCCCCCACACCATTACACCACCACCACCAGCCTGTGGTAACAAGGCATGAATGATTCATGTTCTCATTCTGTTTACGCCAAATTTTGTCTCTACCATCTGAATGTCTCAACAGAAATGTGGTTGTGCGTGTTGTGGCTTCACAAATGCTTTGCTGTTTACCTCAGTTGTAACGAGTGGTTATTTCAGTCAAAGTTGCTCTTCTATCAGCTTGAATCAGTCGGCCCATTCTCCTCTGACCTCTAGCCTCAAAAAGGCATTTTCGCTCACAGGATTCCCACATACTGCCTTTTCACACCATTCTATGTAAACCCTAGAAATGGTTGTGCGTGAAAATCCCAGTAACGGAGCAGATTGTGAAATACCCAGACCGGCCCGTCTGGTACCAACAACCACGCCACTTTTAAAATTGCTTAAATCACCGTTCTTTCCCATTCTGACATTCAGTTTGGAGTTCAGGAGATCAATCAGGACCACACCCCTAAATGCATTAAAGCAACTGCCATGTGATTGGTTGATTAGATAATTGCATTGATGAGAAATTGAACAGGTGTTCCTAATAATCCTTTTGGTGAGTGTATAATTCCTGGTGCTATAGTCTGCCTTTTTCGACAGTCATTTTCACATTTGTTAATATGCACTTTTTTTTTTGGTAAGCCTTTGAGACACAAATCCTATGGTTGTTTTGTTGTCATCAACATTGGATATGTTAAACTATTATCAAATATTAAATTAACCTTATAATTTAAAAAAGTAGCTAGTTTTAATCACATCAAATGTATATGTATATGAGATCACCCTTAAAATGTTCATCCTGTCCCACATCAGAAGTTTTGACCTTCTCGACTGTATCCAATAATTAAAATCATAATTTTGACATAACCTATGGATTTATATAATAATTCATTTAAAATACTATTAATAATTTGTTTTTGATTTAATTTGGCCAGACCAGACCAGGCCAGATTTTTCAAAAGTTGTTGAAGACTGGTTCACTTAATTGCACGTCATGCTTCTTTGCGTTCTTTCATTTTTTTTTTTTCATTCTTCAGGATTCCAATACACCAAATATGGGTGTCGTAAAAAAGGTGACAACAAAATGGTGCACAGAGGCTACTGTGACATCAACAAGAAACCCAAACCTATTCGCAGAATGTGTAACTTACAAGACTGCACTCAACCACAGTAAGTAAATTTTGGAAAAATGTACCCTTCTCACAATAACTGTTGTCCCTTTACCTCAACTGAAAGCTAGAATTGCATTTCATGGTACAGTATGTGATTTTCATGGCATTTAGTTCAATTTAAACTACACTAAATAATGTATAAGCACTCATGCTTCCCCTGTCAAGCTTGGGGAGCTCAGAGGTGGGTTTTGATATCATGGGGATGTCTTGCTTTATATATTTCTCTTGTTAAAGGCTATGAAAAAATCCCAGAGTGAGATTGTGCATGCATGTTTCATATCTGGGAATAGACTCCCTCAGGCTGTAGCCTGTAGTTTTTACTGAATGTGTAGCCTTGGCTAATTTTCAACTGATAATGAAGATATGAAGAGTTAAGATGCAAAAGCCTCTAAATGCCATTTGAAATTTTCTTCTTTAATGATGATTTTTATCAAACTTGTATATTTAAGTTCAGTGATTTCACTTAAAGTGATTTAACATAAATGAGTGACCGCATGCCCGAGGTAAGTATTTTGCACATAAAACCGCCGTCCATATAAGAGCTTTCCACACACCCTTTCCTTTCGTCACTCTCAGTAAACATGACTCTACCTAAAGACCAGGGCCCGGTTCCCCAATAACGCTAACTCTTAAAATGTCCATACTATAAAACACATTGTTGAGCCACAACATTGTCAACATACCACAGTTTGACTTGTACCGGTACTGCGCTTCACTGATTTCTCAACATGACATCATGACTTTTGGATAAACATACATGCCACTTTCAAGTCAAGTGGGGTGTTATCTATACGCATTTTGAGCTATGTGCGTGAATGCGTGTATGTCTACACCGTTAAATGTCCGAGTGAAATGAAGCAAAATGTAGCTCCCTAGGATACAGGGGAAGACTCGTAATTGCTATTAACCCCAGTGACAGGGAGGTTTAGGGACGGGGTTGGGGTAGGTCATGTATTTATATATACAGTAATGTAACATTAAGTCAATCGCGTTCATAAACATGCTGAAAAGCGATTATGCATGTTGATAGCACACCAAAAATGGAAATACGAATTTGCATGTCATACACATGCCATTTCATGAGATCAGTCTGGATTTCTGCTGCACAGTGGCGACGACTAGCGTCTTGAGCTCAAACAATGCTAAAACAGAGCTTACGAATGGTCCAAACCAACCTTACAAAAGTAGATAAACTTACACTCTAAAAAATGCTGGGTTGTTTTAACCCAACTTTGGGTCAAATATGGACTAACCCAGCCGTTGGGTTAAATTTTTACATTACATTTTTAACCCAACATTTCGGGTTTGTCCATATTTGACCCAAAATTGGGTTAAAACAACCCAGCATTTTTTAAAATGTAGTGTCAGGAATTATGCCATATAAGAGAGGTGATCAATCAAGAGAGAGGTTAAGGAATAGGTAAAGAACTACTTAGCGATAAGGACGTTATGGGTAACCGGGCCCTGATCCTCAAGCAAGTGTTCCATCCTCAAAATAATTTTTACAGAACCAGATTACAGACCTATTTATGAAGAAAAACCTCTCAGCTCAAGCTTTAACAGAGTTATAATCATGAGTTCCTTTGATAAACTAGCAGCAAATTGACTAGGATTGTAGCCCTCCACAGAATAAGAACGCTTTTAATGGGATTATAATTTTAGCCCCTAACATGTGATAATTGATAAAATCTCCCACCTCACATTTTACACTTCCTGCTGAGAGGAAAGCCATATAATTGTAATTCGGCCTTAGACTTTCTCAAAGATTATCCTCCTAATGTGGCACAGGAAAGAAAACTAATTGCTGATTGAGACATGTGATTCATTTAGATATCTTAATACTTTTAAAATTGAATGCAGTCAGGCAAGATAAGGCAAGGGAAGTTTATTTATATAGTAAATTTCATACACAATAGTAATTCAAAGGGCTTTACATAGAAGAAATTAAAATAATCAAAAGAAATAAGAATAATTAAAAAGTAAAATTTAAAGAAAAAAGTAAAATACAGTACAAACAGTCGACACACAGTGGCACAGTACTCATTCAGTAAATACACAGCTAAACAGATGTGTTTTGAGTCTTGACTATATTGTAAGATCACATCTGATCTCTTCTAGAGGCTGGTTCCAGCTGTGGCTGGCATAAAAGCTAAAAGCAGACTCTCCGTGCTTAGAGTGAATACTTGGTATTTCTAGCTGATGCGATCCTAATGATCTGAGTGATCTGTTGGGTTAAATTCAGTGAGCATAATCTGCAATGTATTGAGGTCCTAGGCCATTGAATGATGTATGTAATAATTACATTTAAACCATTACAGTAAACCATTAAAATTATCCACCCTTCTGGTGATGAAATCATTCACAAGTTTCTCTAAGTCTTGCCTTGAAATAAAGCATCTAATCCTTGCAATATTGTTATGTTAGTATGCTGATTTAGTTGTTGCTTTGGCATGACTACTGAAACCAAGATTCCTGACTTGATTTTTAGTTGTTTCACTCCTAGAGTGACGGTATGCTTTCACCTTGAACTTCATCTTTGTTTCCAAACGCAATGACTTCAGTTTTGTCTTTGTTTAAGTGAAGAAAGATTTGGCACACCCAACTGTTGACTTCATCAATGCATTGGCACATGGAGTCAATGGGGCTGTAATTGTTAAGCAATAGTAGATCTGTGTGTCATTAGCTGTGGTAAGCGACTTTGGGAGCATATACATGTTGAACAGGAGTGGCACAAGAATTGCAGAGTGAACTCTGCAAGTTGTACAGCCATAGATGAAGGCTGACTGGCCGCTTCATAAGCCAATGAAATAGCCTCGACTATCAATTTGCTCATCACCTGTTTAGATGCAGGGCACCCTCTATTGAATGACCCAAAGCAGACAAATAATTGTTCAGACTTGCGCCACAGGGCAGCTCTCTGAACGTAGGCATCTAATGCCCGAACTGGACATCACAGGTTCAGTTGTTCCTGATCTAGGGTATTAAAAAGGTGGAGGATAAAAGGCCTGCAGCACTATTGGGCCCCCAACATTAACTGGGACCTTAGGAATATAACCTGGTCTAGGGTAGATAAATGCCTTCACCAAACCAGGTGCAAATTCCAGAAATGAAGGAGCAACCGACAGGGCATGCAAATCTCCAATTCTCTTGATAGACGTAATAGCAAGGAGAATTAAAGTTTTTAGAGTGAGGAATTTCTCTGAAACCTCTTCAATGGGCTCGAAGGGATCCAAAGCCAGACCCTCAGGTACAATGGCCAAATCCCAAGCCGGTGCTCTAGAGTGCAGCGAAGGTCTCAACCTTAGTGTACCATGGAGAAAACGAGTAATAAGAGGATCTCTCCCGATAGAAGTACCCCTCAGAGAGGTGTGGTAGGCAGATATAGCCGCCACGTAAACCTTTAGGGTGGAGGGAGAGAACCTAGCAGAGAAACGGTCTTGCAAGGAATCAAGAACTGAACCAACAGGGCAGTTAAATGGATAGTTCACTTTGAAATTAATTTTTGATATGTTTTATCTTACTTCAAGGGCATCCAAGATGTAGGTGTCTTTGTTTCCACAGTATTTTCAATTTTGATATTTTTTGGTCAAACCGTTGTTGTCTCTCAGTCATTTAATTCAGGAATAGGGGGTCCACCTCAAAGAGCATGCACAGAGAAGTCAAAATTATACATGATTTAATGACTCATAAATGTAAGTACACATTGATGGCCCAAGACACGAAACGAGCGGTTTGTGTGAGAAAACGAACAGTATTTACATTGTTTTTACCTCGTGTAACCACAGCCATGTCCAACTGATCTGAAGGCACGGGCGCTTCGGTCTGCGCATGCGGCGGAAGTGATCACTTGCACGTTTACATCACTCATTGTTTACACATGTTCTTAGCTGGTGCCTACTCGCGAACCAGTTCTTTGTGTTTCGACAGCCAAAGAACCGATTCTCGGCCAGGAGAACTGGTTCCAAAGTGGCACCAACTCTTTGCTGGACTAGAACCGTTCTTTTACCTCGTCATGCTTACGTCGGGGGCTGGGGGCAGGGTTATTGTGACCAACAACACGACGGGAAAGGTTGTGACCGCCATTGCTAAAAACACAGCGCTAGTAAAGATACTGGTAGTAACGATTGAAGAATGGATTCTAAAGCGAAACAGTGGTCGGTGGAGGTGAGAAACTGTTTGTTAGCGATATGGTCTTCGGCAGAGGTTCTCGAATTTTTTGTACAGCAAAAAATAGAAGGTGCTTCGAGAACAAAGCATCTGTTCGAGGAGATCCAGAGGGAGATGGCTGCAGCAGGATTTAACAGAACGATAGAACAGATAAATAACAAGTTAAAAAAAAAACTAAAAAAGGATTACAGGAACCAAAAGAAGGAATTGGGCCGAAGTGGTAATGGACGACCACACAGTAGAAATAACCATTTTGAGGTTTTGGACTCGGCCCTCGGCGACAGACGGCATGCCAGGTCACCGGGGCATTAAATTCAACAGCTGTCTGGAGAGTCTATGGTCCTTTTGGAAGAAGAACCAAACTGAACTATTCAGTTACTTGTTTCTCTACACTCAGTATGGCCTGTTGAGGAGCACTAGATTCATGCGACTCAACTGCTGTATGCTGAGGGCATCCATGACGAAGCTCTGTTGTGTGTTCTGTCTGGTTTGGTGGTCCCTCAAGTATCTTTGTTTCAAGAAACTGCAATAAGAATCTGTGGCAGTTTGTGCAGCAAATAGATTCTTGAACCAGAAGAGGCATTTTCTCTCTTATCCTTTTGAATCTAGGCAGTTGTGTTTTCCCTTCCCCGGAATGTAAGCTGATGGCTTTCAGTGGGAGGCTGGTCGATTAAAAGAATTCTGCTTTTTTTGTAGTAATCCAAGCTTTGTTGTTTGAGCACTATGCTAAATTTGCTGAAGTAAAAATTAGGTGATAAAAAGAGATAAAATATAAAAATATAAAAGCGACAAAGCAAAGCGCGGAGCAGTAAGCAAGAGCAACAGTAGCTGAGCAAGAAGTGTTAAATATTAGCACAAAAGGTTTCTTAAATGTGCTCTAAAGATGATGTTTTGGGTAAATAAAATTAAAATAACAAAAGTTGAAATGTTAATGTGTGAATGTTAAACTACTGGAGCTACTGTAGAATCATTTCATTTTCCACAAGATGATCTGTTGCTGAAGATACAGTGGCTGTGATGCCTTCCTATTTTGATTCTGATATTCCTCTGTGTGCCAATCCTGTGGAGGATTAGATTGTGCCTACAGTTCTTCCTGCATTTCCTTTTTCACCATTCCCTTTGCGTTTGCTTGCCCTAATTTAGTTTTTTCCTAATTTTTCATCTTAATCATTTTTGAAGCTGTCTCTGCAGGGGGTGGCCATTTCCGTTTTCTCTGCTTCCTTTGCCACCCTTTGCCACCTTTTTTTTTTGCATAAAATGTTTGAAAAGCAACTAAGAATACCCATCTCATATTGCTAAAAGCATTAATTAAATTAACTTAAATATTTAATAAACATGCACATGGTGGGGAATATAAAGCATTGGTCAAAAGTTTGCAAACATTAAGATTGTTCTTATGTTTTTGAAAGAACTTTTGCTCACTTTATTTGATCAAAAATACAGTAAGAACTGTTTCTATGATGGCAAATCTACTACTCCAGGCTTCAATCTCACATGATCCTTCAGAAATCATTGTAAAATGCTGCTTTTGTTTAGCCTGGCTAACGCCAGACCACGTGTCATTGATAATGTTCATTTTTTCTTGTATTTGAGGCGTGGTTTATGAATGCCCAGAGCCATTGGGTGCTACAAATGTCTATCAAATGCGCCTGTACATAGCTCGTAGCCAATCGGTTCAGTAATACCAGATGACATATGTAGAGCAGCAAAAATATTAGACGATGAAGAAGACGAAGATGGGTCAGAGATTTAGGAGATTTATGAATACACAAAACGTGTTTCTCAATGTCAAGGATACGGGTCCTTCCTAGTCATTTCCTTCAGAGGGTAGACGAGACTCCTCTTTAGAATTCGGCATTGTTTTGGTTGCTGTACCGCACTGTTTAAACACACTTGACAGTCCTTATTTTCAGCCCATTCTCACCCTCAAGGCGTCACTTAACTGACGCCTTGGGAAGCATTTGGACATGCTTCAATATCTGACGCTTTAGGCGCCCTTTAGCGTCAGTTAGATGACGCCCTAGGATCGCGTGTACCCTACCCCCACCCCACACCTAAACCTAACCGCGTCCTCTAACTGACGCTTTCCTTTAGCGTCAGTTAGATGACGCCGTAGGATCGCGTCATGTAAGTGACGCTAAAGGGCGCCTAAAACGTCAAATATTGAAGCATGGTCAAAGGTGACGCCTTGGGGTGAGAATGCGTTGTTATTTTTTTCTTGTCAGCCCTCATAGAAATAAATAAATAGGATAATGTATAGTGAGACAGTAATAGCGAATACAACCCCGCAAACTTTAACGCGAAGCGGATGGGTCTTGAATTGTATTCGCTGTAACAACTGCCTCGCTATACATTTTCCCACTTATAACATGGCTACCTACCAAATAAATCAATAATTTGACACAAAGTATTGATCTAAAAAGGAGTTTATTCATTTAAAAACGATTACCGGACTGAACAACTGCGTCCATTGCAACACGATCTTGCTGTTAAAACACATGAAATGGTAAAACATGTGATCAACAAAAAAAGGCTAATGTTATATGAAGAAAAATGTAAAAAAGTGAATCACCAGTAAAAGGGAACAGCTTTAAATCCCCCCTCTGCAAGTCAGTTGAGCCGATATGTTTAATATCAAATGTTAGGCTGTATTAAAAGGTAACTTTGCTTGTAACTGACTATGCTGACTTTCCTTACCATGTCATGTGTAGTGTTTAGCATGTCATTGTAATCAATCATGATGCTGCTAACATAATTAAAATCACATGATCACTAAAAGCATTTTGGGATATGCACATTACAATGGCAAGAGATTGCTACAGTAGATGGCTACATTTTATATTAAGCCATGCATTTTTGCATTGATGTTACATAGAGGTGAGGGTTTTTAATTGTTCAGCATGACTATTGTATCTCACAGATGTCAATGAGCAGTAGAAAAGATAATGTTTAATTATGCCAGTTCACAAAGGTCAATGATGTCTGCTCATTCACCATGTGGATGAAGTACAGTAACAAACGAGGCACAAAATATCTTCTGTAGTGCTTTCTGTTACACAGGCTGGTTCAAACTGCAGAAAATGTTCCTTACTTACACAAGCTTGTTGCTCATGTCATTCCGAACCTGCATGACTTTCTTCTGTGAAAGAAGATATTTTGAAGAATGTTGGACGCCAAACAGCTTTGGCTACCATTAGCAAAAACACAACAACAGACATGTCTGAAAGTATCTGAAATTTCGATCAACATGAGGGTGAGTAAAGGCGGGCATACACTGTGCGATGTCTGTGCGATTTCAGCAAGGTACCTACTCACACTGAACGAGTAAATCGCATGCGATGCAAAGCCAAAGTTCAGGATTTATGTGCTCACACAGTACGGTCCGATCGTCGAGCTGCGACTTCACTGCTCACACTATACGTGTAATATCTGCGATAACCCCCTGGATTGCGCATATTTACGTGTATGTATCCAGAGATATTGTCAAAACAAGCATCTGCTATCAGTATCAAGATGATTTAGTATTTTCAATTTATGCATTTAATTATTATTATTATTATATTATCATTATTAGGGGAGGCCTATAGGCTAATTTTACTATTAAATTGATCCGCTATTATAATTAATTTGCCACGCAATATTTTCACAGCACATAACCAACGTGCTGTGAGGATAATAAAATATTAATCTTACTCCTCATTAAAAATTGTCTAAAACATTTAGGTCGATTACAAAGAATTATATATAAAATAACTATTAACAGTCTATAATATGTCCGAACATTGCCATTACTAACCATCAATGAAAATTAAAAACAGGTTTATTTCAAAAACATTGTTTGACAAAATAATAAAAGAGGTGTTACATATCAGGTGGCTTGAAGGCGGTGGGTAATATTATCCATTTTGCAACACGAACTGGAGGTAAGCAACAGTAATTTGTAGCTCGTTTTTATTTTTATTTTATTTTTGCTGCAGATGAAATGGTTAAACTTCTGTTTTCGCGCAGGTGCAGTGAGGGAAAAAACACTGAGTTTAGGGCAATCGGTTCGTAGCTTTGCTTCAACTGTGCGATATAGTCACAAGGAGCGACCAAAATTTCTGACATGCCAGAAATTCATCCGACCATCCGATTGTCGATCGTGAGAGGTTAATCGCCTCTCGTTTCTCCCTGTACACTGCGCGAACACTGCACGACAAACGACGCACGACAAAGCTGAAAATCGGTCCGACACGAAAATGAGTCGCACGAGTCAGAATTCGGCTCAAAATCGGACGAAAATCGCACAGTGTATGCCCGGCTTAAAGGATGACAGGATTGTCATTTTTGGGTGAACTCCCCCTTTAAATGCTGTGACGTAGTTATTCAATGTTAACCAGATTTTAATACATAGTCAGGGTTGGCCATGTGTAATTTTACATTGTGTTCTGCCCTGAATATATTTTCAGTGGCTGTATGATTGATCTTGAGGTTTATGAAGAAGCTTTAGATGTGTCCCACTTTAGTTAATCAGAGCAAATATTTTCATTCTCTGATCACATTCTGATTGGTAAATAGTCCATATGATTTATTTTATCTGACTCAGATTTGTCAGCAGCTGCATGGTCTGTCTTGGAGTTGGGACAAGGAATAATGGATGGAAGCTCCTGTTGTTCAAGGAGGAAATGTGTAGTGCAGTTTTATCGTCCTGAAATAATGGGACATGCCTGTGAATGATAAGGCAGATAAGGATAATTTAAAACTGTTGAGAATTTTTTTTTTCAATCAGAATGATTAACACTTTAATGTACTTTTAAAGCAATTGTCTTTATATTTTTTTCCAAACTAATCTCTTAAGTAAATGTTAATATTTTATGAGGTGGCGATTTCATATAGATTTTTTATAATGGCATTTATCTGAAAACTATGCTATGTAAATGGATCGTATGAAAACGTATCATTTAGATCATACAAATTCATATGAATTATTGCCACCAATTCACCAATACATATAATAGTTTGGCCTGAAAGTATCATTTTACTTCCTGAAGAAGTATAGAGATTGTCAGGGTTATGTCTATGGGCCCTATCTTGCACCCGGTGCAAATGACTTTATACACAAACGCATTTATCATTCCTATTATGCACCAGCGCAAAGCGGGCTTTTCCTTCCACAGACGCATGTCGGTAATCTAGGTAATGAACTTGCGCTCCCTGGGCGGGTCGGCGCAAAAACGGAGGTGTGTTTCGGCGCAAACATTCCCCAGTGCTATTCTGCAGTTCCAGAAAACAATTGCGCCACTGACCAGAAAAAAAATAAAAATTGTCTAAACTCAGTGCCGCATTGCACGTTCTTTCAGATGCTATTTTGAGTGTGCATGCTTGCCCATCATACAGAGTGTGAACAACGCACATACACTGTAGATGACTCTCTCATCTACACAGATGCATTTTACTTTTTGCAAATGATACATTATTATAAGGTAATCTATTAAAACATATTCTAATAGTATTGCGCCATGGAACAAGTGCACGTCGTTCATCATGCTCTTAAAGGGAATGTGAGATGACGCTGATTGGTTTATTTCACGTTACGCCCAAACCACACCCATGAATAATGAAGCTACTTCAGACCAACCCCTTTTAGATTTGCGCCAGGCGCAGCATCCGCTGACGTTGCCTTTGGCTTTCCAGATCGGGACCGAAATGCTGGCATACAGGTATATATATATATATATATATATATATAGTGGTTAAAGTGGGATTTTTCAGGTGGGGGAACCCTCAAATTTTGTGTAGGTGCAACAGAGAAAAATGACTCACCGTGGGACAACATATTGAGTATCGTGGTATAGCAATACTTTTTGGGTGTCGCTGTGGCACCAAGTAGCCTGTCACTTATTTACTTGATATTTTAATGGTTTTATTTTGGCCCATCTACACTGATTTAATGACAATAAAATTGCTTAACACTGGGACAAAAAGTGGGGTCTGGGGCCTCCCCCGAGAAAATTTTGATTTCTCTGACCAAATTATGTGCAATTTAAGATTTTTTTAAGGCAAAAAAAAAAAAAGGATAATAAATAGCTTTAAAACAATGTCAGTGGGCATTCGATTATGTTGTCAATAGCCTACCTGCTCTCTTCTCATCTACATCTTTCTTTTTCTCAGTCTCCTTATCCTGACCTATTTCTTCCCCTCCTAAACTCCTAAACCCCCTGAACTTTGACTGATAGTCTTTCATTTTCGTCTGCGTCAGTGAAGTAAATAGACTTAACTGATAATTATATGTTTTATGAATCATTATCTTAAACAAGTTAATTTACTCAAGGCTAGGTCAGTATTGCCACCTTCTACAAGCTTTGGAATTTTATAGTAATTTTAAATAATATAAATTATGGCTACGTTTAACGCAGTTGGTGGATTTGGCAGACGTTCCCTCCCTCACCATGCGCTGTGCAAACAAAACATTCTCAGGTATAAATATGCAGCAAATGCACGCAGGTGATTTTTGAATATTAATGAATGAATATTAATGTCGATATACAATGGTTTGTTAAAACTATTGATCTCTTTGTAAGACTCTAGAACAGTGGCTATAGCGAAAACAAATGTCAGGCGAAATATTTCGGACCTAAAACTAACTTTACCGCGCTCAACCACCACGAGTGCATTTCAAGCATTTGTAAAGCACGAGCGCGAGGCTCCACGCGCACCTCTCCAAACGGACTAGGCGTTTATACTTCATATAGTTTATACTTTATGCGTTGATACTTTATACAGTTTATACTTTATATAGTTTATACTTTATGTGTTTATCGCTCACGTTCAGCGGGGAGGAAGGGAAGTTGGTCCATATCGGGAGAAGCAAGATTCGTTGAGATTAATTAATCTATTTATTTATTAATTTATCTGAGGTGCCGGAACGCAGTTCCGGACCGTTCCGGCCCACTTTAACCCCTGTATATATATATATATATATATATATATATATCCATATCCATATAAAGTATTATTTTTAAAGTATATATTCAATTTTTTCTTCTCTGACTCACCTGAATGAAAGGCTCATTATCTCATTATTATGCATGTCTTTGTCTCTCTTAGGTGATAATCACCTAATTATACATGATGAGGGCTGGCCTGTTCACCCCCATTCGCATATTGCCTTGGCAAACAAAAAATGTTTTTTCACAATATAACCCAATTCACAGTTTTGTGTGAACGATTAGGAGGATGATTTTCAGATCATTGTGAAGAAAAAACTCTAGGCCACAACATACATTAGTCAGAAGTCTTGTGGATGCATATTTCGTATGTGTTTTGTGACCTTATTTCAGAAGCTTTCATTTTCAACAATATTCTCTCAAAAATACAAACATGTACATACATGTTACTCACATATTATGGTAGCCCAGTTTGTGCTAAATAGAGTGTAATTTCACCTGTGCCATTAATATGTTTATAAGTAACTGAAAAAAGTACAAATGTCAGGGTATGTCAGAACATCTCAAGGATTCCAAATACACCTTGGTTCCCAGGGGGTTAATGATCTTATTAAACAGTCGGGCAGGGACTTCGGTGCCTCGGTGTCCAAGTAGTTTCCACGCCTCAGCGGGAATGTTATCGGGTCCCAGAGCCTTTCCTTTATTCATCTTTTTGGCAGCAACCTCGACCTTTGCGGGGCTGATCTGCGGTACCTGCCCAGGGATGAGGGCGGTGCTTGTGATCAGTGGGTGCGGGAATTCCTTGTTGCACATCGAGTCTTTCCAGCGTTGCAAAATGACAGGGGAATCACAGAGGACTTTGTGGTTGGTGTCTTTGATGTTCATTACTTGACCGATGTCCAGTGTTGAGTGATGGCGGGCGCTTGCAAGTTTTATTTTTCCCCCTCTATCGAGGTACAATATTACTTCACATCTAAATAATTAACAATTTCAATTTTGTCAAAAATTGGTTCTGCCTCACTGACTTTGTATTTTCTAAGAACATTTCTTTATACATTTTATTGAATTGAATAATCGTGTTGCATGATTTTTGCACAATGTCTAAAGAGTTCCATAAATTGATCCCAATTACAAGATTTTTTTTTTTTTTTCGTTTTTGTGAGGTGCGTGAATATGGTACACAAAAATGACATTTGAAGAGTTCAGATGCAAAAGCCTCTAAGTGCCATTTGAAATTTTCTTCTAGAATGATCATTTTTATCAAAGTTGTATATTTAAGCTCAGTAATTTCACTTAAATTGCAATGAAGATTACCTATTAAGTGTAATTTAAGTGAAATTACTGAACTTAAATATACAAATTTGATAAAAATCATCATTAAAGAAGAAAATTCAAATGGCATTTAGAGGCTTTTGCATCTGAACTCTTCATTTTCTTCTGTTGTTACTGTCTGTGATTAGCATGAATTTGTTTTGAATATGTATTGGCAGTTTGGCACCAAATTACAAACTCTTTTAACTTCAAGGTCTGCAATTTTATAAACAGTTTGTTTGTGTGGTATCATAAACCTTTATAAGTCACAATTCTTATCGTTTTTTTCTGAAGTAAGAACAGCCTTTCTGTATAACTGGTGGAAGCTTTACCTCACACTTCAATAGAGTATGTTAAATATGGAACAATTAAGGTTATGTATAGAAGCTGTAATGAAACTTCATCCAATATGTGTTTAACGTTATAAATAATACCAATATTTTTACTAACTTTACCTTTGATATGCTCAATATGAGGCTTCCAGCTACGTTTGCTGTCTAGGTTTACTCCCAAAAATTTGGATTTTTTTACAATGCTCATTCTTTTCCATCACCATCACAAGATGTTTTAGTTTTGCACTTTCTCACAAAATAGCTAAGATTTCAGTTCAGGTGAATTCATTGAGAAACATTGACTGTAAGATTCTACTACCTCCTGTCGCACAACACCATGCTACATGATTGGATTTTTCAAGTCTTTTCGCAATATTGGGTCTGACATTGACAAAGAAGGAATTAAACTCATTTGCAATATCTGTTCCATCATTGATAACCTTTCCTTTGTGCTCAAAATACTCAGGTACATTTCTGAGAATTTGGCTTCATAAATGTATTTAAAATTTTCCAAGTTTCTTTAATATTAGTCTTGTATTCATATGATTTGTTTTTATAATAGGCTTTTTTCCATGTCACATTATAGTTATTAACTTATTCGTATATTGTTTATATTTAATCTCATGATTACTAGACTTATATTTTATAAAATCTCTGTATTTGTTGTTTTTCTTTTTACAGGCCTTCTGTAACCCACTGGTTATCCATGTTGTTGTTTTTTTTTATTCACTTTACCCCTTTTTGAGTGACAAATTTTATTATAAAGTGTTACAAATAAATTCAGAAAGACATCATAAGCATTATTAACCTCTTCTAAAAACACTTTACTCCAATCTTGGTTTATCAGATCCTTCCTAAATGAGCTTATTTCCTTCTCGGTCCGAATTCGAGTGTATTTAACTATTTTATCAACATCACTAATTTTCTTCCCAGTTTTTAGGCCACAGACAATAAAAACTGGCAAGCGGTCACTACTATCTCATAATAGCAGACCACTATGGGAAGTAATGTCAATATTAATGACAAAAATATTATAATTCAATGTTGAAGTTGTCCGTGTCACTCTACTGGGTTGTGATATCACTGGAAAAATATATCAGCTGTACATTTTGTTTAAAAAAATCATGGTTAACAGGTCCTTCTCAAAAAATAGCATATTGTGATAAAGTTCATTATTTTCCATAATGTAATGATGCAAATGTAACTTTAATATATTTTAGATTCATTGCACACCAACTGAAATATTTCAGGTCTTTTATTATTTTAATACTGATGATTTTGGCATTTCAGCTCATGAAAACCCAAAATTCTTATCTCAAAAAATTACCATATTTCATCCGACCAATAAAAGAAGTGTCTTTAATACAAAAAAAAGTCAACCTTCAAATAATTATGTTCAGTTATGCACTAAATACTTGCTCGGGAATCCTTTTGCAGAAATGACTGCTTCAATGCGGCGTTGGCATGGAGGCAATCAGCCTGAGGCACTGCTGAGGTGTTATGGAGGCCCAGGATGCTTCGATAGCAGAACTTAAGCTCATCCAGAGTGTTGGGTCTTGCGTCTCTCAACTTTCTCTTCACAATATCCCACAGATTCTCTATGGGGTTCAGGTCAGGAGATTTATTGAGCCCAGTAATACCATGGTCAGTAAACCATTTACCAGTGGTTTTGGCACTGTGAGCAGGTGCCAGGTCGTGCTGAAAAATGAAATCTTCATCTCCATAAAGCTTTTCAGTAGATGGAAACATGAAGTGCTCCAAAATCTCCTGATAGATAGCTGCGTTGCCCCTGCCCTTGATAAAACACAGTGGACCAACACCAGTACCCCAGACCATCACTGACTGTGGGTACTTGACACTGGACTTCAGGCATTTTGGCATTTCCTTCTCCCGTCTTCCTCCAGACTCTGGCACCTTGATTTCCAAATTACATGCAACCACTGAGCAACAATCCAGTGCTGCTTCTCTGTAGCCCAGATCAGGCGCTTCTGCCACTGTTTCTGGTTCAAAAGTGGCTTGACCTGGGGAATGTGGCACCTGTAGCCCATTTCCTGCACACACCTGTGCACGGTGGCTCTGGATGTTTCTACTCCGGACTCAGTCCACTGCTTCCGCAGGTCCCCCAAGGTCTGGAATCAGTCCTTCTCCACAATCTTCCTCATGGTCCGGTCACCTCTTCTCGTTGTGCAGCATTTTTTTGCCACACTTTTTCCTTCCCACAGACTTCCCACTGAGGTGCCTTGATACAGAACTCTGGGAACAGCCTATTTGTTCAGAAATTTCTTTCTGTGTCTTACCCTCTTGCTTGAGGGTATCAATGATGGCCTTATGGACAGCAGTCAGGTCGGCAGTCTTACCCATGATTGTGGTTTTGAGAAATGAAACAGGCTGGGAGTTTTTAAAAGCCTCAGGAATCTTTTGCAGGTGTTTAGATTTAATTAGTTGATTCTGATGATTAGGTTAATAGCTCGTTTTGAGAACCTTTTCATGACATGCTAATTTTTTGAGATAGGAATTTTGGGTTTTCATGAGCTGTATGCCAATATCATCAGTATTAAAACAAGAAATATTTCAGTTGGTGTGCAATGAATCTAAAATATATGAAAGGAAGGACCTGTACTGTTTGGCCTTGTGGATTCATTAAATCAACATTAACGTCACCACATAACCACATGGTCTTGTTTAACATTGTACAATCTACAAGTTCATGTAGATTTATCTGAGTTTATCTTTAAATACTTCTACATTGAGCCTTGTGCTCTGTACACACAAGCTTATTATTTTTTGTTTTGTTTCCAACCCAATCTCTACTGCCACACATTCTAAAAGACCTTCAATAACCACATACATCCTTTCAACAATCTTATAAGTGTATGTTTCTTTGACACACAATGCCACACCTCCGCCTCCTTGTTTTCCTCCTTGTTTTCCCGGTCTGTCAACGTGTTAAAAATTATATCCATCAATTCCCAAATAATAATCTTTGACCGCATTTCACCAAGTTTCAGAAAAGGCGATAATATCAAACTGACCTATTAATGTATTTAAATAATGTATAATTTTATTAAGGTTTGTATAAAGACTTCTTCAATTAAAATGGACAAGTGAAAACTTGTTGTCTAATTTAACATTAGAGTTGAATTTGTCCTCACTATATTTGCACGGAATTAAATTATGATTGCGCACATGCCTTTCTGAATCCAAATCTACACCCAAATCATATATTCCCCATTTTCTCTCATCTCTAATAGGTTCATTTGTTCAGTCATAAATTGTTAATCAAATGTTCAAACATAAATACACATGAATGAAACTCAATGCACGACAGTTCCATTTTTCTTGATGAACCCGCACCTTTAAAATAAAAACTTGAAGACAGTACCTTGTGCGCGCATTCCCTCCTTGGTTTCATTGTCCTAGCCATAATCTTGCTGCTTATTTTCCAACAATGATGTGACAGTCAGTGATGCGCGGGTCAATGTATAAACAACCCGCAACCGACCGACGTTTTCAACTACCCGCCCGCAACTCGGACCGCAAAAAAAGTAAAAAAAACATTGTACCCGACCCGCTTCCTGACCGCATTTTTTAAAAGTAGTAAATGCTCATCGGAGCGTTATTGGGCCATAGACGTGTAAAAACACAGCATCGCAAGAAGACGTAGGCCTACACATAACAAAGGCAAAGCCAGCACTTTGGTCATCATCTTTCATTATTTCAGCAAATGTCTCCCACACTTTTACTCTTTCTATTTGTGTATTTGCGGAGCTTCCACTCCCCAGTCTTCACCTTTTCTCTTGCCACCCCTATCTCTCTGCAGACTGTAGTGATCGTTGACATGGCCGTTCTTTTGAATCGTTCTTTTGAACCGGTTCTTTTTAGTGAACCGGTCAAACCAGTACACTCGAACTGAATCGTTCGAAACAGTTCGCGTCTTGCGTCAGTGCTGATCCACAAGTTACTAAAGTTACTCACTTTCAGACATGCCTGACAGTCCCTCCAAATCGAAATAAATCAATATCCAGAATTATATTTTACTCCAGTAACTCCAACAGTTCACTGAACCGAGACATGTTGGTGCCACTGTTGAGAGAAGTGATGAACACGAGCAGCTGATACATAGATACTGCGTATACCGAACGCACAGGGACAGCGGTTCTCCAATCACTAGTAAAGAACCGAGAACTGTTTAGACTGAGCTTGTGTGTTATCTTCGTGCCAGTTATTCAGCCAATAATGTGTAGGGCTGTATATTTCATCAAAAAATGTGTCTAGTACTATATACACATGTTTAATTGGCATCTTTTTTCAAACGACCCGACCGACCGCGACCCGAATATCATTAAAAACATTTTTGGATGACCCGTAACTGTGGGTAACCGCAGGTGACCGCAGGCACCCGCTCATTTTGGATCAACCCGCGCATCACTGGTGACAGCGTCTGCAAAATGGCACACGTTTTCCTTCTACGGAGACTAACAGTTTGCCAACCAGCTGCACATAGCATTGACTCCAAGTCTGGTTCCTCCTCAGGTAGATCCATTGTGATGCCGAATTCAGGTAGGCCTCGCACAGCAGCCACTGGGTTTTCAAAGATCTTGGCATTACCGTCTTCACAGAAGATTTTCAATTTGGCAGGGAATAATATGCGGTGTTTGATCTTCCTCTCGCGCAGCACTTTACGCACACCATTGTATTTCCCCCTTTCCTTGTAGACAGCTGGAGTAAAATCTTCGTCAAAGTAGATCCTGTTACCATTCACTTGTACAATTTCCTTCATTCACGCTGCCTTAAGCACACTGTTTTGTGGCAAAACTTTGAAATAACACCATAATAGACCGGGCACGCTCATGTTGCCCAGGCAGCTTTGCCACGGATATCCTTTGCGCGCGCTCAATGCAAAGCTCTACAGTGACGCCAAGTTGTTCCCGTTTCAGATTCAACACAAAATCAATCATATTATTTCCCTCACTTTTCTTGGGCACTGAGTAAATCCTGATGTTATTCCTTCTTGAGCAGCTTTCCAAATCTTCACATTTTTCTTTATGTAAAGTTTGTTGCTGTAACATGTGAATCATTACTCGCATAATGTTCCTCTCATTGTCCTCGCTATCAGACAGCACTAAGCTCAACAGCGTCCATTCTTTAATATCTCCAAGTTCATTTCGTAAATCATTCACTTCTTTCCTCATGCCACAAAGTTCCCCGATGTCTCAGTATGAAATCCTCTTATTTCGTTGAGTATTTCAGCCATACCAAATGCGGCTGCATTGCTTTCCTCAGTCCCACTGTCTGGGTCAATATGTTTGGTTTTACTTTTTGGCTTTGTCATTCTTTTTCAGGTCAAAGCCTTTTCACGAGTTTACATGTCAATGAAATCTGGTGTAACATTATAATGCGTATTTGGCTTGCTGTCCGGGGGGAGGGCTCTGAGCTCAGAATTCGGCCCAACCCCAGAGTACTCCCCCTAACCTTAGAGATCATGGGTATCTATGAGCGGACCCAGCCGAATGTGGGGTGAAGGGGTGGTGGTGGGATGCTGAGAAATTAGTCATGAGACAGGAGGTAAGGGAAGGCTTTATTTATACTGGTATTTATTCTTCTTGTGCTGATTGGACGAATACCTGAACATGCTCCTCCCGAACTTTGTTACATTTAAGGGGATGTTCTTCAAGTGAAAACACCACAATTTTTCCCAAAGAAAACAGTTATAGTCACAGTATTCACTTCAGTTTAAACAGAGTAATTTACCAGCCATATACTCTGGTGGCCATCTTACTCACCCTCAAGCCCTTTAATGGGATGTTCTTAGTGGAAAAAACTTAGTGAATATTGTTTTTTGAGTTGAGTTTTTAAAAGTTTAGTTTAAATGTGTGCTATGAATGAAGTGTGCTCATAAACAGCTGTTGAGAAAATGGAGGCCTGGATCTGGAAACAGTATTCGATATGTCACAACAAGGGGATTGGACCATATTTCATTTGTCTTCTGACAGATGGATCACAGAAGAGTGGGAACATTGTACTAAAACCTGTGGGAGCTTGGGATACCACATCCGCACTGTGCGCTGTGTCCAGTTCCCTCACGAGGGCACTAACCGCTCCATCCACAGCAAATTCTGCAGTGGGGAAAAACCAGAGATCAGGAGGGCATGCAACAGAATACCCTGCCCAGCACAATGGAGGACCGGGGCCTGGTCAGAGGTACTTTTTTCTCAGGTCATATGATGTTTTGAGGCTATCAATACAAAAGCACTAGTTGTCTAAGTTTTTGAAAAGAACCAATCTTCTCCCTTTCCCAAAATGCTCAATTATATTTAGCAAAGCTCAGCAGAAAGAAATGCTTTCTGCAAGCAGTTTTCAGTGTAATTGAGCTTGAAATCAGTGTAAAATCAGTCTTATTTAAGAGCGTGTTTACCTCATCCGAGGAATTTTTTTTTTTTTTTTTTTTTTTTTGGGAGAGTCAAGAAACATCTGGAGAAAAACAATTCTGACTTATTTTCTTTTAGTTTGTACTTTTTACCATGAAGTTAGAATTTTCTTGAAATGGTAGTGTCCAAGTGAGGCCTGACATTTCCAGTGCTTTTTATGTCAATAATTAAAAGTCAACAGAGAAAAAAAAAAAAAATCAACCATAGAGAATGTTTCATGACAGTGACGTTATTACCCAGCTGTGTCAGTTTAAATTGCCAAGTCTGTTGATTATTGTAAATATTATACAAAGAAATCAAGCCTTAGCTAGTGCACTGTCAATAGGTGTAATCCTCTAGTGAACCAGCCTATTGATTTTGAGGATTAACACCAAGCTGTGTCAATGAATATTGTTAATAAGTCATTGAATAGGCTGACCAAACAGGACAAGAAATATGCGGTGTGAAAAAGGCAATTATTTTTTTGTCCTAACCAGCTATTACTGCAAGTATTTTCTGTTTGGGTTTGATTCAATTGGATTTTTTTTTTTTACATTGTGCTTAACTTTGGCGCACCTGCAATACATTCATGTTGGTTCTGTTCTGTTTACCCTGAGGGGGGTTATTGCTGCTCTCATATGGATAAGCTGCTCTTATCCAAGCTAGGCTGCATGGAGTTCTATAACAGAACTATACCACCAACCAGTATAGACATGCTAATTGTCATTCATATTTGATGATAGGGGTCCTGACAAAAAGAGTATTTTCAGTGTTTGAATGGAAAATTATATCAAATGCTGATACAAAATGCAAAATTTGGAGTAAAGAAGATATCATTAGATTTTCAACCTATAAAATCTGAAAAGTACATTAAGGATAAACTTGATAGTACAGACTGCAATATATAACATGAGGATGTGCAATGCAAGAGCCTTTACGTAAACAACTTGTATGCACAGTCATCCAGTCAGTAACACTGACAAAGCATATGTAAAAAAGGTTCAGGGTTATTATCCCAGGGTTCAGGAATCTACTGTATGAAACATCATTTTATGAATGCTAAGTATTAACTGTTAACCCCAGGTAAATTATGAGCAATGTGAAATATAAAGATAACAAAGAATTTATTTTTCCCAGGATTTAAAAAGACCCAGGGTTAACTATTTTAAGTGTGAAAAGTCCTTATGCGAACAGATAAAATTTAATTGTGCTAGTTTAGGACAGTGTTAGATGTTTGAAACCATGTGTATTTTTCTTTGGTTACCATCATCCTCCTTATCTCTCAGTGCTCAGTGTCCTGTGGGGAGGGTGTGATGCGACGTCTGGTCACATGTCGCATTGGAGATCAATGCACCGGCGAGAAGCCTGATTCACACAGACCCTGCAGGCCAGGACCCTGTCACGGTAAGATGACACAGACACATCATTACAAAGTCTGCAACCCAAAGCAGGAAATTTGTTTTAACAGGAAACGCTGCAGCACACAGATGAAAATTTGCGATTTTATGGGGTCTTGAATGGCTAAACTGTTCATGTTGTTCTTTCAACAAATGAAAGCACACAGTATTGAAAGAGAATAGAAAATATTGCACAATGAACAAATTCATCTGCATTGATGACATTATTCATGGTGCCATTAAACACAATGAATTTCCCAGAATGCTTTTGTGGGTTATGAACTTCTCAACTGCTCTCCGGTCAAGCTTGTTTACCCCATCTCAATTGTCTATTGAGAGCTTTTATTTTAGACAAGCATTTTACGTGTGAGAAAGTTTGTAATTAGGCCATGCAATGCCTACAAGCTTAAAGTGATTTTTTTTCACAACCCATGAGTTTGAAATTGTACATTTATCTTTGTGTTTTACACAGCATGTTTGGCTGTTGTGATGTGCACTGCCTACTGTATAGAAAATCACAGTTTCTTAACAAACATAAAAACCTGACAGGTTTTGTCCCTTTGAACTCTAGTGCTGCTCTCAGGATGTGTCCTCCAATCATTTATGAGTAACACTCAGCTGGTCAGCATTATTTGTTTGAACTCAGTGTGTCTTGATAAGAGTTATGACTTAAGCAGCACCTGGATGACATCCATCTCAGTGGAAGGTTAACAAAAATATATACCCTTTCAACTGACATTTGCAGCACACTGCTTACCTTTCAGCTTCATATAATATATAATGCGGGACTCCTAGGGAGTTGTAGACATTTTTTTTTTTCATCTGTGAATAAGCCAGTTGGAGGTTTTTATAGTGTCAATGACAAATTGTCCATAATCCAACTTCAGAAACTGGAATGGCTTTATTATGACTTTTATTAATTAATGGCCTTTTTACTGAGAACCATTTTTTTTGTGTATACTTTTACTTTTGTATTGCATAGGACAGTGAGAGGAGGAATGAACAATACAGTAAAGCTGAGGGGATCACAAAATGACACCCACACAATACATACCCACACCCATGCAGTGCATATACTGTAACTTGCCAAGCCATATCAGACCTCTGAGTTTGATACTGGCTTCAGAATTACATTATCAACAGTTACATCACTAATTATCAAGACTAAATAGATAGTTCCCCCCCCCCCCCCCCTAAAAAAATGACATTCTGTAAGCATAAAAACAGCAACGTATAGATTTGTAAGACAGCAACGTAAGACATATAGTTTTTATTGTATTTTTGGGGGGCATAAAAAATATTTTTTCTTCAGATCTTGTATCAATTATGACAGCTTGGACTGTCTTGATTATGCTGGTCACATGATTTGCTTCAAAGTTTTTTGTGATCAATAGTCAGCCTGACCTAAATCCAACATGGCTGCCTGTGGTGCAGAACATTCAGTTCCCTTTCAAGGAACTTCGAACTGCGTCGAACGCTGTGGGAACGACCCTGCGTTGTGCATCATGAATCAGCCCAATGGAGAGATGGAATGTCATTGGGGCGTGACGTCATTGACCAGGAAACTATAAAGCACCCCCAAAAAACAAGCATATCAGCTTCTGTGCCTTCTGTCATAGTTTATGTGAATCTGTCCCTGTGTGAATATTGTCTGTCTTGCATACTCTGCACCACACAAACAATTTATATATATGTGACCCCGCCTGTGGAACCCCGGCTAAAGTCGCAGAATCTAATTATGAATAAAAGAGCGTCAAAGTAGTCATAGCCATAAAAATGACAAAAATAAGTAATGTGTGTTTATTGCTGTAAATGATAGATTATTACAAGGGTTTTGAGATTCAATACTCAAATTTTAATTTATAACATGATAAATACTAAAATTAATGATTTTATTGACACTACGTTATACTTTTGCGCAGCAAAAAAAAACCGGACGCGGGCTTTAACATTGATTTCAATCGTATCCGGGTTTATTTTTCAGCCCAACAACACTTGCTGATTCCTATCATTCAGTTCAGGAACTTCTTTTTGACTTATTTTCTATTAGAAAGAGTAAACAGACCTTAAAATCAATCCGCACGAGTGGCAATCAGGTCAACACAATGGAAAAAAAGCGACTTCACTTCAGCCGGCCGGTTCAGATCTCAGGAGGTGTTTCCGTGTCATCGCCAAACATTTAACTTAAGAACAGCTTATGTGTTTTGTAGCTCTGTATTCTGCCAATAATATTATTATATTATATTATATTTGTGTCTTATAAGTGTCAATAATATAATTCGTTAGCTGGATTAACTGTTAACTGCGTCGTTTTGACATCTGACATGGCAGCACCGAAGCATGTGCAAGAACGTAAAATGTCTGATTGCTTAAACAGCTTGTTAGATATTAATCTCGGTGGAATTGCCCAAATTATGATTTAAGCGGTTTTATAGCGGATTATTTTCTGGAGGATAATGGTGATGATGAACAGGACACATTCTTTGACGAAACTGAAGAGGAATTTGACGGTAAGTTTTTGTCATTATATTTTTTTTAATGCTGAATATGTAATATACTGTCAGTGCCAATGTAATGCTAACACAGAATAATTCAAACTATGATGCAAACATAGTGGATTTAAATGTTTATTACATTTGTTGGTTGGAATTGAGTCCGTTTAAATTAATTACTTTTATGACATGATGTTTATTTGTTTGATTACACTCTGAATTGAAGCCAGGGCCATGTAGCCATACCTGTTTCTTGTCCCCATGCCCTCCCCTCAATTAATCAGATCCAGTCTAATATTTTCATATAAAATGCTTCATTATTCATTTTAAATGTGGATTTAAAATGGATAAATCCCCCCGCCCCCCATGTTTAGTTCTCCATTTAGGTCTCTTGCTTTGAATTGAAAAAAATATCCTTGTTTTTTCAGGCAGTGACCAACATGATGATGAGGACGAGCCAGTTTTGGTGATTGAACCTCAACCTAATATAGACTGGCGAATCTGAAGAGGGAACACCAACAAGAAGAATTTGCTTCTAATGCTGTAATTCCAGATGTGAAACTGAAAATAAGTTTCTCTTGCAACTGCAAGTATTTCAATGCTGAAAAGTGTGCCAACTGTCTGGTTACCAGCATCCTTTAAAATATCTTATTTTGTGTTAAACAGAAGAAAGAAACTCAAACTGGTTTGGAACAACATGAGGCTGAGTAAATAATGGCAGAATTAAAATTTTTGGGTGAACTATCCCTTGACTTATTTTTTTAATTTTTTTTAAAAACATTTTTTTTACTCCAGATTTACTCAATGTTACACCGTGGCCCAGTAAGAGAATGAGATTTTCTGCCGAAATGTTACATGTTAATTATTTGATATTGATATATTATTGATATTATATTTGCACTGATATTTCATTTTACTAATAAAGTTATACAAATCATTCCACTGAATTGACATGATAATTGTTGCTACAATCAAGCTCTTGTGATGGCCTCATTCGTTTCAATGTTTTTAGCTTTTTGGACATGCACATCATAATAAATAGGCCTGTTTTATAAAACTTTAAGAATTTTCCCCAAAATGTGTCATATATCACTAAAAAAGGGAGAATCTCAGCTTGAATGTGGTATATGGCAAATATGGAGGATAATTATGGATCAAATGTGTTGCAGTTTTAAAAATAAGCTTTTTTTAAAAACGGAATTTCTCCAAATCATGATTTTCTGAGCCCGGAATTTAGTAAATCTTTGACACAGCCTTACTCAGTCAATATTAAAGATATCAAGGTTATATTTTCACAGAATGTTCTTTACATTATGTAGGATGATTGTATGTAGAAAACAGTGAATCACAAAAAAATGACTTTAGCTGGGTTTTCACAGGCAGGGTCACATATATATATATATATATATATATAACTGTAAAGATACTGTATGTATATATATATATATATATAAACTGTAAAGATACTGTATATATACAGTATATATATATATATATATATATATATATATATATATATAATATATATATATATATATATAGTAAACTGTATATATATAAAACACTTTTATTTGCGATGTGTTTGCACGTTGGCTTGATGAATAGACTCTCAGCTGCGGTGATGCGTGTTGCAGTAGCGCCGTCATATCTGACTATAACATGTCATATAGCCTATATAACACGCTCTCACTCGTTTATTTTTTAGCATTTTTGGGAGGAGTAAAATATCGTTTCAACAACCAGATTGCGTTTACACCTAGTAAAGATCCGAACACAATGCGAGCCAGACTACCTCCAGATGGTCAGGCAGATCTGATCACAATCCGATCATAACGTATTTACACCTTGCATTAACATGCCTTTTTTTATTATCCGGATAACTTATCTGGATACAGATCGCATTTTAATACAAGGTGTAAATGGGGTCTCAGAGACGAGACCGGCGAGATGCCTCCACAGGGCGGGGAGATACGTGATTGACAGATTTGACAACAAATGTAAATACGTGGAAATCAGATGACATGATTTCACAACTTTTCATTGGTCATTTAGATAATGTGAAGCATGCTGTATACAGAAATGAACCTGGACATTCTATCCGTCAAAAAATCTCAAAATCTGCAAAATGGATATAAGCGGTTTTCATCGGACAGCGACGATATATATATATATATATATAACAGCAGTTTAAGAAGAAGTGTATTCCTCCCTGCTTGCGCTAACAGGTGGGGATATCAGCAGGCGCTGCCTTATCCCTCCCTTCACCTGTGAGATTCAGTGCCTCAGTCCCAGGTTCGGAAGCACACACTGCAGTTTCTTCCGCTCGGGCTGAGGCACCAGTACTGCAACTATTCAGTTCCGAGGAGCTGGATGTTGTTAGTATTGGGGGAGATGTGGAGGACCTTACACTCCCGAAAGTGAGTGGATGGAGGTTTTGACAAGAACTGTACAGAAGCTCAGCATTGAATGGCCAGTGAATAGACAGGAGTCTGTATTAAAATCTAAGCTGTATGAGAGATTTTTGCCTTCACGTGTGCAACCTCCACACCGATGCCTGCTGGTTGCTGGGCGGGAGCAGCCTTGGCTGTCTACGAGCTCGTAACATAGAGCGCAGCAGAAGCAGAGTGTTGGGTCTTGTGCTCCCCCTGCTGGACAGTGGGCTCAGTCACGGCACTCTCAGCCGAAGTCATCTAGTAATAGAATTGATCTGAGGACAGTTATATTGGCTAAGAAGGCTTCGGCCAAGAAGAAGTCCTGACGCCGAGGTGTTCAGGACACTGAGGGTGGCACCGAGGCGGAAAGATGTTCACTTCTTTTTATGGTGCCCATTCTTCCTCAGTGCCCTCAGGGGCCCATTCTGCCAACCCCGCTTTCATGCCGGGGCACAGACGGTCCGAGTGAGCGCTTTCCCAAGGGACACTTGCTCCCTCTGAGGAGGGTCTTAGAGCAGTTAAACCAGTCGTTCCCTGCTGGTGCGCCATTACAGGGCGCTGTGTTTGCTGCTCAAGTTACACCAAAGGCCAGTCTCGAGAGACCCTTAGTAAAAAAAAATTTGGCAGAGTGGAAAAGCCTTCCAAGAATCTCATTGGGTCCTGCAGACAGTAGAAAAGGGTTATGCCGTCCAATTCAGGTGTCGTCCACCAAAATTCAGAGGGGTTCTGCCCACAGTGGTGGGCCCCGAGCAGGCTCTGGAATGGAACAAGAGGTAAAAACACTCCATCAAAAGGAGACTACAGAACCGGTTCCTCCCAGTTTGGAGTCAGGATATTACAGCCAATATTTCATCAATTCCAAAGAAGGATGGGGGGTTGCATCCAATTTTAGACCTGCGCCTATTGAATTGCTCTGTAGAGAAGCTAAAATTCAAGATGCTCACTATCAAGCAGATCGTTTCACAAATCAGATCTGAGGACTGGTTTGTCACGATAGATCTAAAGGACGCCCCCTTCCACATTTCTATCCTTCCACAACACAGGAAGTTCCTGAGGTTTGCCTTCGGGGGCAAGGCGTACCAGTACAGGGTTCTTCCATTTAGCCTAACTTTATCTCCCCGCACTTTCACAAATGCATGGATGCAGCATTAGTGCCTCTGAGGCTTCAGGGCATTCGTATCCTCAATTACATCAACGAATCGACGATTGGTTGATTTTAGTTCAGACAGAGCAGATGGTGGTTCGGCATCGTCTCATATCAGGAAATTGGGGTTGAGGCTCAATGCAAAGAAAAGTGTAATATCTCCTTCTCAGACGACCACTTTTCTCTGTGTCGTTTGGGATTCGGTTTAGGGGCGGACGTGGTTAAGGCTTTTCTCCATCCTAGTTATGTTCCCATGGTCCCTACTAATATTGTTAGACCTACAGTCCTGCAGGCTTTCTGTCCTCCTCCATTTTCATCGTCAGACCAGGAGAAACTTAATTTACTCTGCCATGTTTGGGCGTTAGACGCTTATGTCCACAAAGCTTCCCTGTGGAGGAAATCAGAACAACTATCTGTGTGTTTTGGGCCACCTAGGAAAGGGTGTCCCGCAACTAAACAAAGAATGAGCAAGTGGGTGGTCGAGGGTGATCTCACTTATGAGTTGGCTGGTCAGCCTTTACCTTTGGCTGTATGAGCCCACTCTACCAGGAGTATCTCGTCCTCTGTGCGCTAGCTCTCACATGACGGTCACTTGGTCCTATGGCGATGTGGGTATTTACATTCCCACAACGTTTGACGCAGCTCAGAGTTCGCTTGAAAGGGAACGACTCGGTTAAGTATGTAACCCTAGTTCCCTGATAGGGAACGAGACGCTGCGTCGTTCCGCCATACTCCTGGCATTCCCGTTAGCGCTCCTTCAGGCCTATCAGAAGCTGATATGCTTCTGATGGTCGATGACGTCACCCCCCATGACGTTCCATCTCTCCATTGGGCTGATTCCATACGTGCTTCATGACGTACAACACAGGGGCGTTGCCACAGCGTTTGACACAGCGTCTCATTCCCTATCAGGGAACAAGGGTTACATATGTAACCGAGATGATATTTAGACATGTAAATATATAAACTTAATTTTCTTCTGACGAAAAAAAAGAATACTGCTAACATTAATTGTGAACATTATCTTAAGGTGCTGAAAGAGAAAAATAAGTAATATGAAGAGTTCAGATGCAAAAGCCTCTAAATGCCATTTGAAACTTTCTTCTTTAATGATGATTTTTATCAAACTTGTATATTTAAGTTCAGTAATTTCACTTAAATGGCAATGATAATTATCTATTAATTGTTATTTAAGTGAAATTACTGAACTTAAATATACAAGTTTGATAAAAATCAACATTAAAGAAGAAAATTTCAAATGGCATTTAGAGGCTTTTGCATCTGAACTCTTCATATGTTGTTCATGTTGTTATTTAGCACGTTTTGAAATGTATGTGTCTCCTGAGACCAATGCCTGTTTCGGGTAAAAAAAAGGGATTAAATAAGCTTTATAAATGCACTATTCAAACTTAAATGATTGTAATTCAAGAATGCTTTGGAATATAATAAAAATGTTAAAATATGAAAAAGTTAAGGAAGTTCAAAACTTACATTGAATCAAATATACTGTACTTAATGTTTATTCTTTTTTATAAAATTTGTATTTTACAAAATATTTTTTTACTATAAAATTACCATAGAATCGAAGCCATATATATAACCAAGTTGTGTTCCAAATTTGAAGTTGATATCACAAAAATTGAAGTTCCTAAGAGATTTTGTTTAGCCATAATACCAAAAATAGCCACCGGTTGACTTACATTCCATTGCATTTAATTGTATGCATTCTGCCAAATTAATAAACCTCTGTCCAAATATCACTTCTGTCACAAAATATGGAACCGTGAGACTTAGACCTTTCTGATAATATGTGTTCTGAGGGGCATCATTCATGTGCACACTTTGGATTTGTTAGTAGAGCAAGTAAGATTGTTTTATATACATTAGCATGAGTTTGAAAATCAATTTTCATTGATTCAGACTCATGCTATCGAGAATATGCCATGAATATTCCCAAAATTGGAACGCTGAATACAACATTACAACGACACCAAACGTGGGAATGCAGCAGTCATTGAGAAGCGAGCAGAGAAAAAGTGAGTTTTTCATGATTTATGAAGATTAGGGCTTAGTGAACTCATTTTTGTGAAAACCTCAAAATCAGCCGAAAAGTACATATTTCACTTTTGAAAGAGTTAATTACCCTCATGCCATAACAAACCTGTATGAATGTATTTCTTCTTTGAAACACATCTGATGACAATTCAATTCAATGTAACAAATGAGGACTTTTTAAATGAGGACTTATTAAATAACAAATGAGGATGCAAAAGCATCATTTTGTGATTTGAACACACTGTGTTCTAAACTTTTTTAAACATTGTGGTCAAAGCTATGAATTGGGTGGAAAACTGACATTAGTCAGTATAGCATGGGCATGGGCAGTGCATTTTACTGTATTGTATGTAAAGAGATCAATCCTGTTGTATATTTAAAAAAAGCTGAAATGTGAAAATCTTCTATGAGAACTGCTTAAAACAGCACTGAATAAAAGCATTTTGCTTCTCTGACAGATGAGTCATGCGGAGGAGACAAGTCCATATTCTGTCAGATGGAGGTTCTGGCTCGTTATTGCTCGATACCAGGTTACAACAAGCTCTGCTGTGAATCCTGCAGTAAGCGAAGTGGTACTTTTTCTCCTCTTCTGCACGAAGCTGCTGAGATGGAAGAGGAACATCGCTTCAGTTCAGCCGCTCAATTTCTGGAGACACTTTCAGCCTCAGCTGTTAATGGAACACTGAAAGGCCCTCACCAGCATCAGCGGGGGTCCTCGTCACAAGGCCAATTTGCCAAGCAAACCACGACTCCTCCGCCTCGCAAACCCTATACCGAGAAAAGCAAGACTCAAAAGCTCCTCAAATCTGGCTCGAGAAATCTGCCTGCAATGGCGATCCATAGCTTGTGGAACGAGAACGCCGGTAATGATGCACCATGGCTGCTGGAAAGTTTCCAAGAGACTCAGTGGCCAACAGCATCATCCGAGGTGGAGAGATGAAGGCTAGTTTGTCTCTTTTTTCTCTCTCTGTCTGGACTCTCTTTCTCTCATTTGTTTGTTGTAGATATAGATCTTTAACATTCATCATTACATTCAGATGATCCTCAAGTTATTTGAAAGCAAGAGAGAGTGAAGTGCTGGTTCACTTTCAAATGTTCTCTCGCCAGCAGTATTTGTTTTTAGAACACACTTGTCAATCACACACTGCTGTGAAGGGGAATGTGCCAAATACTTTTTTTTTATGATCCTCTCAGCAGCCTGGTCTATGAAGGTGAAGAGACTTGTGGTACGCATGAGGAAATGCTTGTAGTTGCATCAAACTTCACACTCTATACAGTTTTATTTTGAACGGCTCCAAACTTGTTTGACCAAATAATATTTATGAACATTCCTGTAAATACTGTATATGAAAAAATATCAGTATTATAAAAAAAAAGAAAAAAAAAAAAGCTGAGGATTTTTAAAATAAGAGATTTAGGACCATTATCGGTGCTTTTAAAGTTAAGAACACTTTATTAGGAAATGTGCTTTTCAGTCATGATTTTTAAGCACTGGAGCATATGTATTCCAAAATGATGTGAGCCACAGGAAAAACCATTAAAACCGCCATAAAATATCAACTTTTGGTTCCAAAAGCATTTCTGTCACTCTTGAATCAGCCTCTCAGAAAGTCATCAATCAAATGAAATTCTCATCAAATAAAGACTTTGTTTTCCTCCAAAATAATTTATTTTCAGCTAAAATGTTTAGTTATAATGTTGAGGCTTCTCTTTGACACATGCCCCTTAGATTTTTCCCATTATGTCATATGCATGTATTCACCTTTTCAGCCAGATTTTTTTTTTAGCCAATGACAATTTTGAGTGCGAACGTCATCAATCAGCTGATATGGGAGACCCAATCATATATATTGTGAAATGAATTGGATGTTTCAGTTGGGATTTTAAAGAAGTAAAGCTGGACTTTCTGAAGATCTTATACTGCACATGATATCTCTTGTTTGAGGGAGAGGAAAGCTATTTATTTTTATTATCGAGGGTTAAATCTCAACCACAATGCATCTGACTGCAATACGAAGGAGACCAGTTAATCTATCAGTGGAGTTCAGCTGTTCATAACCATACACTCACTTTCACCTGTGTGCCACTAAAGCTATTGTATACCATTGAGAACTTTAGGAGTATGCATTGAGATTCAAAGTTCAATATCATGTCTTGTGTTACTCATTATCTGTTACTTAAGGAAACACATGATCCCAATGAGTTGTGAGAGTTGCTCACAAAAGTAAATGCAGAAACAAAAGTAGACATTTTAATAGCTTTTTTTGTTGTTGTTTTAACTGGCATTTTAGATACAATAAGACACATGCTCAGTTTTTGAGATGTTATAATAAGGGAAAGCTGTTTCACAGCCATTTTAGAATAGAAATAATGTACAGGAAATCCTAAACAAAGCTGTCATTTACAGTGATTCATTGTCCATTACTCAAAGTTTCCCCAATCCTGCACGAAACTGTTTTTACAGTTAATTTGTAGCTTTAATAAAAAAAAGGAAAATTATTGTGGATTTTGATCCTCTAGAATAGACAATAGGTGCATTTGCATAAATATAGAACTTCAACGTCTTTGAACTTCATTCAACCAATGAAAGCTGAGGTGAACGTTATGTACATCACAAGAATTATTGTTCATTTACTGCTAATAAAGAATTGGTTTCTGATCAAATCGACTAGCTTTCAGAAACACAAAAGAATGTGAGATAGTTGAAGCTCAATTGACAATCCCTAAGCCACAGACAGACACCCAATACAAAAAGATAAATCATATTTATCCTCACAATTCCATGTCCATTTAGGTATGAATTATTGTCCTGGCTTACAAATACACTTTCAGTTGCTTGCAGTCATTTATTTTTGTTTTAATTTGTACTTTTGTTAGTTGTAATGGAAGTGTACACTACTGAGGCTGTTTTTGTAATGGGGAGCACATAGAAATAAAGAATGAACACAACACTGTCTCTTGAGAGTACTTTTTAGGTTTGCTTTAATGTTTGATTAAATGTGAACTCACATTTTCCCTTTTCCTTTACTAAGCCCGGGAATCGGGAATCACCTGTTATTAAATGTATTTAATAAAGGGTGAAACTAAAGTTACATGGAATGCATGTATATACAAAGACTAAAACATCAAAACACTAACCGAGAATGAAAGCGAAAGAAAAAGGGAGAGAGTGAGATCCTGAAGGAGAGCGACAAATTACAGACTTTAAAGTAAATTCTTACAGTAAATCTTTGAGAGACAATATGTAAAACACAATCTTAATGCTCTGAAAGCTTGATAAACAATACTTGCACAATTGCTCTTTGTGGTACTGCGTCGAGAAAACACTTGTGTGTGTCTGTGTGTGTGTGTGTGTGTGTGTGGCGTTCCGTCGCCACAAAATCTTCTAGTAGCTTTGCTGAGACAAATCTGAATCACCTAATTCCTCAAACACGTTGTTGAAATATTGTGTACCATTGCTTTTATGGACTCTCTATCTGGGCTTCTCCCTTGACTTTATGTCTCCATGTCCCCCCGATTGCCTCCCTCTTGTCTATACGGTAATGTCTCTATTGAGCGACAGAAAGTTGCGTGGTTATGACACAGTTGTTAGCCTATTTTTACAAAAACAGCTTCGGGGCCGTAATGTAAGATACAAAGGAATGGAGCCTTTTATAATTTTTCGTGTTTCTTTAGAAATAAATAATGGACAAACAAAGTCTTTGGACGCCTCGGGTGTAAAGTTATTCGCTGTCAAAGTGACACCAAAATGAATGGCAGTCAATGGAATGCTAACAGCAGGTGAAGTTCTGCTACAACGGCGGCTCCCGTGAGGCTTCAACTTCCGGCTGATGGATTACCCCATTGATGAGTCCACTCTGCGCACTTCAATGAAGGTTTAATGGTCCTTGATGTAAAGTTACCAAAGAAATAAATTAAATAATAATAATAATTAAATTGAAATAATTTAATTTAAGTTCATTCCACTCATGGAGTGGAATGAACAAAGGAAATGAACAAAGTAGAATACGAAAAGGAAAAACAAAATGTTATCAAACAAAACTTAACAAAATAAAACATAAGACTGAAAGGAAAGGACAAACTGGAAATGTCCAACACAGGAAGGGAGAGCCGGAGAAGAGAGAGCAATGCTTGAACATCATCCTTTTTCAAGGCAAATATCTCGAGTCGCACCCCTTTTCAGGCGGAATGACAAATCACACCCGGGAATTTTGCGTAGGATAGGATTCCTTTGTCTCTTCCTGGCCACCTAATTTGCATGTTTTATGGCAGCGTTTAAAGATGTAGTTTCTAACTAGAAAGCTGTTGTGCATAGAATTATACATTTTACTGTAATTTCCTGTAGCTGGTTAATTCAGTGATACTAAGAGGATTGCAACGGTACCAAATAAAACATGAAGAAGAATAGGAAGTACAAAGATACAGCTTAAGGCATAATTACACACACTTGTAGTTAATTTAATAATACGATAAATCATAGGTACCACAACAGGACATGGCCAACATAAAAAACATATAATGAAAAGAGTAATAGTGTGCACATCCCACCTTGGCAGGTGCAGGACAAGTAAAATAAAATGTAATGTCTGCAACACATTTTCTTTATGCTCCAATATTTAATAAAAAGGCAACTTCCACAATGCATGCGCGAGAACAGCGCTCTAACTCTACTACTTCTTGTTCATTCTCACGTCATGTGTCGTGGAAATCTCTTAAACTCTTGTCTCAGGCCTACAAGGAAGAAAAGGGATAGTCGAATAAAGTCGTTATTTTTGTTTGTTTTTTGTTTGTTTTGTTTTTTGCACAAAATGTATTCTCATCACTTGATAAACTTTTATTTGAGCCACTGTTGTCACATGGAATATTTAAACGTTTTCTTTAATGGCTTTCTGGGCCGTCAAGTTTCGATCTCTTAGGCAGCCTATATAGCAGTGATTCACCTCTCAAATTTAACAAAAAAATATCTTCATTTTTGTTCCGAAGACGAACAAAGGTCTTACGGGGTTGGTACAGCATGGGGGTGAGTAATTACTGACTTAATTTTCATTTTTGGGTGAACTAACCCTTTCAGTCTGTCTATTCTTAGTTTGCACCCTTGTTCTTTTCACAAAACTGAATTAACCCTCTGAATGAACTCTTTTGCTGGATTTTTTTTCACATAGCAGCAAAATAGACTTAAAACTTTAAAATAATTTATGGTCATACACAGGGCCTGAAATTAACACCCGACCACCTGCCAAATACGGGTGAATTTTGCTATTGACGGGTAACACTTTTATTCTACCTGCCACATTGGCAGGTAGCCAATGAGAATTGTGAGTGATTCATTAGGATTTTTACATTTCAACGAAGTCCGCTATTGTGTTGGACTTTAGCTATAATGTGGCGGCACATACTGGGGTAAAGAGGCCAGCTGAAACAAACAGCCAACAAAAAGATGAGGATGAGAAAAAGAAAAGTAAAGAAGACATTTTAATACAAAGTGAACAATCGGCGGCAATGGCAAGGTTCATGAGCGGCTGATTTATGACAGCGACTGTTGTTTCGCAACATGTGATCAGAAAGAAGATGAGGCCCTTTTTCTGACTACATTTGGATGTGCGAGTATTACTGTAAAGTAATTTATATTCATTGATTGATTCATGTCTCTTGCTCATATACATAGTTCCCACAGGCAAATTAATGTCACGTGACCTCCCCGGAGACGCCATCTTTGTGTTTACCATAGGTGTTTACAAAGTTTTATCAGAGAATGTCGTTTTACAAACAAATATTTATTTCTGTTTACAATGTAACTCAAATCATGAAGAGATAAAGTTATACACAGGTTCTTTAGGGACATAATCTGAGATTGCAATGCTGGAATGTTGGTGTGTGTGTGTGTGTGAGAGAGAGAGAGAGTCACAGGTGCGATCGAACAGTGGAAACAATGTTGTTTTGTATGTTTTTAATACCTTGTCATTTTGTTCATACAGGACATTATTCAAACTGCAAAGTGTTAACTTATATTTGTTACACTCACAATAAAATACAACATTGTGCTTTTGTCAAACAAATTCTTGTGTGTTTTGAGTGAGTTTCTTTCCTGTTTATCCTTGCCAGCCATAACCTCCGTGGTTGTTTTTACAAAAGCTTAGTCTTCTCACATCCATGGATTCTAATGACGGGTATACTGTAAAATCCCAATTTAACTGAACCTCCTAAACGATTTTAACATCCATTGATCCACACTGAAAAAAAAGATTTTTGCTGCTTGTTCAAATCGCTTAATTAAAATTAGCTTAAGCAACATAATTGCTTTACATTTTGTCCAAACTTAATTTGATTGTGTCCAATCTGCTTAAATATATGTACAATTTAAGTTTACTTAATCCGTTTGTGTTGGATAACATGAATGATTTGTGTTGCATTAACTGAAATTGGGCGGTGCATGTTAATTCCCAGCATGCTTTGCATATGTCTGAATTACGAGAGAATAAATGTTGAAATGAAGTGTTATTTTATATGTTTTTGAGAAAATAAGAAAAGGTTAGTGTGTAATTGTGTTTAATGTTCAAATACATTGGAATTATTAGAACCATTTAAATTACAGTTGGTTACCATTGTGGAGAAGAGTGGACGATTTGGTTAGGCTGTGGACCGATTCAACTATGTTTATAGCAACTGCTTATTGCTGAAGGTGTATGTAGTATTCAGTATGCCACCAAGTACTATTGGTAGCTAACTGCAGGCTATAGACTAGATATTGAGATGTGTGACAAACACATTCAATCTTAATTGTATATATGAATGAAACGAATATATGAATTTGAATACCTGAAACAGCCAATCAGGGAGCCTTTTAAAATCACTTTGAGACTACTTAATTGGATAACTTAAAATGATGTAGTTCCATGACATTGAAGATACATGAATAAATTATGTTTGTGTAACTTAATTGGTTCATGTGGGACCGATGTACACTATCAAATCATGTAAATCCAACAGACTTTTTTTTTCAGTGCAGCAGAAGATGACCATTTTCACTTTTTAGCATGAAACTCATGTTCTGCCCTCAGCAATGGCGCCGTGTTGGCAAATGCCCGTATGTTGTGACGTCATTTGGGAACTATGCATACCAGTCACTAAAATGTAGAATCTTGGCTATGACACTTTAAAAGTAAAAGTACTTTTAATAACGTTAGCAGGCTATCTTTGTGAAAACAGGAAGGTTATCACCACTGTCAATTTCCTTTCCTGTCTCTGAAAGTATTTCTGTATGAGAATCGATAATGGTCACATGATTGGCTTGCTGGAAAGGGATATCGTTGGAGTAAACATATAACAGACCATAATTAATATTTAATTATAATCCGTTCTGATTAAATATTGATATACAATTGAGCTATTTTTTTTTCCCTGTCTGTAAAAAGTGATCTATGTAATTAAATTAAAATCAATTTGTGGTTGAATGCTGAGGTACACATGCAAGCAGATGCAGCTAACACTTCATCCCGTCACAGGAGATTTAATAACGTGTAAGACTGATCTGGTCCAAACCTGTATGAATAATTATTAATTACAAATTCCCCATATCATATCAGGTCAGAATCTTTACAATCTTGACATAATTTCCACAGAAAAGGAAGACATGGCAGGACATATCAACATTTTTAAAATAGCCAACAGTATGTAGTCATCACAGCTCAGCCAAACAAATTGACCTCTGTAAAGCCGCAGTATCCTCCTAATCTCCGTTTATCCTCTTAACCTCCTCCGTATTGCTTTAAAATATAGCGTTCTGTGCAGAACTCAACTGTGTCCGATACATTTTGTGGTGTGGTCTGCGCCGACTTACACATGATCTGTTATGTGCTATCATGTCTTTGTTTCAGAGCAGTGTGCGCACTGTGGTGGTTTGCGTGACATTAACGTTAAACCATACTTCATTGTGCCATTCACCATGTAGAAAATAGTAAAAGTGACTGATCTCTTCTCAAGCACAGCTTTAAATAATGCAGTGGTTGGGACACTTTACAGAGAGCACTGAATTCTACAGAAAATCTGATGAGAAGCTGAATGGTTTAGTTCACCCAAAAAATGAAAATTAGGTCATTGATACCTTCATGTCATTCCTCTTTCCTCCGGAGAAGACCTCCGTTCATCTTCGGAACACAGTTTAAGATATTTTAGATTAAGTCAGAGAGTTTTCTGTCCCTCCATTGAGAATGTATGTACGGAATAGTGTCCTTGTCCAGAAATAAATACATCATCAAAGTAGTCCATGTGAAATCAGTGGGTTAGTTAGAATTTTTGAAGCATCGAAAATAGATATTGGTCCAAAAATAACAAAAACTACGATTTAATTCAGCATTCTATTGTCTACTGGTTCTGCAGAGTAATGTTGAATCCACCAATCCTTCCAGTGGTTTGTATTTCTCCTTTTAGCGATAGGCCTACAGTACATCTCATTCTGGGTCTCCAGTAGCTCACAGAATACAATAAGTGTATATGTTAGGTTGAGTGTAATTACTATCCGCCGCCCTGTAGCAGCAACAGAAATGTCCCCAATGTGAATCCAAAGGATCTGTGGCCTGTCTTTAAACCACATCAGTTACGTACATTTTATTTGTGCTGACCTGCAATTTATATTTATGCACCGTAGCTACGTCTTTGGCTGTGTGTAGCACGCGTTGCCTACGGCATACCCTGGGGCATGTTCAACTTCCAAATGATGCACAACATTTTGCTACAGTTTCTGGGTTGAAAGTCTTGTTTCCTGGAAGTGGCGTGCACCGGTGTGCAACGGGGTTTGAAATACATTTTCTATAGTTTGGTGGGTATGTCAGAACCGGGCTGCGTTCAGCCCCCGAAAACTTTGCACAACGTTTTTAAAACTGAAACGGTGATGCATTTACCACGCTGTTCTGATGACGCAAAAGATGCAACTATGGCAGCTGAGAAAGCCAAACTTTGTGTTCTTTGGGAAGAATTTTTGGAGCCTGATGAAGTTGTATAAATATGTGTTTAATACTCATATGTTAATACTACAAAATATGCCCAATGTTACAGTTACTGCACTTGCCACCCAGAACACAAGATAACATCCCACAAGGGATTCCTGAAACTGAAATGGAAGCACACATCTTACCTAATTCAGACTAAAACACATCTATTTAGCCTCAAATACTGACTTTATTTGTAGTTCATACTGTTTTAAAACCCTGTATTTTCTTTTTCATTTTAAGGAAAAGCACTTCATTTATTTCTCAGCCCGTTCTCATCCTTTAGCGTCACATGGAACGCTATATGACAAAACGGCGCCATACTACGCACATGGCACCCGTTATCGTTAATATAACACGCGCTGTGATGATTAGGTTTAGGTGTGGGGTAGGGTAGGGTAGTCTGCTATTACACTAAAGGATGTATGACGCCTTGGGTTTGCGTGAATATTAACGATAAAGGTTGCCATGTGCGTAGTATAGCGCCGTTTTGTCATATAGCGTTCTATATGACGCTAAAGGATGAGAATGCGTTGTTATTTCTATACCAAATGTCATACACTTACAATGAAGCTAAATATATAAACAACTACATCATTGTGTTGATATACTATATTTTTACAATAAAACTTACGATATACGTGTCTTCCAATATCCTCAGTTGTTACGTATACCGAGCTGCATCAAACACATTTGTAAATTACTTTCCTTGAACCCATTGTGCGAGTTCACTTTAATACTGCATGCTTTATATACATGTTGCTGCTGATTGGACTGCAGTTCTGACACACCCACCAAACAAGAAAAAACATATATATCAAACCCGTTGCACGCCGCTTACAGGAAACATGACATTCAATTGCATCAATTCTACGTGGACTGCGACCGCATTGATTGGTTTGCTAGAACCCCTCCCTCAGATTTCACATGCTCCCTCTGCATCTATATTTCACGTCAACCTGGATAACGAAGCAGAAGTGTAAATGATAACGAATCGGTTACCTAACGTAACCTTGATTCTCTCTAGATGAGGGAATGAGTATTTCTTAAGTTTAGCTTACGCTACGGGAAAGATTCATCTTCTTGAGATATTGAAGCCAAAAAAAATATCCTTAATTTTGTATTCATTGTCAATGCAGTGCAGCTAGCAGACCTAGAGCAGGCTGTCTAGCAGGGTCATAGGCTGCTCTTTCCATCAACTGCACATCCAGGGCACGAAGCTCCCGTTCCACCACATCCCAAAGTGGCTCTATTGAGTTGAGATCTGGTGACTGTGGGGGCCATTTTATTACAGTGAACTCATTGCCATATTCAAGAAACCAATTTGAAATGATTCAAGCTTTGTGACATGGTGCATTATCCTGCTGGAAGTAGCCATCAGAGGATGGGTACATGGTGGCCATAAAGAGATGGGCATGGTCGGAAACAATGCTCAACCATTTAAACCATGCCCAATTGGCACAAAGGGGCCTGAAGTGTGCCAATAAAACATCCCCCATACCATTACACCACCAGCAGCAGCAGCCTGCACAGTGGTAACAAGGCACGATGGATCCATGTTCTCATTCTGTTCACTCCAAATTCAGACTCTACCATCTGAATGTCCCAACAGAAATCGAGACTCATCAGACCAGGCACCATTTTTCCAGTCTTCAACTGTCCAATTTTGGTGAGCACTTGCAAATTGTAGCCTCTTTTTCCTATTTTTAGTGAATATGAGTGGTACCCGGTGGGGTCTTCTGCTGTTGTTGCCTATACCCCTCAAAGTTGTGCGTGTTGTGGTTTCATAAATGCTTTGCTGCATACTTTGGTTGCAACGAGTGGTTATTTCAGTCAAAGTTGCTCTTCTATCAGCTTGAATCAGTCTGCCCATTCTCCTCTGACCTCTAGCATCAACAAGGCATTTTCACCCACAGGACTGCCACATACTGGATGTTTTTCCCTTTTCACACCCTTTTTTGTAAACCCTAGAAATGGTTATGCATGAAAATCCTAGTAACTGAGCAGATTGTGAAATACTCAGACTGGTCCGTCTGGCACCAACAACCATGCCATGCTCAAACTTGTTTAAATCATCTTTGTTTCACCTTTTGAGTTCAGGAGATTGTCTTGACCAGGACCACACTCCTAAATGCATTGGAGCAACTGCCATGTGATTGGTTGATTAGTTATTGCATTAATGAGAAATTGAACAGGTGTTCCTAAAAATCTTTTAGGTGAGTCATGTCCTTATATTCATTGCAGTCACATCAGCCTATTGTCTCTGCTGAGTAATGACCATTTTCCATTTTAGCTTCATGGTGTATTGCTGCTCTTTATGAGCCTGATAGTATACACAAGCACACACTCTGTATCAGTCTATCATTTGTTAACATGTCTACTGCAGGGAGACATTATTAATCTTGCTACCTGCAAATATAGCTGAGCTCAGGTGGGAGATGAAGTTTGTTTTACCCAAAATGAAAACCTAACCAGACCATGTTTTATCTCTAGCCCTGTCTCCAATTTCCTGCTGAGTTCTGAGAACACATACTGATGTTTTATCTACTGAAGAAGTGACAAATATGGTTAAATGATATTTTGCTAGAAATGGTTTACCCTTTAGCCATAAAAATACACTTTTCATTGATTTTCTATTATTCACAACGTCCTGCACAAAGGCTGCTGATTCGAAATAATCTCTATTATTGAAATGTCTGCTATAAACACCTGTTGTATTGGTTTGATTTGTGCAAAGCCTTCTTCTCAGGGAAATGCATCATTTTTTATAGTGTGGTGTTTACAGTCTGAACATGATTCCTTAGTAAGAGCTACTAAAATGTGTTTAAAATGTTCGTTATTTGAATTTTGGGCTAAAGAGCTGACAAATACAATAGTGGGCTTCAAATAAATTGTGTTCAAATCATTCTCCTTGTCTCTATATAATATACAGGCTTAAGAGATTTAAAAACTAGTTGAATAGCTGAGATATTGCATGGGTTTCTGGTTCTCTAATCACCTTTCAGCTCATGTTCAACAGTAATCAAGTATCTATGTAGAGAGGATTCTTACACAATAATCAGGTAAACACAAGTCTGTCCAGAATAATTTTGTCATCTTTTGTGTTACAAGCTGTTAAGACACTTCACAACAAGGTTATATATGTATGTGTTTCAACATAGTTCTGCAGATGTAGAGTAAATGCACATCTTCTGCCCATGTACTCCAAGGGCTGATGAGCATTTTTAGTGTGTCCTAGTTTCTTCACTGACCAGGGCTTGCATTTAACACCATTGTGCTCTCTGCTGTACATCATTCAATGGCGGTTCCTTGACCTAGGTGATAGAATGCTGAGTGGAGTGTCTGCAGTTGAGAGATAAGCCTGGGTACTTGTGCAGAGTTTTCCTACTCCACACCTTTGTATTATTGCACAAAATAATCTCTTTTTTTCTTTCTTATTTAAATCAGGAGTGTCAAACTCATTTTTAGGTTGCAGACCGGATTTTACTATGTCACCTTGTGGGATGAAAGTGCATGCAGAATACACACTCTTTCTGGAACTAATAATGTCCAACTTATTAAACGTAATACTGTTTACATAATTCCTATTGAGATTGAGTTTTACCAATTACATTAACCATAGGCTTTTGGATGAAATGTCCATGCAATTTATGATTTGAAAATTAATGTTAACAAACAAAGTTAGTCCTAAGACAAACCGTACAGCTCATTTTAAACACAGGCCCACTAATCAAATTGTCAGCACTAAATCAATGCAGTAATCAGTAGAAACTTGGAAACAAATGTGAAATTCACTTATTACCCCATGATCATTTTCCTTGCCTGGGCATGTTGTTTATATTGATATACTGTACATTTTAAATTCAGTCACTTTTAATCTAATTTTAATCTTGAATTTAAAACATATTATTTTTGTTATTTTGATATACTATGGAATCCAAGTGCCATGGGCAAAAAAATAAAAATAACAAAAAATCTTTGAAGGGGTCATGAACTGGCTTTTTATATTGTATTATATTGTTGTCTGAGGTCAACTTATGACGTTCACTTGGTTTTTGCATTCAAAAACATCAAAATGAATAAGTAATAGGCTATTTTGTACCCTATAGTTTTGAGCCAGGAGCCTATAGCTGAAAATGCTGGATTTTTATGGATGTCTCACACTGAAGACTTGGAAGTAAACACCCACTGCTGTGAGTTTTGCATATTATAATGAGTTTCAACCTCGTTGATGCACTTGTATTGTTTTCAAACGTCCAATGTTGTAAAATGGCAACCGGAATGATTCGACCCAAAGTCTGTATGTTGCACAATTCCTGTCAGATCCGATATAGATGGTACAGCACCGTTCTTTACTCTTAATCGGTCTGCAAATCCAGTCTTGTTTACAGGACAATTCTCAGTGAAATGAAGCGAACGATGTTTTACCTCATCAGCTGGAACGTCATTAAAAATAAAGTTTATCCATGCAGTCCTATTGGAATCCAGAGGAAGCTTATGCAATGACTGTTGTCTTTCACAACCAGGCACTGCACAATATTCTGTGTTGCTCGGTCAGGTTTGTCATCACAAGGTAGACATATGTTATTTAGCTACGCATGATTACGTGTAATGCGAGAATTGGTGGGCGGGGCTATACTGGCCGTGTTGAAGTAGGAGTTGATCTACTTCTGTGGGGGTGGTGTTTTATCCTCTTTGTCTTCATAGTTCCCCACTTTTAAAAACGAGTCTTTTGCAGAGGCCGGTGTCAATACAAGCTTTTATTGGACTAACAAGGACGTTTTCAGTTCTGAAACTTACAGGATAGTTTTATAATATGATGACCTCTTAGATGTCAAAAGCTCAAGGAAAATTTGATTTCTCAGTTCATCACCCCTTTAACTGAGTTAAATAAAAATCTATGATATGACATTGAAGCTCCCATGATAATCAGGTCCAAAATGTTAGTGTGAAATGCACTCAGAAGTTCAACTCAAACTGCCATTTCTCTCACAATACCTTGATTCAGGGATTGATGTATTATAGAAGTACCAGGGGACTGAAAGTGAATCACATGCAATGAGGCAGTGACAATATCCCGAATACATGATCCATTTTATAACACATTCCCTGCAATGTTTTCTCAATTATTTATTATTTTTAACACAATAAACATGTCTTTTTACCATTCTCCTCAGAGACTTGCCATCTCGTTTTGAATATTATTGTGTTTTAGTATTGTATACTTTCCCTTTATGTTCTCCTTTCTGCCTTTTGATGGCGTGGTTTGAGGTGACCAAGTCTAAGGTGGACAGGTAAAATGTCACGTGACATACATAAAAAAAATATAGGGCGGCAGTGGCTCAGTGGTTCATGTGGGTTGTCTACAAACCGTGGTTCAATCCTGACCAAGTGTCGAGGTGTCCTTGAGCAAGACACCTACCCCAGCTGACACCGCCGTCGGTGTAGGAATGAATGTATGAATGGGTGAATGTGAGGCAAATGTAAAGCGCTTTGGTGGCCATTAGGTCTATGAAAGCACTATATAAATGCAGTCCATTTACCATTACATACATAAAAAAACACCTAGGTAACTCAATGTATAAATACCCCAGGTAAGCAGGTGAATGCCACCCTGTGTATATGTTTTGTATTTGTTAGTCAGAGTAATTCAGTTTGAGTGTTTAAAGCTGAAGATTTGAAGATCTGTTATTAGTTAGAGGTTTAATTACAAGTTAAATATAGTCTTGTTCTTTTCATTTATTTGGCTTTACTAATTGCGTCTATTTTTCTAATAGGTTGTTTGTTTATCTGAGAACTCTTTGATCTGTAAATATTTTGCTTATTTTTCCTTCACCATAATTATTATTACCATTATTTATCTTTTTGTATAATTATTCACTTTTGTATAATAAATTCTATCTTTCTATTTCATTACTTTGTTACGTGTTGTCTCTTGCCATCCTAATCACACCAAATTTTATCATGACCTCAATGTAACCTCTTTTGACCTTAGATCAGAATCTTAACAATAAGAGTTCGTAATTGTAACAAATTCAGAAGAGTCTGCTCTGTTGCACCTGTCCCATTCACCATATCAGAATCCTGCTGTCTCTGTCTCAAGAGTCTCCTGATTCAACACCCACAGCTGCTGAATTAATGAAACACAATAAAACAAAGCTATCAGGAAAGGGCTGCTGCATGATGTTCTTCTCGGCATTTCTCATATTTTAGTGCCTTTATTGGATGGTAGAGTGGCCATTATCAAGACTCAGGTTTGCACGTTTTGAGTGCATTTTAACAACACCGTAAATTGTACAAAAACATAAATTGTACAATAAAATATTAAAACATACAAAAGACTATACAAGACCTAAAAGCCTGTTGAATTATATTGAATTAAATTGTAGCAAAACACTTCTGTTTAGCTATGCATTTACTGAATGAGCTCTGTGCCACTGTTCGTCCGACTGTTACTGTATTTTATTTAATATTTTTTTATTGTAAACAGTTTTAATTATTTACTGTATTTTATTTTTTTATTCTAAACTGTTTTCATTATTCTGATTTCTTTTGATTATTTTAATTTCTTCTACACTGTAAAAATGTATGTGCTTTATTTAATCAAAAAAAATTATGGCAATAGTTTACAAGCAATATTATTAATATTATTATAATTCAATTTAACAAATTAGAATTGAGCAACAATTAATCAAATTAATTCCATTTAAAATTAGTAAAACTTTTTTTTGTTTTAAGAAAATTTAAGTCACCATTATGGTGATCAGTGTTTGTTTTAGGCTTGTTTTAAAATTACGGTTTTCTCCTTCAGTGATTCTGCTTGTTAATATCTGGTGTCTTCAATGTCAGCCCATTCTCACTCCCAAGGCGTCACCTAACTGACGCCTTGGGAAGCATTTGGACATGCTTCAATATCTGACGCTTTAGGCGCCCTTTAGCGTTAGTAAGATGACGCCCTAGGATCGCGTGTACCCTACCCCCACCCCATACATAAACCTAACCGCGTCCTCTAACTGACGCTTTCCTTTAAGCCTAGTTCACACTACGTGATTTTAAGCCCGATTTAAGCCCGATTTGCAAATCGTTGAGTCGCCGACAAGTCAGGGTGTTATCGCGTGCAAATCGCGGGCGATTAGCGGACGATTAACGCTCGCCAATCCGTTAGTGTGAAAGAGCCAACAACGCATCAAAGACAGCTCGCAGACAGCTCGCAGACAGGTCACCGAGCTCAGAAAAATATCTAGCATGCTAGATATCTCGAACAGTCGCGCGACTCAATCTCAGTGATGTCATGAGTACAGCCAATCATAGCAACGCATGGGTTGAGGACACCAGGTAAATCTTACTTTTTCTTTTCTTTTTTGCATTTTTTTTTTCTCAGAGCAGATCGTTGAGCAAACAGTGTGCAGCACTAGTTTCTGTCTGACGTCCATATTCGCGTGTTGTGTTCTTCTCTGCAGTTTCGCGTCATTTCTGGTTCGTTTTATTGCGTGGTTTTTCGTTCCAAAACATGGTTTCTAGACCAGATAGAATCGTGTTGTTGTCAACTCGTTATTTGTTTGATTATTTTCAGGATTTAGACCGTACAATAGTACTGAAACAGCTCTAATTGAGTCACAAATGATATGCTCTTATCATCCGATCGTGGTTGTATCTCTATGTGCGTTGTTAACTCGTGTAGTGAGTTACCTCCTGTTGTGGATCAATCACGTTGTGTTGTGTGGTGTGAACAGCTAAACAACTTGAACACTCATGATTTCACTGAGAGCAAGTCATGTAGTGTGAACCGCACAGTTCAGCCCGACATTTTAAAATCATGTAGTGTGAACTAGGCTTTAGCGTCAGTTAGATGACGCTGTAGGATCACGTCATGTAAGTGACGCTAAAGGGCGCCTAAAACGTCAAATATTGAAGCATGGTCAAAGGTGACGCCTTGGGGTGAGAATGCGTTGTCAATGTTGACAATATAAAATAAAGAGTTCTTAATTAATTTTTGATGTCTGTCTGTTATTCAGATATTTTTGTTTCATTATTTGGTGTAAAGTTTACTCATCTAAAATGGTTAACTTTTAAGGAATAATTTGATTCATTATTACTCAATTCTAATTTGTTAAATTTAATTAATAATATTGCTTGTAATCTGTTGCCACAATTTCATTGATTAGATATGGCATATTCATTTTTACAGTGTATGTAAAGCCACTTGTGTGCCATTGTGTATGAAATGTGATATATACATACACTTGCCTTAATTGCCTTTCCTTGTATGTGTCAGTACAGGTATGTGCACCATTTATCTTTAAGAAAGATCTTATTCGTGCTCCAAAATCCCAGGGTATTAAACAGACTATCCTCTGGTGGTAAAAAAGTCTATGCAGTGATACCTTTAATGGTGTGGTAAGTTGCTTGAAGAAAATTAGATGAAAGGCTCTGCCGCTGCTGGATTGTGTTCCCCTATTTACCTTTGAACCACAACAAGAACTTCTGAGTTCAAAAAATCGTAATTATTGATGATTGTGTATAATCAACTATTTTTTGCTCCCAGACATATTTTCTTATTTCATATTTTCTAATGGACTTACCTCCACTGTTTCAGTCATTAGTTATCCGAAGCTAAAAAAACAACAACAAAAAAACATGATGAACCATGGATCAACATGGGGGTCTCTTTAAAACATCCAACTGTAACATAATGTTGCGATGTAACAGGTGTTTGTGTGCTTTCTCAGGCTCTCATGAGTCATGCATCATATGTAGACTAGATGACACATTTCCATACTGCATTTTTTCTCTCTTCTCCACTACAGCACTTCCCCAATCACTATGCACACTGACTCACTTAGTTTACACAACACCATTTTCAACTAAAAACTAGGTTAACACTTTCTATGATGTCCATGCTTATAATGAATTATAGCCCCATTTATACTTATTTAAAAGTAAGAATTACTATTCTATACATATATTTATAAAGACTCATTAAGACCTATACTACATTATAAGAACAGTTATAGTTACATTTATATTATTTTCATAATTACTTATAAGTCATGCATGTGCTTTTTCAATATGCATGCTCATAATTCATTATACACTGATTTATAAATGATAAAATAGTTCCAGAACATCTTAATTTCTTAACATTTGGAAGATCCTATCTTTTCGCTTTACTTAAAGCCACCACTGTTGCATTCATAGAGGTAAGTAACTGTTAGTTACTTACCTCCCCCACCCCCCTTGAATATTAAGGCATTCACACCTGAGATGAGTGTCAAAATGTCTCATTAAAGAGTGTAGAAATCATCTGTGGCAGTAGTGGGGAGAACAGAAACAGGATACGACATATTTGTGGCAGCAGCTGCTGCAAAAGCACTTGCATTGCAATTAAAATTTGCAAGAGAGATTTTCGCTTCTTTTCACTCTTTTCTTTCTCCCCTTTTCAGACTTAAACATTTTTTGTCCACCATAAACACACAACTAAGGATTTTTTCTTCTTTATGGCAGACATAGCTTCACACTTACACTCAAATACAGAGCAGCAATCACAGATCAAAGATGGAGAAGTAGAGAGAGGGAGAGTGGGGAGTGGGGGATGGGGGATGGGGGATTGACAGGCAGTGACAGAGTAAGTGAAAGAGAAAGGATGCCAGGCATTTCTGTTGCATGTGGCATTTATGACTGTTCTGTCTCTTCTCTCTGACAGCAAATGCACTCCTACTGACATCTGAGACAAATCTCCTAAATCTATTCCGGCCTACCTGAACCCGAAACTATCACGTTTTGTCTTTGAGTTCCTGTCTCAGTACGAGAAGTCCTGCCCGTCCTGTTCTCGTATCTCAGCGTTTGAATAGTTATGCTGATTAGAGTAGGATTGGTAACACTCTCTGTCTAAGATTAAGTTATTCAGATTATTGAGACTGTCACCTTTTGTCTTTGAGTTCCTGTCTCAGTACGAGAAGTCCTGCCCGTCCTGTTCTCGTGTCCCAGCATTTGAATAGTCATGCTGATTGGAGCAGGATTGATAACACACTGTCTAAGAGCAGGTTCCAAAACCTGTATACCTCATTTACATGCTTTGTTTCAGTGTACGAGTTCTTAAAATGTACAAGTTTATCCTTGAAATTAAATGTGCAAATCGTCATTCACATGTGAATTGCCTTGGATGTGTGTGCGTGTGTGTGTGTGTGTGTGTGTGTGTTTACGTCATCAGCTTTCAACCAGTTCATGGCAGAGCAGAGGTAAGTGCAGTTAATCGTTCATTTCTGTTAACTGCACTGTTAGAAATTTCTTGTAATTTTACAGGAAATTCCTGGCTAATAGTTGCCGTAAATTTACTGTAAACAGTATACAGGACTGCTATTGTAAAATGACTACAACAAGATACTGTAATTTTACAGGATAGAATACTGTAAATTTTACAGCAAAATTTTATATTTACGGCAACTCAGTAGCCAGGAATTTCCTGTAATTTTAGGTATTTTCTGTAATTTCATAGGACAGCATATTGTAAATATTACAATTAAATATTGTAACTTGGATAAATGTCCTCTTTCAGACTTCTGCAAAGAAAAACAAAACACTTTTTTTTAAAATATATATTTTTATTTTCTCTTAAAACTAATGAGAAAACGAGTCCACAATGCACATTTTGGACGTTTTTTTCTCTGTCTGCCCATCTGGGGATGCTGCAAAAGGCTCTGAAAACAGGGAGGGAAACACACTTATCAGATAACATTTAAGACTGATATGACATGGTCATTACCATGACATGAAACATTACAGGGATAGTTCACTTTGATATACATTTTTGGTATGTTTTAGCTTACCTCAAGGGTATCCAAGATGTAGGTGTCTTTGTTTCCACAGTATTTTCAATTTTGATATCTGTCTGTCAGTCATGTAATGGAGGTCTATTGTCACCACCTCAAAGAGCATGCACAGAGAAGTCCAAATTAAACATGATTTAATGACTCGTAAATGTAAGTAAACATTGATGGCCTAAGACACACGACAGTGTTACCCCTTACGTTTTTTTTGGGGCGAAAAATTAAGTATCCCCAATCTTCTCAAAACTCTGGATTCTGATAGAGGGCCATGAGACATAGACCTGAGTGCAACAATGGAGGCTCTAGACCCTTCCAGAGCTGAGCTATCGAAAATCAAAATTTCGACCAGAAAAAAAAAACGACAGTGTTACCCCTAACGTTTTTTTTTTTTTGGGGGGGCGAAAAATTAAGTATCCCCAATCTTCTCAAAACTCTGGATTCTGATAGACGGCCATGAGACATAGACCTGAGTGCAACAATGGAGGCTCTAGACCCTTCCAGAGCTGAGATATCGAAATTCAAAATTTCGACCAAAAAAAAAAAACGACAGTGTTACCCCTTACGTTTTTTTTTTTTGGGCGAAAAATTAAGTATCCCCAAACTTCTCAAAACTCTGGATTCTGATAGAGGGCCGTGAGCCTTAGACCTGAGTGCAAAAATGGAGGCTCTAGACCCTCCCAGAGCTGAGATATCGAAATTAAAAATTTCGACCAGAAAAAAAAACGACAGTGTTACCCCTTACGTTTTTTTTTTTGGGGCGAAAAATTAAGTATCCCCAATCTTCTCAAAACTCTGGATTCTGATAGAGGGCCATGAGACATAGACCTGAGTGCAACAATGGAGGCTCTAGATCCTTCCAGAGCTGAGATATCAAAAATCAAAATTTCGACCCGTAAAAAAAAACGACAGTGTTACCCCTTACGTTTTTTTTTTTGGGCGAAAAATTAAGTATCCCCAATCTTCTCAAAACTCTGGATTCTGATAGACGGCCATGAGACTTAGACCTGAGTGCAACAATGGAGGCTCTAGACCCTTCCAGAGCTGAGATATCGAAAATCAAAATTTCGACCCGAAAAAAAAAAACGACAGTGTTACCCCTTACGTTTTTTTTTGGGGCGAAAAATTAAGTATCCCCAATCTTCTCAAAACTCTGGATTCTGATAGAGGGCCATGAGACTTAGACCTGAGTGCAACAATGGAGGCTCTAGACCCTTCCAGAGCTGAGATATCGAAAATCAAAATTTCGACCAGAAAAAAAAACGACAGTGTTACCCCTTACGTTTTTTTTGGGGGCGAAAAATTAAGTATCCCCAATCTTCTTAAAACTCAGGATTCTGATAGACGGCCATGAGACATAGACCTGAGTGCAACAATGGAGGCTCTAGACCCTTCCAGAGCTGAGATATCAAAATTCAAAATTTCGACCAGAAAAAAAAAACGACAGTGTTACCCCTTACGGTTTTTTTTTTGGGCGAAAAATTAAGTATCCCCAAACTTCTCAAAACTCTGGATTCTGATAGAGGGCCGTGAGCCTTAGACCTGAGTGCAAAAATGGAGGCTCTAGACCCTCCCAGAGCTGAGATATCGAAATTAAAAATTTCGACCAGAAAAAAAAACGACAGTGTTACCCCTTACGTTTTTTTTTTGGGCGAAAAATTAAGTATCCCCAATCTTCTCAAAACTCTGGATTCTGATAGAGGGCCATGAGACTTAGACCTGAGTGCAAAAATGGAGGCTCTAGACCCTCCCAGAGCTGAGATATCGAAATTAAAATTTCGACCAGAAAAAAAAAACGACAGTGTTACCCCTTACGTTTTTTTTTGGGGCGAAAAATTAAGTATCCCCAATCTTCTCAAAACTCTGGATTCTGATAGAGGGCCATGAGACATAGACCTGAGTGCAACAATGGAGGCTCTAGACCCTTCCAGAGCTGAGATATCGAAATCAAAATTTCGACCAGAAAAAAAAAACGACAGTGTTACCCCTTACGTTTTTTTTTGGGGGGCGAAAAATTAAGTATCCCCAATCTTCTCAAAACTCTGGATTCTGATAGAGGGCCATGAGACTTAGACCTGAGTGCAACAATGGAGGCTCTAGACCCTTCCAGAGCTGAGATATCGAAATTCAAAATTTCGACCAGAAAAAAAAAAACGACAGTGTTACCCCTTACGTTTTTTTTTTTGGGCGAAAAATTAAGTATCCCCAATCTTCTCAAAACTCTGGATTCTGATAGAGGGCCATGAGACTTAGACCTGAGTGCAAAAATGGAGGCTCTAGACCCTTCCAGAGCTGAGATATCGAAATCAAAATTTCGACCAGAAAAAAAAAACGACAGTGTTACCCCTTACGTTTTTTTTTTGGGGCGAAAAATTAAGTATCCCCAATCTTCTCAAAACTCTGGATTCTGATAGAGGGCCATGAGACTTAGACCTGAGTGCAACAATGGAGGCTCTAGACCCTTCCAGAGCTGAGATATCGAAAATCAAAATTTCGACCCGAAAAAAAAACGACAGTGTTACCCCTTACGTTTTTTTTTTTTGGGCGAAAAATTAAGTATCCCCAATCTTCTCAAAACTCTGGATTCTGATAGAGGGCCATGAGACTTAGACCTGAGTGCAACAATGGAGGCTCTAGACCCTTCCAGAGCTGAGATATCGAAAATCAAAATTTCGACCGAAAAAAAAAAACGACAGTGTTACCCCTTACGTTTTTTTTTTTGGGCGAAAAATTAAGTATCCTCAATCTTCTCAAAACTCTGGATTCTGATAGAGGGCCATGAGACTTAGACCTGAGTGCAACAATGGAGGCTCTAGACCCTTCCAGAGCTGAGATATCGAAAATCAAAATTTCGACCAGAAAAAAAAACGACAGTGTTACCCCTTACGTTTTTTTTTGGGGGGCGAAAAATTAAGTATCCCCAATCTTCTCAAAACTCTGGATTCTGATAGAGGGCCATGAGACTTAGACCTGAGTGCAACAATGGAGGCTCTAGACCCTTCCAGAGCTGAGATATCGAAATTCAAAATTTCGACCAGAAAAAAAAAACGACAGTGTTACCCCTTACGTTTTTTTTTTGGGCGAAAAATTAAGTATCCCAAACTTCTCAAAACTCTGGATTCTGATAGAGGGCCATGAGACTTAGACCTGAGTGCAAAAATGGAGGCTCTAGACCCTTCCAGAGCTGAGATATCGAAATTAAAAATTTCGACCAGAAAAAAAAACGACAGTGTTACCCCTTACGTTTTTTTTTGGGCGAAAAATTAAGTATCCCCAATCTTCTCAAAACTCTGGATTCTGATAGAGGGCCATGAGACTTAGACCTGAGTGCAACAATGGAGGCTCTAGACCCTTCCAGAGCTGAGATATCGAAAATCAAAATTTCGACCAGAAAAAAAAAAACGACAGTGTTACCCCTTACGTTTTTTTTTTTTGGGCGAAAAATTAAGTATCCCAATCTTCTCAAAACTCTGGATTCTGATAGAGGGCCATGAGACTTAGACCTGAGTGCAACAATGGAGGCTCTAGACCCTTCCAGAGCTGAGATATCGAAAATCAAAATTTCGACCAGAAAAAAAAAACGACAGTGTTACCCTTTACGTTTTTTTTTTTGGGCGAAAAATTAAGTATCCCCAATCTTCTCAAAACTCTGGATTCTGATAGAGGGCATGAGACTTAGACCTGAGTGCAAAAATGGAGGCTCTAGACCCTTCCAGAGCTGAGATATCGAAATTAAAAATTTCGACCAGAAAAAAAAAACGACAGTGTTACCCCTTACGTTTTTTTTTTTGGGGCGAAAAATTAAGTATCCCCAATCTTCTCAAAACTCTGGATTCTGATAGAGGGCCATGAGACTTAGACCTGAGTGCAACAATGGAGGCTCTAGACCCTTCCAGAGCTGAGATATCGAAACTCAAAATTTCGACCCGAAAAAAAAAAACGACAGTGTTACCCCTTACGTTTTTTTTTGGGGGGGCGAAAAATTAAGTATCCCCAATCTTCTCAAAACTCTGGATTCTGATAGAGGGCCATGAGACTTAGACCTGAGTGCAACAATGGAGGCTCTAGACCCTTCCAGAGCTGAGATATCGAAAATCAAAATTTCGACCGAAAAAAAAACGACAGTGTTACCCCTTACGTTTTTTTTTTTTTGGGCGAAAAATTAAGTATCCCCAATCTTCTCAAAACTCTGGATTCTGATAGAGGGCCATGAGACTTAGACCTGAGTGCAACAATGGAGGCTCTAGACCCTTCCAGAGCTGAGATATCGAAATTCAAAATTTCGACCAGAAAAAAAAAAACGACAGTGTTACCCCTTACGTTTTTTTTTTGGGCGAAAAATTAAGTATCCCCAATCTTCTCAAAACTCTGGATTCTGATAGAGGGCCATGAGACTTAGACCTGAGTGCAAAAATGGAGGCTCTAGACCCTTCCAGAGCTGAGATATCGAAACTCAAAATTTCGACCAGAAAAAAAAACGACAGTGTTACCCCTTACGTTTTTTTTTGGGGGGGCGAAAAATTAAGTATCCCCAATCTTCTCAAAACTCTGGATTCTGATAGAGGGCCATGAGACATAGACCTGAGTGCAACAATGGAGTCTAGACCCTTCCAGAGCTGAGATATCGAAAATTCAAAATTTCGACCCGAAAAAAAAACGACAGTGTTACCCCTTACGTTTTTTTTTTGGGCGAAAAATTAAGTATCCCCAATCTTCTCAAAACTCTGGATTCTGATAGAGGGCCATGAGACTTAGACCTGAGTGCAAAAATGGAGGCTCTAGACCCTTCCAGAGCTGAGATATCGAAACTCAAAATTTCCGACCAGAAAAAAAAACGACAGTGTTACCCCTTACGTTTTTTTTTTTGGGGCGAAAAAATTAAGTATCCCCAATCTTCTCAAAACTTGCTGGATTCTGATAG